>CAWUFW010003251.1:1493034-1882307 GCA_963921515.1 Calotriton arnoldi | reverse complement strand
TGACCAGGCACAAAAAACAGTAACAAGACGATGTTCCCTATGTTTAATATTTTTCATTAACTGCCAATTCCTTGTATCATACCTATTCATACATACAACACACAAGCCTTATCTTTAGAAAAAATATATATCCTTCTTTATTGACAAAATGATTATATATACACACTTAAGACCAAATCAATGCATATAAACATAAAAGCTGATGCAAGAGAGGTCACAGTTTTATTCTTATAAATTATCTATCTTGTGTATCTTGGTCCTTTACCTATATAACAGACTTAAAAATGACATATTTCTCTATGTTACGAACCACACAAATCTATATTGGTTCCTACTACATATGCATCGGGAGAGCAATCATGTACAAGTAGAACATATATCATTAGGTCTCATATTTAAAAACATACATGCAAAATATACAATTTAAAAAACTTATTATTAAAAACAATACTCTATAAAAAACAGTTGTCGACGCGGCGTTTTGGTGGATCGGAATTGGTTGACACCACCTTCTTCAGGACAGACTGATGAATTTAAAAACAGTATTGTTGACTCTAAGAGATAAAAAATGTAAGAACAGTGTGTGTTGAATATTCAATGAAGGAGGATTTTCACCATCACTAAAAATAGGCTATACGATCATCCATGTTAAACTTCTGGGGGATTCATACCATTCATGCTATGTAATAAAAGGTTCATAAGAGTATTACTCAAAAAGTATTATTCCAACCTAACTGTAGGAAAGTAGGATCTGCTTCTTATGGCTACCCCCACTTTTTGCTTGATGTTGCACTGTTTTTGACTAGTCTGACTGGGATCCTGCTAATCAGGACCCCAGTCGATCTGCCTTCTCCTTTAAACTGACATACATGTACTTTGGTACACTCCAGATTGGATACTGGGGTACCCTTATACGTCCCTAGTATATGGTACACATGTACCCAGGGCCTAGGTACCCCAGAGGCCTCCCATGGCCTGAAGCATGCATTATGCCACCCATGAGAGGCCATGCAAAATGGAACTACAGGTCTGCTACTGCAACCTGTGTAAGATGGTGCTTGCACCACTTACATTAGATATAGGTTCACTATATCTATAGGTCACTACACTTAAAACTTATGTCACCCCTATAGCAGGCCTTATCAATCCTGAAGGCAGGGTGCTGGGTTTGTAGTGAGAGGGTGCTCCTGCATGAGCAGAGCCCCTCTGCAGCCCTCGGAGACCATTCTCCCGGGTTGTCTGTGACTCAGCCGGACATATAGGTAGAGGTGCATTATAACCTCGTGGTAAATGCTATCTCAAAAACGGCTGCATAGAAACATATCGTGTTTGGTATCAAACACCTTGGAATCATTCCTCCACACCAGTAAACAGTGTGGGAGGTATGATTCCACCCTTCAGAAGCGAACTTCGTGGGGTCACTGGTCTATCTTGTGCCAGGCTTCTCGACCCGGACAGCACAAAATGGATGCTGCCAACCAGAGACACATTTCTGCCCTCCTGCTGCTGAGCCAAGCTCGAGCAGAGGAAGGCAGCACAATAGGCATCCTGTCACAGGGAGGTGTGACCACCTCCCAGACAGGATTTAGTGTATTGGGGCTCGGTGGGTACACTCTGAGAGTGCCTCAAAGTCTGCACTGGGGGCACATTTGGTGTCCCTGTGCATAGTCCAACTCAAACCTGTTCTGGGAGCCATTAGCTCCTGCTCTGGAGCGAAACTGGACAAATGGAGGGTCCCCCCGAATCTGTCCAATCCCTTCCCGTGGGTACAAAAGGGCTTACTTGGCTGTAAGACTTTGGATTTTACGTGGACAAGATTCTACAAGAAGAAACCACTGACCTTCGACCGTCTGGACACTCTGGACTTCGCTGGACTTCAACTAGGCCCGACTTCGTCTCCCTCTTCGTCCAAAGCTTTGTCTGTGCCCTTGCTCCATACAGGTTCCGTGCAGGATCTGTGGTGCACTAAGGACAACTGAAGAATCTTCCATGGAGTGAAGGAGTCACTCCCCTGCAACTGCAGGCACCTTAACACAACTGACCGGTCTGCTGCTCCTGAGCTCCTATGGACTCTGAAGACTTCAGCAACACAGGAAGTGGGTTTTCGAAGGTCCCTGAAGTCTATCTGCCCTCACATCAAGTTTGAGGCCAGTATCCTTTGTGGGGACTGCATAACCCGAACCCCTGTGCACCGCGTCCATTTGCAGTTGCATATGCTTGTTGGTGATTCCCGAACTTGTGCTTTGGACTTCGTGTAGTCCTGATCCAGAGCAGTATTTGCACCAAAGAACTCCAGCCTCCTCACACCGAGTGCTCCATGGGCTGGTACTTTGCAATCTTGCTCGAGGTCCCCTCACGGCTCCTGGTCCTTTGGCCTGTGGGTCCCCCTGAGGGTCATCTTGATTTCTGTTGGGCTTTCCTGGTTTCTCCAGATGTGCCCTGACTCCCCATTGCTTGGTGAGTCTCCTGGACCTTGCTGCTCCACACCGTAACCTGCTTGACCTTCCTGCTTGGGTTGCTTTTGCCAAGGCTTGTTGGTGCTCCAGCCGGACACCGACCCCTCAGCACTTGACATCCTTTGTGGGACAGCTCACCTCTGGCTTCTGGTCATCCTCAACATCTCCTGGTCCTCGTGGCTGCAGAATCAAGCATCCCTTCTTCGCACCTGAAGCACCCGACATCGGTGGGCATTCGTCTACCGAGCCCCTGGTCACTCTGAAGTGACCCAGACTCTGTCCCCTCTGCTTTCAGGTTCCTTCCTTTCAGAATCCAGGCTTGGATTCCTCCGGACCCTTTTTACCTTCACGGCAGCAGTACTTCTTCTCGGCCCTCCATTCAGAACGACGGCGGTTTCCGACACCACTCCAGACCTATGCACCCGGCTCCTCTGGGATAGGTAACTTGGGTACTACGGTATCCACGGGTGGGGTGGCTCACCAACCTCTTAAGTTCCAAAGGGTTTGCTCAAAGTCCTCCTAGAAGGGTCCTTAAACTTTAAAACTGTAACCGTGACTTCCCCATAGAATTTTACGGAGCCCGCGGTCGTGTTAGCACACTGCACCCGTCCTCCGTGGGGTCCCTGTCTACTCACCTTGTGTGGTTCCTTGGGGTCCCAGCGATTCTACGTGCTCTAGACTGTGTCTTGACTCAAGTCGTGATTGTTATACCACTATTTTAGTATATGGTTTGGTCTCCCCATGGTGCCCACTGTATATTGTGCTACTTACAACTGTTCTATTGATCTCGTATTGTGTGCTTTGTGTTCTATCCTCGTGTAGAGGATACTAGAGAGTGTTATATTAATAAATACACATTTTTATATAACTACTGTGTGGTTCTCCTTTTATTTAGTCAATATAGGAGGTGATATTCTGGTAAAACAAGCTGCTTTACATTCCTTCAAGATTAAGCCTGAAGGCTGCTCTCCACAGCTACCACTAGGATAGCTTTCTACACGTTATCTTTGACCTCATACATCATAAGGGTCGTTTGGACTGGTGCAAGGTGCCCACTTTAATTAGTGGACAGCTTACACCAGGCCAACTTCTCACATTGGTGTGCAGCGGTTGGGATTCAAGCCTGCATTGTTTTACCAGATAAATCTCTTTGTATTGATTAACTGAAAACCACTAAAGTATTCAGGCACATATAATACTTAAAGATTAGAATAAGTAAGTTCTACTGAACTTAGGGTTGGGTAGTTAAGGGTCTAGCACACCCTTTCTCCAACCTAAGAGAGTTTAATTCCCACTAGGTTAGGTAGGTGCATACACCACACCACACTTAGTATGTCTTCTAAAGGAGAAGCCAGTGGCTCTCTGCCTTCTAGGTACAATGGTCTTACATTTCAGGATTTGAAAGCCATGTGTGCTTCTAGGAAGCTGAAGACAGGGAGAAATGCCAACACCCAACGTCTCATTGAGGTGTTACTCTTAGATGACCTTAGGAAGACCCCAGGGTCAGATGAGGTAGAAAGAGTGGGTGGGGCAGGGAATGAAGACAGGTCAGGAGGTGACACCTTTTATGACCTAGACTCAAACCCTGGCCAGGACCATCAAAATGATTCCAACCTGAACAACTTAGATCTTCAGGAAGAGGGTGGAGAAGGCCCTAGTGGCCCTCTCTTTACTTCTCCTGGAAGAGTGCAGAGTTTACCCAGGAGATCTAGATCTCCCTCTGCAGAATCTGACCATTCAGGACATTCTATAGGGACCTCCATATCTCATAAGAGAGATAACTCTTATGAAATACAGTGCCAATTTCTAGAGCTTGAGAAAGTCAGGCTTAGGCTCAGGCAAGAGCAATTGGCCCTAGATATCCTTAGAACTCCAGAAGGCTAGAAAGAAATTGGGACTAGAGTCCCATGGTGGCAGCAACAGTGTCCCTAAGGTGAAGGAGTATACTTATGACCATAGGAACCTGAGCAAGATAGTCCTTCCCTACCATGGTGGGGATGACATCCACAAATGGATAACTGCTTTAGAGAGGGCCTGTAAAGTAGAGAGGGTCCCTCAAGAGCAGTGGGCAGCTATCTTGTGACTCTCCTTTGCTGACAAAGGTAGAGATAAGCTCCTCACTGTTAGAGAAGAGGATGCTGACAACTATTCAGTCCTGAAGAGTGCTCTCATTGATGGGTTTGGCTTAACCACTGAACAGTACAGGATTAAGTTCAGAGACACCCAGAAGACACAGACTCAGGACTGGGTAGACTTTGTAGATTGTGCTACTAAGGCTCTGGAAGGCTGGTTACTTGGCAGCAAAGTGAATGGTTTCAAGGGATTGTACAATTTGATTATGAGGGAGCAGATCCTTAATAATTGCCAAAATCAGTTGTTGCATCAATACCTGGTTGACTCTGATCTGACTTCTCCCCAAGAATTGGGAAAGAAGGCAGATAGATGGGTCAGAACCAGGTTGAAGCAGAAAAACCAGACCACAGGTGGTGACCAGAAGAAGCAAGATGCTAAACCTTCAGATAAGGGTGGGGAAAAGGGTAAAGACCAGAAGCCTTCATCAGGGCCCCAAAAACCCTGCATCTGGGGGGAGTCACAGTCTAACAAAGGTGAAGGCAGAAAGGTGCTTCCTGTGTAAGGAGAAAACCCATTGGACAAAAGATGCCAGTTGTCCAAGGGCCAAAGAACCTCCAACCATCACCACTGCCCCTAAGGCAACTGTTCCCCCTAGTTCAGCTCAAAGTGGTGGTACAGGGAACAAGGGTATAGTATTTTTTATTTTTTTTAAAAACAAACTTTATTGATTGCCATAAAGTATTATTCAATAATTACAAACATTTTACTATGATGTTTCTTGTCTTTATATAGCTGGCACATTTTAGCCAGGTTATTGCGGTACATACATATAAGTACAACATAAGTTCACACTGTTACAATAATATTCCGTATGATACTACTATAAGAAAGATGCATTAGTTGGAATAGGGCTATCAACATAACTACTAACAATTACCCACTTTCCCCCTCCCCCACCCACGTTCTGGCCCATCATGTCTATTATCTGGCACAACAATTTCGTATTTGGGTAGTGCTTGGTGCTCCATTTTGCTTTGTGCAGGTATGTGTATCCTCCTTTCGCCCTCCAGCTACACTATCCATTGTGGTACAAATTACTAGTTACTGTGGGTCTGGGAGGGCGTGATGTGGGTTGAGGTCTAGTGCTTTAAAACTCTCCAGTATGATATCCCACTCCATAGATATTGGGTGTTTGCGCAACCCCCGAGCCTCTTCTCGTCTGATTGCCGCACTTTCTGCGCTACTCCATCTCCACCTCATAGTACCATGTGGATAATGCAGGGGGCCTCACAGATTTCCACCTCATTGTTATAGCTCGTATTGCTAATATAAAAGCGAGGTCTAGAAAGCGAAGCTGGACTTTCTGGGCGTCCGTGCGTTTGCGGAGCCCTAACAGGCATTCTTCTATGTTGTCTTCAATCTGTAGGTGTGTAACCTCCCCCACAGCGCCACGCACCCCCTCCCAGTATTCTCTAAGGTGAGGGCATGCCCATAACATGTGTGTGAAACCCGCCTCTTCAGTCTTACAGCGTGGACAACAATGCTGGGTGTCTGGGAACATTCGGTGTAGTCGGCGCGGGGTTAAGTAGGACCTGTGCAGAACCATACATTGTATGAATTTAAATTTTGCATTTTGAGACACTCTTTTTGGGTGTTCCAGGATATTTGCCCAAGCCTTATCAGATATGTCTTGTTCAATGGTACCCGACCATTTCGTTCTCAAGTCGGTGAGTGGGACTGACGCATGAGCACGAATACCTACATACCGCCATTTTATAAGGTGCCGCCCCTCTCCCATGTAGTATAGTGTGCGGACTAATTCATGCGGCGGAAGCTCCATTCGTTGAGGGGCCCAATTCTTCTTCACATAATGCAACACCATAGCGTGCGTTAAATATAGGTGTCCTGGCACCCCTGTGGCACGTATGAAGTTGTCGTGATCTAGAAGAGTGTTGTTGCTAAACAGGGCTCCTTCAATGTCTATTCCCACTTCAGCCCAGTCCTGCAGTCTATGCTTCGTGAGTCTTCCACCAGGAATTGGTATCCCCAGCATTGGGATGTTCCCAGCGTAGGGAATGGAGAGGGGCGTGTATTGCAGCGCTTTTTTCCAACACTAAAGTGTTGTGTTAAGTAGTGGTGGTGTGCATGGGGGGAGTTTGCTTTTTGGCAACAACAATGCGTGGAGCGTCCCCCGGTCAATGTCCCGCATAGTGTACCCTATTTCCTGCAGGTTCCTGCCCGCGGTCCAATAGGACAGCCACTGCAGCTGGCTAGCGTAATAGTATGCTCTGAAGTCTGGCACCCCCAGCCCTCCTTTATGCGGTTCCAATTGTAGTTTTTTAAGACTCACCCTCCGGCGTCCAGACCCCCATAGTATATCTAGCAGTATTGTGTCTAGGGCTCGAAATATGGATGGAGGGACTTGTATTGGCAAAGTTAGCAAAGTAATATAACAATCGGGGAAGGACCACCATTTTGGATATAGCAACCCGTCCCATTACCGACAGTGGCAGTGACAACCAGAATGCCACTTTCGACCGCACTGCTCATATTGCTTTCATCAGATTGCCATCAAGCTGATCCGCGTGCGACCTATATATCTGTATACCTAGGTATTTAAATGTACTGTGTGCCACCGGTATAGTATATGTACCAAAGCTAATTTTGTCTGGGCGGTCAACCTTCATGCAAGAAGAAGGCGTTGGATTTTCCTTCATTAATGGCGAGACCAGAAACACGTTCAAAACTGGAGAAGATACTGGGGAGGGGCTCTAACATATCTGTGAGGTCCCGTAAATATACAATGATGTCATCTGCATAGGCTGATATCAGGTGCGTTGCATTGCCTATCGGAATGCCCAATTGGTCAGCCACCCGTCGCAATGTAAGTGCCAGCGGCTCTTTGGCAAGCACGAATAGTAAGGGGGATGGGGGCAGCCCTGTCTCGTACCTCTGTGTACTGTGTATTCTTGTGATATGTGACTGCCGGTGCGTGCTCTCGCCGTAGGGGCTGTGTACAACAGCTGAACCCACCAGAGGTATTCAAGGGGCAGCCCAAACCTCTCCAGGGCTTTGAACATATAGTCCCACGAGATGGTATCAAAGGCTTGGCGCAGGTCCAGAGCGATACAGCCAGCATCTATATACTCCTCGGGGGTGGTAACCATGATATGGTGTAGCCGTCTGATATTTAACGACGTGCTGCGCGCCGGTAGAAAGCCACACTGGTCCCTGTGTATCAATGTATGTAAGTGGGGTAGGAGCCGGTTAGCTAGGATCTTACTTAAGATCTTATATTCTGATGCTAAGAGTGACAGTGGGCGATAGCCCGATAGATCTGAGCCATCCCTGCCTGGCATGGGGAGTGATATCACCAGCGTCTACATGGTAGTGTACGGGAGGTGTCCCAGTTCCAGCGCTTTGTTGTATAATTCTTCCAGTTTAGGGATTAAGGCCTCTGAGTAGGAGACAAAGAATTCTATCGGCAGGCCGTCCAGACCTGGTGCTTTATTTCGTGGGAGCCCTTTGATGGCCGCCTTTATTTCCATTTTTGTAATTGTACCCGTTAGGCTTTTCTGTGTTTCTGCAGGTAGCTGCGGATAAGGTAGTCCCTCTAGGAATGTGTCAACCAGTGAAGCGTCAATGTGTTTGGGTTCACTGTACAAGGTGCTGTAGTATTTGCAGAATGCGTCGTTTATGTCCTGCTGTGAGCAGGCCATGCCTGTCCCTGGGACATTAATACTGTGGATTACAGGAGTTGTTGGGTCATCCCGTAATATTCTAGCCAGTAACGTCCTGGATTTGTCAGCCTCAGTGTGTTTCAGTTGTGTGTACACTCTGTGATCTATTACCCTGAGAGTATCTAGCAATTCGGCATGCTGTATGCGCACTTTCTGCAATGGGGCTTGGTTAGCCGGGTCACCCGCTGCTGCCTGTTCTAGCTCAGTCTTTGCGTTTTCTAGTTTGATGAGATTCTTGTGTATTTCCTGCCTAGCCCCTACAGTGGTGCCTATCGCGGTACCCCTCACCACCACCTTGAGCGGAACCCATTCAATCAAATTTGAGGAGGCAGTGTTCCAATTTTCTAGAAAATAATTTGTGATAGCTGTGGATAGCGTACTGCGGAAGGGGACGTCCTCTAGCATCTGGGGCCACAACTTCCATGTGGGGACTGGGGTGGGTATTCTGCCCCACGTAACGCGGATCTCCAGGGTTTTATGGTCGGAGAAGGCCATTGCTAGGTATGTGGCATGAGTCACTTGTGCAGCGATATTAAGGGAGCATAGCATTCTATCGATACGTGTGTGTAGTTGGTGGACTGGTGAGTAAAAGGAGTATTCCTTGCTTGCTGGGTTCATCATTCTCCATATGTCCCCCAGTGCCCACCCATTAGTCCAGTTGCATAGGGCCTCAGCTTGCCTTATAGTTCCCGCTCCATTTAGGGGAGGGTGTGACCTATCTAGCGATATATCCATCACTGAATTACAATCACCCCCCAGAAACCACGGGTACATGCGCCCATCCAGCCAGCACCGTGCTCAGTCTACTGAAGAATTTGTCCTGATCAAAGTTTGGGGCATAAATACTACCTAGTACCACTGGTGAGCCATCTAGCGTCCCGCGCAATAGTATATATCTACGTTGGTCGTCAGTGCGCCGTTCCAGTTCAGTAAATGGAACCCCATGTCTAATCCATATGGTCGCCCCCCTTGCAAAGGCCGAGTAGTTAGTAGAGAATATCTGTCCCCTCCATTTCTTGCGAACCGTTCCGGCTTCTGACTCAGTGAGGTGTGACTCTTGCAGGAACACTATCTGCGCCTTGCGTCTAAGTAGCTGCGCATGTACCCTGTGCCTCTTGTGCACAGATCTGAGCCCCCGCACATTCCAAGTGATTAAATTATAGGATATTGGATTTGTGATGCGTGTAACAGTAGTGTAAGTGCTGTACTCCCTAACTTGGAGCCAATCCCTTGTTGTGGGCCAGAACCCCCAAATTCCCCTTGAACTATTAATACACGGCTCAGCCACTGATCTATGTGGGCCAAACGGAGAACTTAACCATACAAATATTGCTACATCTATACGGTGCGTGCGCTTTGTGGGGGTGGTCGCCCTCACCTGTCATGTTTCTTACATACAAGTATTAGTTTTGTGAGCTCTACAGAACCCGAGGAATATCTCATTACTCTCTTATTATTAAACGCCATCAGTGCTATATGAAAAAAAGGATATATTAGTCCATATAATCATATATCGGGCACCAACTGCTGCAGTGCCTTGAGCATTGTAATCTGTCACGTTCTGCACAGGCATTTGCCGGGTTCGCGAGTTCTACAAAGCCCGGGAGATATTAACTTGACCTTACATTAACAGTTAACATCGTGATAGTGTGTAAAAGAAAGGATACATTCGCTCGCAAAAGCACTTATTGAGCTTCATCTGCTTCTGTGACCTAATGACTGAAACTGTGATCCGTGTCGTATAGTTCATCCAAGCAAATCATCGGCTGTTTGAGGTGTCACCGAGGGGAACAATGTGATACTTCGCTCTGAGTCAGATTGTATGGTGCTGTCCTCTGACGAGTCGGTTGTGATCTGGAGGATGTCTTATCTAAAGGAGTTCACGGCTGCCAATGCCTCTTTCCTGCTAGTCTGGGATTGCTCATATGTGGGGCTAAGGGTTTGCAGCTTTTGCACTCCTTTGGCAGTGCGGCGTGACCTGCGGCCTTGAGTTCGGTCAGGACTGTTGGGCAGGTTGCGAGATGAGGCCCCGGAGCTTGATACTGGGTCCATCACTTCGAACCACTCCTCTGGGTCTTCAGGGCTGTCGAAGAAGTACGTTTTTTGCTCATGGATTATTTTTAGGCGGGCAGGGCATAGCAGTGCATATTTTAGATTCAAGGCGCGTAATTTCTTTCTTACTGGTTGGAAAGAGGACCTTTGGCGCTGTACCATTATTGTATAGTCAGGATACAGTGATATCCGATGGTTTTCAAATTGAATCTGTGTTCGCTCACGCTCCTTCTGTAGTAATACATCTCAATCTCTGTAGTTTAGTATCTTGGCTATTAAGGGTCGCGGCGGCATTCCAACTTTTGGTTTGCCAGTAGGGATCCGGTGGGCTCTCTCCACGCAAAAGAAGGATGAAAGTCCTTCCGGAGCCACTTATTCTTGAAACCATTGTTCCATGAAGCTGTGGGATCATTGGGGCCCTCGCTGCGTTCCGGAAGTCTGATGACTTGCACGTTGTTCCTGCGAATCCTGCCTTCCGCATCTGCAATCCTGCCCTGTAGGCCATTTACTTGCTGTTGCAACTGCTGAATTTGTGTCGCATGCTCCCTAACTTGGGGTTCGACCTCGTTCAGGGTTTGCCCACGCGATTTCACTGTGTCTGCTAGTTTGGCATGGTCGGCCTTGAGTAGCGTGAAACCCGCTGTGAGCGATCCGATCTGTTGTTCGATAGCCGTTCAAGAGTCCCTAACTTCCTGTAAGATTAAGTCCAGTTTGTCTTGGGGAGCCTCTGCGTTAGCGTGGTGGATGGAATTTGGCGATGATGACCGTGTAGGGTTATCCGGGTCCTCCGCGGGGTGGTTAGTAGCGGTTGTTGTTTCCAGGTTTTTCCCCTTAGGCCGCCCCATTGCTCGTGTGCCCTCCCTTCTAATTATGAGTATTCACATGTGTGGGTGGCGACGAGATATAGACTCTAGTTAGGCAAGTCTTTGCGATGCACAGTCAGAGCTTCTGTAATGGGTCTGTGTTAGAAATGGGATCTCTAGTTGGCAAGGGCTTGCACCTTTGTCCAAGTAGGGACCCTTCTTCCTAGTCAGGGTAAGGGTTGTTACACTCGTGAAGTAACCCCTGCTCACCCTCGTGGTAGCTTGGCACGAGCAGTCAGGCTTAATTCAGAGGCAGTGTGTAAAGCATTTGCACATAACCAACAGTAATACAGTGTAAGCACTACAAACGGACACCACACCAGTTTAGAAAAATAACCAATATTTTATATACTCAAGACAAGACCAATTACGACAAAAATCCACAATACTATACTTTACGAATGAATACTTGATACGTTAACTTCTTCTTTGCAGGAATAGCACAAAAGCAAAGTTCGTACGAGTCGGTAGCTCCGTCCGAGCCTACCGTGATGCTGAAAACCACAGAGTCTAACAGTTCCAGCCGACCGCGTCGATACGGGAAAGCAGAGTCTTGAACAGACTCGGTTACAGTACCTTTCTCGTTGTGGCTGGTACGGAGTGTACGAGCCGGTCGGCGTTCGTCGCGGTTGCGGTGCAAGATGGAGCGATGCAAAGTGCGGTGTCCCTCGATGCGGTGCAGGCAGCGGCTCGATGAGCGTCGTGCAGACGGAGTCGGTGAGTCCAAGGCGTGCGATGCAGGGCGAGACGATGCTCGATGCGGTGCTGACAGGTTGCGATGCAGGCGACCAAGCCGGAGTGTGGGAGCTGGCGTCGGACAGCGGTGCGAGTCGGAGCGGTGCGTCGCAGACGTGCGAGCGGTGCCCCAAATGCGGTGCGGTCTCTACTCTTGAGCCAGTTGCAGCGACCGCGTCGGTCGGGTCCGGTTGGTTCAGTGAAGCGATGCGATGCGAACTGCGGTGCCCACAGCTCACGGTGCAAGCAGCGGCTCGATGTTGGCGGCGTCGGACGTTGCCCACGGTGAGACCAGGGTTGCGATGCGAAGCGGGGCGATGCGGTCTGCGGTGCAAACAGGTCACCGGCCAGGGATGGATTCGGTTGACGGAGTCGGTTGCAGTTCCCTTCCTCTGTGGCAACTGAAACAGCGTTCCAGAAGCGGTACCCAGAGGCTTGTGAAGTCTTTGTAGTCCCTGAGACTTCTTAACAGGAGGCCAGCTCGGTTCCTGGCCCTTGGAGATACTCAGCACAAGTTTGTAGAAAGTTCAGTCCAGTCCTTTCACTGCCCAAGACAGAAGCAGCAACTGCAGGCCAACCCAACAAAGCAACAACACAGCAGCGGGGCAGTACTCCTCCTGGCAGCTCTTCCAGCTCTTCGTCTTGGCAGGTTCCTTGATTCCAGCGAGATCTAAATTCATGGGGTCAGGGCCCCAATATTTATATCCCAAATTCCTTTGTTCTCTGAAGGCAGAGAGGCCTTTGCCTAGTCCAAACCAGTTCTGGAGCACTTTGTTGACAAGTCTCCGTCCCTTCTTTCAGTGAGTGGGCCAGGGACATCAGACGCACCACAGGAGGTGGAGCCAGCATTGTGGAGGGAAGGCACTGTCCTATTCAGGGCCCAGGTGCGACCCCTCCCACCCATCTACAGGTCTATCTGGCTATTCAGCCCTGCGCTGACTCACCCTGTCTCCTGGCATCCCCCAGCCCCTGTCACTCACACTCCAGACAAGGAATACACAACCTCGCAGAGTCAGGCTTGGATGGTTAGACAAGAAAATACCCACTTTCTAAAAGTGGTATTTTCAAACACAGAATGTTAAAACCAACTTCACTAAAAGCTGCATTTTATCATTCTGAGTCCAGGCATACTAAACTCGAATTTCTACCATGTTCCCGGGGTCAGTTAGGATTATAAGCTGTAATAATCAAAACTGCCCGTTCTGGCCTAGGGGGAACAGGTAGCCTTGCAATAGTGAAAAACGAACTAGGCTGTAATTCACTATCAGGACATGCCGCACACACCCGGGCATGTCCTACCTTTCGCATACAACGCACCCTGCCCACAGGGGTACCTTGGGCCTACCTTAGGGGTGACTAACATGTAGCAAAGAGAAGGTTTAGGGACTTGCAAGTGTGTGCACTTGCCAAGTCGACATGGCAGCCCCAGGCTGCGCACAGGCTCTGCGATGGCAGGCCCGAGTTACATTTTACGGGCTGTTTGCGTGGGTGGCACAATCCAGTGCTGCAGCCCACCAACAGCATTTGGTCTATAGGCCCTGGCACTCGCAGTGCACTTTACAAGGGACTGACAGATAAACCAAATAGGCCAATCATGGAAACACCAATCCATAACACATTTTAGACAGGAGCACTTGCACTTTCCCACTGGACCGCAGTGAGGAAAGTGCGCAGAATCATTACACCAGCAAAAACAGAGTCAAAACCGGGAGGTCAGAAAGCAAAAAGTCAGGGGAAACACGCCAAAAGATGCCAAGTCTAACAGTCTGATTATCCTGTATAGCTTGGTTTAGGTTGTGTTGCACCCACTACCCTCCGGAGTGCGAGCTCAGTCCGGGTTAATGTCCAATATGATCGGCCTTCGGCGAGCTGCGATGTAGGCGTCACTCTAGCTAGGCGCGATCTAGTTCTAGACCTGCGCCACTAACCCCATGTGGCGGTGCCCCTTTCCCTTCTGTTTTATGCACAACGGTACAGGTTAGGGCCGGCTTCACCATCTGCCATGCCGGATGGTACAGCCAGTGGGTGGCTGCAGGCGGGCTCTCGGGTACTTGCAGTGTCTCTAGGCTGTCTATAGCCCCTTCAGGATTCAGGTGAGGCGCAGTGGGGTCTTCGGCCATGGGTGCATTTCCCCCAGGCTCCTGGCTTCGCGCCCGTCCAGGCCGGGGTCACGATCAGGCAAGACGGTGGGGGAGGGGAGTGGAACTGTAGGCCAGCTGGCCTGCACAGCCACATCACCCGAGGCTTCTTGTGGAGCGGTGCCTTCCCTCAATGCTCTTCCCCAGCGGAGATTGCAGGTTCATGCCTCGCCCTGAGATGTCTCACCTCTTGGTCGTAATAGAGGCCGGCGGACCGGATCCAGCCCCGCCGTGCCTCCGAGATCGTGCAATATGGTAGGGGAAGGCGGTATTATAGGCCAGCCGGCCTGCACATCCACAGCGCCCGGAGCTCCCTGGAGAGCAATGTCCTCCCTCAGCGCTCCCGCCCGGCGGCGGTCACAGATTAAAGCCTCACCCTGGGGTGCCTCACTGCACGTACACAATCAAGGCCAGCGGGCCGGATCCTGTCCCGCTGCGCCTCCGGCCGCACTCACACTGTCCCGCTCTGCCGGCAGGCTCACCACTGCAATCAAGCCTTCCACGCAGGCAGATTACCTGCTACTCTTCCTGCGTAGTGTGCTGGGAGTCAGTCCATCAGGGACAGGGACGCCGTCCGGTACCGCCACATATTCGCCGCCGCTTTGGGTGAAATCAGTCTGTGGACGTTGGCAGCGGGCGCGTGCCAATTTGCTCCCAAGTCGGTCCCCGGGGAGCAGCTATCCAGGCGCCGCCAGAGGCCGCGGAGCACCCACTCTGGGGAGCGAGCACACTTGCTCTCTGCAGCGCCGCTTCTCCGATGTCGGGCAGTTGATGGCGGCAGTGTGAGACCAACCGCTTCCCCAATTCCTAGCCACAGGTGCACAGCGTCAGAGGGGCGGTCGATAGGCACATCACTCCAGCGCGAGTCGCTCCTCACCAATTAGGCCCCAGCGCCAGGCAAGCCCCGTCTCGAGCGTTCTCCTGGGCGATATCAGCTTTTGATTTGAAAGTCGGGCACAACCTCCGTCTGGGTGTGCAGCAGCAGTGGTGCGACAAACAAAAGTTCGATGCAGCTCTTTTTACGATGGCGTGACAGGATTATTATCCCTGGGGTCCGGAGCCTCTTCAATCTGCGTCCGCCATGTTAGGCGGTAAGCCACGCCCCCCGAGTATAGTAGGATTAACCCTGGGATCTGAGATGGGTTCTGGCCTAGTCAGAACTCCAGTTCAGGCTGCGTTAGTCTGTGATGGAGGCATGGATATTGCCTCCTTATTTGTCAGTCCCAGTAATCTGGGCAAATACAGACAACAGCCTTTGATCAATGGTAAGGAGGCCATGGCATATAGGGACACAGGTGCAAGTGTCACCATGGTGACAAAAGAACTTGTAGGCCCTGACCAGATCATACTTGGGGAGATGTACCAGGTGACCAATGCAAGCAATGTCAGGACAGACCATTCCTTGGCAGTTGTGAATTTCACCTGGGGAGGGGTAACTGGCCCTAAGAAGGTTGTGGTAAGTGCAGACCTCCCTGTAGAATGCTTATTGGGCAATGATTTGGAGACTTCAGCATGGACTGAAGTGGAACTCAGAACACATGCAGAAATGTTGGGCATCCCTGCAGATGTGTTTGCCATGACTAGGTCACAGGCAAAAATGTCTTCCACTGAACAGGCCCTGGAACCTGGAATAATGGACCAGGTGCCTTCCTTCCAAGAGAAGGAGCAGTAGGGGTAAGGCAGTGTCTTCCCCCCTGCCTCAGAGTGAGGATCAGTCTCTTGAGGGAGATGATCTGAGTCCTGAAGAAGGAACTGTGTCAGAGGAACTTGAACCTGATCAGGTTGAGTTCTTGTGGACAGGGGGCTCTTCCAGGGCAGACCTGAGACAGGACCAGCTGAACTGCCCCTCTCTTGAACCCCTCAGACAGCAAGCTGCTGCTGAGGCTGCTGGGAGTGCCAGTGGGTCCCATAAAATTTACTGGGATGATGGACTCTTGTACTCAGAGGGTAGAGACCCCAAACCTGGTACCACCAGGAGGTTGGTTATACCTCTGAAGTTTAGGGGCTTCCTATTGACACTGGCACATGATATCCCATTAGCAGGACACTTAGGCCAAAACAAGACCTGGGACAGACTTGTTCCTCACTTTCATTGGCCTCATATGTCAGAAGACACAAAGGAGTTTTGTCGCTCCTGTATCACTTGCCAAGCCAGTGGTAAGGCAGGTGGTACCACAAAGGCCCCCTGATACCACTACCTGTGGTGGGGGTTCCCTTTGAGAGGGTTGGGATTGACATAGTTGGTCCCATGGATCCTCAGACTGCATCTGGGCACAGACTCATACTAGTGGTGGTGGACCATTCCACTAGGTATACAGAAGCAATTCCACTTAGGACTACCACAGTTCCTGTTGTGGCTAGGGCCCTCCTGGGAGTCTTTTCCAGAGTGGGTTTTCCTAAGGAGGTAGTATCAGACCGAGATGCAAACTTTATGTCTGGTTACTTGACTGCTATGGGGAAGGAGTGTGGAGTAAATTACAAATTTACCACCCCTTATCACCCACAATGCAATGGGTTAGTTGAGAGATTCAACAAAACCCTCAAGGGCATGATTAAAGGTATCCCTGAAAAGCTCAGGCGTAGATGGGACATCCTCTTGCCCTGCCTTCTCTTTGCCTACAGAGAGGTTCCTCAGAAGGGGGTTGGTTACAGCCCTTTTGAACTTCTGTTTGGACATCCAGTGAGGGGTCCTTTATGTCTAGTAAAGGAGGGATGGGAGTTAGCTCTCAAACCCCCTAAACAGGATATTGTGGACTATGTACTTGGTCTCTGCTCCAGGAGGGCTGAGTACATGAAGAAGGCATCCAAAAACCTTGAGGCTAGCCAGGAATTGCAAAAGGCCTGGCATGACCAAAAGGCTGTTGTGACTGTTTATCAGCCAGGACAGAAAATATGGGTGTTGGAGCCTGTGGCCCCAGAAGCCCTCCAAGACAAGTGGAGTGGACCCCATACTATCATTGAGCAGAAGGGAGAGGTTACCTACCTGGTGGACCTTGGAACTCCCAAGAGCCCCCATAGGGTGGCTCCATGTGAACAGGCTCAAACCATATGTTGACAGGGCAGACATGGGCTTGCTCATGGCTACTGATGAGGGACAGGAGGAAGAGAGTGATCCACTCCCTGACCTGCTCTCCCAGAACCCTGATGATGGTTCAGTTGATGGTGTAGCCTTGGCAGGCAGCCTCACTGACCAGCAACAGACTGATTGTAGGCAAGTCCTGAATCAATTCTGACATATGTTTTCACTGACTCCAAGTCAGACTACCTGGTGCACTCATGAAGTGGACACAGGTGACAGTCTGCCTGTTAAAAATAAGATTTACAGGCAACCTGACCATGTCAGGGACTGTATCAGGACAGAAGTCCAGAAAATGTTGGAACTGGGAGTAATTGAACCCTCAGATAGCCCTTGGGCTAGTCCAGTAGTCCTTGTACCAAAACCTCACACCCAGGGTGGTACGAGAGAGATGAGGTTCTGTGTTGGCTACAGGGGTCTCAAAGAAGTCACTAGGACTGATGCCCATCCAATACCTAGGGCAGATGAACTTATAGATACTTTGGCCTCTGCCAAGTCTCTGAGTACATTTGACCTGACAGCTGGTTACTGGCAAATCAGATTAGCTGAGGATGCAAAACCCAAAACAGCATTCTCAACGCCTAGTGGGCACTACCAATTTGTGGTGATGCCCTTTGGCTTGAAGAATGTACCTGCCACTTTTCAAAGGTTGGTGAACAAAGTCCTTACAGGTCTGGAGGCCTATAGTGCAGCTTATCTAGATGATATTGCTGTCTTTAACTCCACCTGGGAGGATCACCTGGTCCACCTGAGAAATGTTTTGAAGGCCCTGAAAAAGCAGGCCTCACTATCAAGGCCACCAAGCGCAAGCAGAGTAAGGTTGTGTACCTGGGCCACCTTGTGGGTGGCGGCCAGGTTCAACCATTGCAGAGCAAAATCCAGACCATCATTGACTGGGTTGCTCCAACTACTCAGACTCAGGTCAGAGCTTTCTTGGGCATGGCTGGGTATTACAGGAGGTTTGTCAAGGGATATGGATTTATAGTGACCCCCTTGAATGATCTGACCTCTAAAAGAATGCCTAAGAAAGTTCAGTGGACAGTTAGCTGTCAAAAGGCATTTGATGACCTGAAGCAGGCCATGTGCACTGCTCCCATTCTGCAGAGTCCTGGCTATTCCAAACAATTCATTGTACAAACTGATGCATCTGAGTTGGGGGTAGGGGCTGTGTTATCACAACTGAATGAAGAGGGTCAGGATCAGCCAGTAGCTTTTATAAGCAGAAGGCTGACCCCCAGAGAGAAACGTTGGTCAGCTATTGAGAGGGAAGACTTTGCTGTGGTTTGGGCTCTGAAGAAGCTGAGGCCATACTTGTTTGGCACTCACTTCATTGTTCAGACAGACCATAAGCCCCTCTTATGGCTAAAACAGATGAAGGGTGAAAACCCCAAACTTTTGAGGTGGTCCATTTCCCTACAGGGGATGGACTCTACAGTGGAACATAGACCTGGGAGTAACCATGTCAATGCAGATGGACTCTCCAGATATTTCCACTTAGAAAATGAAGACTCAATTGGTCAAAGTTAGTCTCATGTCCTTTCGTTTGGGGGGGTTGTGTAGGAAAGTAGGATCTGCTTCTTATGGTTACCCCCACTTTTTGCTTGATGTTGCACTGTTTTTGACTAGTCTGACTGGGATCCTGCTAATCAGGACCACAGTCTATCTGCTTTCTCCTTTAAACTGACATACATGTTCTTTGGTACACTCCAGTTTGGATACCGGGGTATCCTTATCAGTTCCTAGTATATGGTACACATGTACCCAGGGCCTAGGTCCCCCAGAGGCCTCCCAAGGGCTGAAGCATGTATTATGCCACCCATGAGAGGCCATGCAAAATGGAACTACAGGTCTGCTACTGCAACCTGTGTAAAATGGTGTTTGCACCACTTACGTTAGATATAGGTTCACTATAGCCATAGGTCACTACACTTAAAACTTACAAGGCACCCCTATAGCAGGCCTTTTCAATCCTGAAGGCAGGGTGCTGGTTTTGTAGTGAGAGGGTGCCCCTGCATGAGCAGAGCCCCTCTGCAGCCTTCGGAGACCATTCTCCCGGGTTGTCTGTGACTCAGCCGGACATATAGGTAGAGGTGCATTATAACCTCGCGGTAAATGCTATCTCGAAAACGGCTGCATAGAAACATATTGTGTTTGGTATCAAACACCTTGGAATCATACCTCCACACCAGTAACCAGTGTGGGAGGTATGATTCCACCCTTCAGAAGCGAGTTTCGTGGGGTCACTGGTCTATCGGGTGCCAGCCTTCTCGACCCAGACAGCACAAATTGGATGCTGCCGACCAGAGACTCATTTCTGCCCTCCTGCTGCTGAGCCAAGCTCGAGCAGAGGAAGGCAGCACAATAGGCATCCTGTCACAGGGAGGTGTGACCACCTCCCAGACAGGATTTAGTGTATTGGGGCTGGGTGGGTGCACTCTGAGAGTGCCTGAAAGTCTGCACTGGGTGCACATTTGGTGTCCCTGTGCATAGTCCAGCTCAAACCAGTTCTGGGAGCCATTGGCTCCTGCTCTGGCGTGAAATTGGACAAAGGGCATGGGTGTAACCACCCCTCTGTCCTGACCCTCCCCTAGGAGGGTCCCCCAAATCTGTCCAACCCCTTCCTGTGGGTACAAAAAGGCTTACCTGGCTGTAAGACTTTGGATTTTACGTGGACAAGATTCTACAAGAAGAAACCAATGACCTTCGACCGTCTGGACACTCTGGACTTCGACTGGGCCCGACTTTGTCTCCCTCTCCGTCCAAAGCTTTGTCTGTGCCCTTGCTCCATACAGGCTCTGTGCAGGACCTGTGGTGCATTAAGGACAACTGAAGAATCTCCCTTGGAGTGAAGGAGTCACTCCCCTGCAACTGCAGGCACCTTAATGTAACTGACCGGTCTGCCTTTCCTGAGCTCCTGCAGACTCTGAAGATTTCAGCAACACAGGAGGTGGGTTTTCGAAGGTCCCTGAGGTCTCTCTGCCCTCACAGCAAGTTTGAGGCCAGTATCCCTCGTGGGGACTGCATAACCTGAACCCCCCCCGTCCATTTGCAGTTGCATATGCTTGTTGGTGATTCCCGAGATTGTGCATTGGACTCTGTGTAGTCCTGACCCAGAGCAGTATTTGCACCAAAGAACTCCAGCCTCCTCACACTGAGTGCTCCGTGGGCTGGTACTTTGCAATCTTGCTTGAGGTCCCCTTGCGGCTCCTGGCCCTTTGGCCTGTGGGTCCCCCTGAGGGTCATCTTGATTTCTGTTGGGCTTTCCTGGTTGCGTCAGACGTGCCCTGACTCCCCATTGCTTGGTGAGTCTCCTGGTCCTTGCTGGTCCACACCGTAACCTGCTTGACCATCCTGCATGGGTTGCTTTTGCCAAGGCTTATTGGTGCTTCAGCTGGACACCGACCCCTCAGCACTCAACATCCTTTGTGGGACAGGTCACCTCCAGTTCCTGGTCATCTTCAATGTCTCCTGGTCCTTGTGACTGCAGAGTCAAGAATCCCTTCTTCGCACCTGAAGCACCCGACATCGGTGGGCATTCGTCTACCGAGCCCCTGGTCACTCTGAAGTGACCCAGACTCTGTCCCCTCTTCTTTCAGGTTCCTTCCTTCCAGAATCCAGGCTTGGATTCCTCCGGTCCCTTTTTACCTTCACGGCAGCAGTACTTCCTCTCGGCCCTCCATTGAGAACGATGGCGGTATCCGACACCACTCCAGACCTATGCACGGGGCTCCTCTGGGATAGGTAACTCGGGTTCTATGGTATCCACGGGTGGGGTGGCTCACCAACCTCTTAAGTTCCAAAGGGTTTGCTCGAAGTCCTCCTAGAAGGGTCCTTAAACTTTAAAACTGTAACCGCGACTTCCCTATAGAATTGTACGGAGCTTGCGGTCGTGTTAGTACACTCCACCCGTTCTCTGTGGGGTCCTATCTAGTCACCTTGGGTGGTTCTTTGGGGTCCCAGCGATTCTACGTGCTCTAGACTGTGTCTTGACTCAAGTCGTGATTGTTATACCAATATTTTAGTATATGGTTTGGTCTCCCCCTGGAGCCCACTGTGTATTGTGTTACTTACAACTGTTCTATTGATCTCGTATTGTGTGCTCATGTAGAGGATAGTAGAGAGTGTTACATTAATAAATACATATTTTTATATAACTACTGTGTGGTTCTCCTTCATTTAATTGATTCAGGAGGTGATATTCTGGTAAAACAAGCTGCTTTACATTCCTTCAAGATTAAGCCTGAAGGCTGCTCTCCACAGCTACCACTAGGAAAGCTTTCTCAAGGTTATCCTTGACCTCATACATCATAAGGGTCGTTTGGACTGGTGCAAGGTGCCCACTTTAATTAGTGGACAGCATATACCAGGCCAACTTCTCACAGATTTCACACAAAAAACCCCCAGATAAACCTTCTAAAAAAATGGCTGGGCCCCCCTGCAAGACTACCCACTTAACTCTTCCAGAATCACCACCCACACTTTCCTCTGTAAGCCAATTGAAAGTAAATGAGACATTAACACAAGAACAAAAAGTGTCTCTTCAGGAACTCCTAAGCTCCTTTTCTTCCATTTTTCCGATCTCCCTTGCAAGACATCGCTGGTTGAGCACTCCATTGTTACTCCTCCAGGAAAAGTAATAAAACAGCATCCTTACAGAATCCCAGCAGCCAGACGAGATGCCGTTGCAGCAGAGATAGATAATATGCTGCAGTGGGGGGTTATAAAACCATCTCACAGCAACTGGTCCTCCCCTATTGTAATAGTACCAAAACCGGATGGTTCGATCCGTTTTTGTATAGACTTCAGAGCAGTCAATGCTATTTCTAAATTTGACTCTTAGCCACTGCCAAGAGTCGATGAATTAATAGAAAAATTAGAGGAGGCTCAGTACATATCCACGCTCGATCTTACAAAAGTCTATTGGCAGATACCACTCAGACTAGAAGACCAAGAGAAGACCGCCTTTAGCACCCCCACGGGTCTATACGAATTTACAGTACTACCCTTTGGTTTACATGGAGCCCCAGCAACTTTCCAGAGGCTCATGAATAAGGTTCTCTACCACCATCAATCCTATTCGTCAGCCTACCTAGACGATATTATAATATTCAGCCCTAGTTGGGAACAACATCTCATCCACTGCAAAGAGGTGTTTCAAGCCCTCAAAACAGCTGGGCTCCACATCAACGCTAAAAAGTCCAAAATAGGATTCAATAAAGTCAGGTATTTAGGCTATCTCTTGGGGGATGGGGTCATTGAACCCCAACAAGAGAAAGTTAAAGCAATCCTAGACACTCCCTTACCAACTACCAAGAGAGAAAGTAGGTCTTTCTTAGGCCTACTGGTCTATTATCGCCGGTTTATACCTAACTATTCGGAGATTACTTCTCCATTAACAGATTTATTAAGAAAAGATATAAAAGCGAAAGATCTGACAAATCCCTCACCATCTACTAAGAAAGCCTTTCACGATCTCAAACAGGCTTTAACCACTAGTCATGTGCTCATATCACCTAACTTTAAGAAACCCTTTTTTCTCCAAACATGCTTCTGAGACAGGCCTGGGAGCAGTCCTATCCCAACAAACAAAAGATGGTATAGAACTTCCTGTACCCTTTATCAGTCATAAACTCTTTCCTAGAGGAACAAAAATACTCAGTAGTCGAAAAGGAGTGTCTCGCCATTAAAGGGGCTGTAGACAAGTTACGTTACTATCTTGAAGGGTCCCCCTTTACCCTCTATAAAGATCATGCTCCTCTCTTATGGATGAGTCACAATAAGGGCAACAGCCTCCGTGTTTTGCGTTGGTTTTTGTCCTTACAACCTTATACTTTTGATGTTAAACACCGTAAAGGCTCTGAGAACAAAAATGCGGATTTCCTTTTTTAACGCATCCCTCATTTCCCCGTTGGGGTGTGTCAGGAAGTAAATGACACAATTAAGAGAAAAGAGGGTTATGAGACTGACGATACATTTCCCTCATGTATATCTCCCCTCCTTTATTCGCAGCCCCCAATTATTAGTCAGCGTCACGCCAATCAGCTGGAGTGCGGGGAGGAATTCCTAGGAGATGGTCCCTTTAAATTGTACTTCCGAGGAACTGAGAGCATTGACGTCAGGGGTCAAAGGGAAACTACGAGCCGTCTACGGGACAGCGTGCGTTGGCTAGAGGAAGGCAAACCACCCGAGGATGGAACAGCGTTATCGGACGACCTCTTGGAAGACCGAGACTTGAAGCGGGAGCCGACACCAGAAGACGGAGGCTTAACAGAGCCCAGAAACCGGAACGAGTCCAGCTATCATGGGGAAAGGAAACCCGACAGCATTCGAGAGTCCTGACGAAAGCGGAGACTCGGCAGGAAGGAATCTACCAGAAGCAACCCGCCACGGCCCCGGAGGGACATGGCTCTCCCAGATGCGTGGCCGGTTACAGGGTTAACTGGGAAGGAATAAAGCAAAAATAGAGCTGGAGGGTTGCGGAGGAAGGAGTGGGAAATAAGAAGGGAAACAAAAGAGAACTTAGAGGATGTTTCCGTTTTCCTGATTTTTTTTGTTTGTTCTTTGGGCATCAATTCCCTTCTTTTCCACTCTTCCCGCCTTGTCACAAGTGAAGGATAAATCGGGTGCAATATCATTTTTTTTGGGTGTTTTTTCCCTCACTCCCTCCTCTGCTTAAAACAAAGAAATAAGCCACTTAGAACCAAAACACTTACCTGAGCCTTTCTTTTGTACGAGGGACCACGGTGGCCAGGAAGACTTCTCAAAGGGACTGACCAGAAGACCCTAAGGAAGGAGACAACAACAGAAAAGAGTGGTCAAAAGAGATTAACATGTAAAATAAACCTTGCATAAAGGAATTTTCTCGTATCCTCAGAGTCTTATTATTGTGAACAACGTCACAGGCACGTATTACTTCTAAGTGCTACTTTGACATGCAATCTTTAAAAATTTATATTTCGACTTCCACTTATTTGATTTATGTTGTTTTGGTCCATTTTTCTAACCTTGTGTGGAGTTTTTTGTGTGGTGTTTTCACTGTGTTACTGTGTGTTGTGTTGCACAAATACTTTACACATTGCCTCTTAAGTTTAGCCTGACAACTCTGTGCCAAGCTACAGGAGGGTGAGCACAGGTTAACTTTTAGTGTGCATCTTACTTACTCTGGCTAGGATTGTGGTTTCTTATTAGACAGGGTGCATATCTGCCAACCTGAAACCTCAATTTCTAACAATTACACTTTCAAATATGGCTCTCAGAATATATGCAACTGTGACTTAAAGTATAAATGCAAACTTGAATACAGAATACGTCTTCATGTTTAACTGAACATTAGTATACACATTTATAAATCTTCAATTTCTCAGTGGTTACATTTCATGAATGTGTTTATTTGTTCACACATGTTAATCTTATTAAGGCACACAGTAAATATAATGTCAAATATAAATGCAAATTGCACATTGATGATGTGTAAGGGATGGAGTCTAAATTGCGCTCCTCCACTGCCGGACTTTTCCCCTTCACTCCATAGTACAAAGGAGTGTATGTGAGATGTCTGTCATTGGTCTTGTACTTGAGGGTATGCTTCAAGTGCAAAACCCTATGGTTCGACAAGCTTTAAAACATTTCACACATTGGATGTTAGCTGTGTAGTGCAGTGCAGCACACATACAATGCGTGCAATGTTAGAAGAAATAAATACATTTCTCCTACATCACACCTCTTCAATGAGGCACTCTCTTTTTTAGAACTACCAGGTCTGAAAATCTTTTTATAGAGCTGGGATTGCATCAGAATCCATGGGTGGGAGCGTTGGAAAGACCAAGTACCATCCATTGAACAGCCTCTGTGAGAAGTTGGCCTGGTATATGATGTCCACTAATTAAAGTGGGCACCATGCACCAGTCCAAACAACACTTATGCTGATTTAAGAAGTCAAAGATAACCTTAGAAAGCTATCCAAGTGGTAGCTGTGGAGAGCAGCCTTCAGGCTTAGTCTGAAGGAATGTTAAGCAGCTTGTTTTACCAGAATGTAACCTTATTGTATTGGTTAAATGAAAGGAGAACCACACAGTAGTTATAAAAACATGTATTTATTATTTTAACACACCTTAAATACCTCACAGTATCTGCTACACGCAGATAAACACAAAGCACACAATACTGTAGCACAGAAACAAACGTAAGTAGCACTAATACACAGTGGGCTCCAGGGGGAGGCTAAACCATATACTAGAATAGTGGTATAAGAACCAGGACTCGAGTCAAGACAGCGTCTAAAGGTTGCAGAATCGCTGGGACCCCAAGGAACCACCCAAGGTGAGTAAGGAGGGACCCCCACGGAGGACGGGTGCAGTGTGAGAACACGACTGCGTGCTACGTACAATTCAATGGGAGAGTCGCGGTTACAGTTTTAAAGTTTAAGGACCCTTCCCAGTGGATTACGAGGAAACCCTTTAGAACATAGAAGGTTAGAGAGCCACCCCACCCGTGGATACTGAAGTACCAGAGTTCCCTATCCCAGGGAAGCCGGGTGCATAGGGCTGAAGTGGCATCAGAAACCGTTGTCGATCTCAATGGGAGTCTTCAAAGAGATGCCACTGCTGGAAAGAAGAAAAGTGTCCGGTGGAACCCACAGGTGGTTCCTTGATGGAAGGAACCTGAAAGCAGAGGGGACAGAGTCTGGGTCACTCAGGAGTGACCAGGGGCTCGGTAGACGAATGCCCACCGATGTCGGGTGCTTCAGGTGTGAAGATGGAGACCTTGACTCTGCAGCCACGGGGACAAGGAGACGTTGAGGATGACCAGGAGCCGACTACGAGCTGTCCCACGAAGGATGTCGAGTGCTGAGGGGTCGGTGTCCGGCGGGAGCACCAACAAGCCTTGGCAGCGGCAACCCACGAAGAAGGTCGAGGAAGGTTACGGTCTGGCCCAGCAAGGACCAGGAGACTCACCACAGCAAGGGGAGTCAGGGCAGGCCTGGAGAAACCAGGGGAGCTCAAGAAAAGCAGTGTTTTCCCTCAAATGGACCCACAGGCCAAAGGCACAGGAGTCGCGAGGGGACCTCTAGCAGTTTCACAAAGTCACAGCTTGCAGGGCACAGAGTGTGAAGAGGCCAAATTCCTTTGTACGAAATGTGCACAGCGGTTGGGGCTATCGATAGCCCAATGCACTTAGTTAGGGAACGCCAACAAGCATAGGTACTTGCAAGAGTACGCGGTGCACAGGGGTTCGGGTTATGCGGTCCCCACGAGTGATACTGGCCTCAGACTTGGTGAGAGGGCAGCTCCACCTCAAGGAACATAGGAACCCACCTCCTGAGTTGCTGGAGCCTTCAGAGTCCGCAGGAGCTCAGGATCAGCAGACTGGTGCCTGCGAAGGGAGATGCTTCAGTTCTCCTTGATGCTCGACAGATCCAGAACGGAGCCTGTATGGTGCACGGGCACAGACGATGCTTTGGACAGAGAGGGAGATGAAGACGGACCCAGTCGAAGTCCAGCCAAGTCCAGAGTGTCCAGACGGTCGAAGGTCAGTGGTTTCTTGATCAGAATCTTGTCCACGTCGAATCTAGGGCCCTACAGTCAGGTAAGCCCTTTTGTACCCACGGGAGAGGGTTGGACAGATTCACGGGACCCTCCCAGGGGAGGGTCTGGACAGTGGGGAGGATACTCCCATGTCCTTTGTCCAGTTTCGCACCAGAGCAGGAGCCTACGGATCCCAGAACTGGTTTGAACTGGACTATGCACAGGGACACCAAGTGTGCCCCGGATGCAGACTTTCAGGCACTTTGGAAGTGCACCCACCCAGCTCCAATACACTAAATCCTCTCTGCGAGGTGGTCACACCTCCCTGTGACAGGATGCCTATTGTCCTGCCTTCCCCTGCTCAAGCTTGGCTCATCAGCAGGAGGGCAGAAATGTGTCTCTGGTCGGCAGCAACCATTTTGTGCTGCCCGGGTCGAGAAGGCTGGTATTGGGAAGACCAGGGACCCCACGAAGCTCACTTCAGAAGGGTGGAATCATACCTCCCACACCGGTGACCGGTGTGGAGGTATGATTCCAAGGTGTTTGATACCAAACACGACATGTTTTGTTGCAGCCCTTTTCGTGATAGCATTTTACGCGAGCATATAATGCACCTCTACCTATATGTCTGGCTGCGTCACCGACAACCCGGGAGAATGGTCGCTGAAGGGGTGCTCTGCTCATGCAGGGGCACCCTCTCACGTAAAACCCAGCACCATGCCTTCAGGATTGTCAAGGCCTGCTATAGGGGTGACTTATAAGTTTTAAGTGTAGTGACCTATAGATATAGTAAACCTATATCTAAAGTAAGTGGTGCATGCACCATCTTACACAGGCTGCAATGGCAGGCCCGTAGTTCCATTTTGCATGTCCTCTCATGGGTGGCATAATACATGCTTCAGCCCATGGGAGGCCTCTGGGGTACCTATGCCCTGGGTACATGTGAACCATATACTAGGGACTGATAAGGGTACCCCAGTATCCAATCTGGAGTGTACCTAAGTACATGGCATAATATTTTAGGGAGAAAGCAGATAGACTGGGGTCCTGATTAGCAGGATCCCAGTCAAACTAGTCAAAACAGTGTAACATCAAGCAAAAAGTGGGGGTAACCATAGGAAGCAGATCCTACTTACCTACAGCCTCCTGTCCCAAAGTAGCGCAGAGTGCTATTTCACTGCTTAAAGACCAGCTTTCCAGCGTGAAAAATGTTTGCACTGAAAAGTAAATACTTCATCAAACCTTTGAGCTGCTTTGCGTGACTATGCGACAATCTTCATAAATCTGACCCTGAATCTTTCTAACATTATTTTACTCTTATTTCCTCCTGTGTATTTTATTTCCACACTTTTACAAAATGCTCACATGATCAATGCCAAGGAGAAATCTGAAATTATAACAAGAATGCAATGTTAATTGTTATGCAAGCAACTAGATGGGTGTCAGTCAACCAAGCAACAATTCAGCAGCACACTGTTGTCAAATGAAGGTATTTTTAATGGAAAGTTTAAGTATTTTTTTCAAATGAATACATTACAGGAGTAGAAGCTTTAGAAAATGATGCTTCTTTGTGCTGAGCAATCTCCCTGAGATGTCACATTTTAAACCCAGACTTTATTAAGACACTCTTTACATCTATGGATGTGTTCACACGGTTCTTCCTTTCTTTTCTTCGTTTTTTATGTCCAACCTTGCATATTTCCTGCACATTTGCTAGGAAATTTTGTTTTTGAAACAGAAAGTGGCTGCATTGTTTCCTTCCACAGAGGCCTCTCTGGCTGCAGGCGGTGCCTTCTGGGTATACAAACAAAAAATGACGAATTTTCTGATTCCCAGTCACAGACTTTCACCAGGATTCATTTCCATGTAAAATCGAATCTGCAAGATATTAATGGGTCACTGTAGCAATATCATTCCGCTTGCCTCGATCTCCCACAGTTATGCTAAGTACATGGTAATGTAATATATAAGTAAATCACAAGCACATTATTAGACTCGGATTTTATTATGCGACTGCCTGCAGTAACACTGGGAGCAAAATAATCTTCCAATCCCAATAAGAGTATGGGTCATTTTTGTAGACACTATTTGCCTTACTAAGAAAACTGCAATGCCTCATTTTCATTTTATTACTTTTGTTCAAATCAAAGTTCGCCACTTTATGGCCCTGAAGACTTACCTTTTTCCCTGCTGTGGAAATAGTTTCGGTCGCTGGCATTTCATATCAATTTCATTCCATCAAATTGGTACCGAGTCAAACGCAGCATGTGGTCCTAGAGAATATAATGCAGACTTCCTGGCGTGTCTAACAGAGGAGAGGTCGAATCGGGAGATTTGTCGAGAAGCCATGGCACTTTTTAAAATCTGTTGGATATCTATATGACTTCCGTCTAATACTGATGACTATTCTTGTGACTAAACCGGTAGGCTATCAATCGCTCGATGAAACATCACTAATATGGAAAGCTTAAATAATATATAGAAAGATCCGCAGATTGTCCCATTCTATTTATTACCATTATTGAGTGTTGGAAGGGGCTACAACTCATGAAAGGCAAAGCCTTGGGTGGGTCAGGATTAGGCCCAGGCAAAACATCTATTACGCAGGCGTAATCCTGCATCGTTTTGTAAATTTTGTGTTCAACTTGTTACTCGAAATTCACGAAATTCTGCCATGAAGCAACGTGGTGCACAAGTTACTAACTTGTGTAACGATATATCTGTAAGAGAAAGTAGTTAGTGACAGATTCCTTACCTTAGAATATCCCCAGGCGTCAGGCTGGATCCGGAAAGTTTTTTGCGTAGCAGTACCCTTGCGCGTCGGTAGGCGGCGTCGTGCGGCTCCGCGTCCGTCGTCGGCATCGCCGGGATGACGTCGCGGGCAGTACTTAGACGCCGCCCCTGCGCGCTGACGTCAGTTCTGTCCACGACTTTCCGCGGCAGGAACGCAGAGCCATGCAAGAAGCTGACATAGGTGTCTGAAAAATACTAGGGCTCTGAAAGGGATGTCCTTAACCCTAGAAATCAGTTCGCAGAACGGGGAGGATGGGTGGGGCGGTAGGAATCTGTCACTAACTACTGTCTCTTACAGATATATCGTTACACAAGTTAGTAACTTGTGCATCTGAAAGAGACACATTAGTGACAGATTCCGTACCTTAGAATAGATACCCCAGCAATACCAACCCCGGTGGTGGGTCTGCGAACAAAGATCAGACAAGGAAGTCCCGGAGGACAGACCGGCCAAAGAAGCCGTCCCTCCGGACCCGACTGTCAAGGCAGTAATGCTTGGTAAACGTGTGCAGCGAGGCCCACGTAGCTGCCTGACAGATATCCTGCAGCGGAACACCGCGGCCTAAAGCCGTGGTAGCAGCCGTTGCCCTGATGGAATGGGCACGCAGCCCAACAGGAGGCTCCTTCTTAGCCAAAGAATAGCAGGCTTTGATACACAAGGTCACCCAGCGGGAGATGGTTCTCTTGTGCACCGCCCGACCTTTTTTGGCGCCCACGTAGCCAACAAAGAGCTGGTCATCCACCCAGAAGTGTTGTGTGCGGTTGATATAAAAAGAAAGCGCACGTTTTGGGTCCAGACGGTGGAGCCTCTCTTCCTCTCTGGAAGGAGGCGGAAAGAAGGTGGGCAAAGTGATGGTCTGCCCAATGTGGAAGGCAGTAACCACCTTTGGCAAGAAGGACGGACGCGTCCTAAGAACAACCTTGTCTGGATGGACAGACAGAAAGGGAGGTTTGCATGATAGAGCCTGGAGCTCACTCACCCGCCGAGCAGAGGTGATGGCCACCAGAAAGGCTGTCTTCAGAGTCAGAAGACGAAGAGGACAGTTATGTAAAGGCTCAAAGGGAGCGCACATTAGAAAGGTAAGAACCAAGTTCAAGTCCCACTGAGGCATTACAAACGGAACAGGAGGGAAGAGGTGTGTAATGCCTTTTAGGAACCTGTTAACAACAGGGGACTTGAAAAGGGAGGGCTGATCAGGAAGCCTGAGGAAGGCCGAAATGGCACAAAGATAGCCCTTGATGGTACCCAGGGCAGAACCCTGTTGGGCCAGTGAAAGAAGGAACAGAAGAACCTCAGAAAGAGGGGCAGAGAGGGGATTCACAGCCTTTGCTGTGCACCATGCCACAAACTTGTTCCACCTCGAGGCGTATACCACCTTAGTGGAGGGACGCCTGGCTGCCAGAATCACATCACAAACTTCGGGAGGCAAGTCGAAAGGAATCAACTGCCGCCGCTCAATCTCCACGCAAGCAGGTGGAGGCTGGACTGGTTCGGGTGGAGGACCGTCCCCTGCTGCTGTGACAGAAGATCCTCCCGAAGAGGCAGACAGATCGGGGGATCGACGCTCATACTGAGTAGCTCGGGATACCAAACTCTTCGAGCCCAGTCCGGAGCCACAAGGATGACTTGGGCCCGGTCGCGCCGAATCTTCTTCAACACTCTGGGTAGAAGTGGTATAGGCGGAAAGGCGTACAATAGACCGCAACTCCACTCGCGACAAGTGCTGCCTTGGAAATTCCAACGCGCAGAACTGATGACATTGCGCGTTCTCTTCGGTGGCGAATAGATCTAACCAAGGCTCTCCCCACTGTAGAAAGAGTCCTTGCGCCACTTCCGAGTGAAGACGCCATTCGTGATCCATCATGCACCTGCGGCTGAGTTCTTCCGCCCTGGCGTACAGGGAACCTGCCAGGTGTTGAACCATCAGGAACATGCCCTGATGTTCCAGCCATGTCCAGAGGCGCAGAGCCTCCTGACAGAGGGTCCACGATCCCACCCCGCCTTGTTTGTTGCAGTACCACATGGCGGTGGTGTTGTCTGTGAACACCTGCACCACCTTCCCTTTGACAGAGGGAAGGAATGCCTTGAGTGCAAGTCGGATCGCCCGTAGCTCCAGAAGGTTGATATGGAGCCGGGACTCCGCCGGAGACCAGAGGCCTCTGATCTCCGCCTCTCCCATGTGACCGCCCCATCCCAGAAGGGACGCGTCCGTCACAACTGTGTGCTCTGGCTGGGGAAGGGAGAGGGATCTGCCCATGACCCATTGCCGGTTCGAGAGCCACCACTGCAACTGTCTTGCAGCCCCCTCCGAGATCTGGACGTGATCGGACAGGTTGCCCTGGTGCTGCGCCCACTGGAACTTCAGGTCCCACTGCAGAGCCCGCATATGCCATCTGGCATAATCGACCAGCAGGATGCAGGAGGCCATGAGGCCCAGCAGCCTCAGGGTCATCCGTACCGAAACCCAGGATAAAGGCTGAAAGATCGGAATCATAGCCTGAATATCCCGGACTCGCCGTTCGGGAGGATAGGCCTGAAACTGCGTCGTGTCCAGAACTGCTCCGATGAAAAGGAGCTGTGGAGAAGGAATCAGATGCGACTTCGGCACATTGATGGAGAACCCCAGCGAGTGCAGGAGTTCGGCCGTAGTCTGGAGGTGGGAGACGACTGCCTGGGACGAGCCCGCCTTCAGCAGCCAGTCGTCGAGGTAGGGGAAGCCTGGAACCCCTGCCCGTCGCAGATGAGCTGCGACCACCGCCATCACTTTCATGAACACCCGAGGGGCACTGGTAAGGCCAAAGGGGAGCACGGTGAACTGAAAATGCTCGAGGCCTACCGTGAACCGCAGGTAACGCCGGTGGGCTGGCAGGACGGGGATGTGGAAATAAGCGTCCTGCAAGTCCAACGCTACCAACCAGTCTCCAGGGTCGAGAGCAGTCAAGACCTGAGCTAGGGTGAGCATCTTGAACTTCTCCTTCCGGAGGAAGCGATTGACGTTCCGGAGGTCCAAGATAGGACGCATGTCCTCCTTGTCCTTTTTGGGCACCAGAAAGTAGTGGGAGTAGCAACCACGCCCTACTTCTGGGGTCGGAACATGCTCGACGGCCCTCTTGGCCAAGAGGGCCATGACTTCCTTCTATAGAAGCACCAAGTGATCCCCTGACATGCGGTGGAATTGAGGTGGCATGGCTGGGGAGGTGGTCTCGAAGGGGAGGGAGTAGCCCCTTCGGACAATGTCCAATACCCACCTGTTCGAGGTGATGACACGCCAGTGGTGAAGGTGATGGCGGACCCTGCCCCCTACTGGTGTGCTGTGCACCTGAAAGGAGGGACTAGGAGGGCTTGGAGGCCGCGGACGGGTTGGGGGTGGTGGCCTGACCCGCACGCTGGTTGCCCGAACCGCCACGGCGGTATCCACGTCCTTGGCCACGCGAAGACGCTTGCTGTGCGGGCCGGTGGCTGGGCAGCTGACGTGACTGGGCGCCCCTTCCGTGGCCACGAAAGGGGCGAAAAGCAGAGGTAAGCGGAGGGCGCACAACAGAAAGGCCCAGGGACTTGGCAGTAGCCCGTGAGTCCTTAAAACGCTCCAGCGCATGGTCTGCTTTGGAACCAAAAAGACCGACTCCATCAAAGGGCATGTCCATGAGTGTATTCTGGACATCACCCGAGAAACCAGTTGTTCTCAGCCAGGCGTGGCGACGCAGCGCCATCGTCGTTGCAAGCGATCTGCCAAGCGAGTCGGCGGTATCAAGGCCACAACGTATGATGTACTTTGCCGCATCCCTACCTTCCGCAATGGTGCGGGTAAGCAGTGTCTGGACCTCCTCAGAACACTGGGGCAAAACAGTCGCCACCGAATCCCACAGGGAGTGGGTATATCGGCACAAAAGGCAAGCGGTGTTGACGGACCGCAAGCCAGCACTGGAGGAAGAAAAAGCCTTCTTCCCAAATTGGTCCAGGCATTTGGATTCCCTATCCGGAGGGGCGGTAGGGAAGGCGGTTTGGGAGGCAGAGGCTTGGACAACCAAGCTCTCGGGGGTGGGATGTTGGGAGAGAAACAAGGGGTCGCCCGGAGCAGGGCGATGGCGTCGGGCCACGTTCCTATCCACAGGAGCCCCTGTGGTGGGCTTGGACCAGGCGCCCAAAAGAACGTCAGTCAGTGCATCATTAAACGGCAGCACAGTCTCCGAGGAGGAGGCTGCCGGCTGAAGCACTTCCGTCAAGAGATTAGTCTTGACAGCCACAGTAGGCAACTGAAGGTGCAAGGCTCCAGCTGCTCTACGCAACACCGTTGCAAAATTTGCTCCCTCCTCCGTAGCCACGGGAGGAGACAGCATGCCAGTGTCAGGGGAAGTATCTAGACCACTGGCATCCCCAAGTTCCTCTGCCCAGTCCTGATCATACTCACACTGCTGTGTGAGAGGGTCTTCCGACCCCTCCCAGCTCTCCTGGTCCTCCTCTGGTGAAAAATATGGAGGAGGAGGGACATTTGGGACCCAAGGTCTCATCGGCGCCGGAGCCGGCGTCGAGCGACGTCGGTCCGGCTCCATGTCCGGACCCGGAGAGAACCGGGGAACGACGTTGTCCGGAGCCCCGGACGGCATCAGGAACGGCACCGGGGACATCGGCGCCGGCGGAGGCGTGGTTAGGTCAACCGGCGTCGATGGGGGTTGCGGTACCACCGGAGCCGGGATCGAGGCCGGGGCCGGAGCCGAGGCTGGGATCAAGGCTGGCGGGACAGGCGACGCCGGGACCGGAGTCGTCAGCGACGCTGGAGCAACCCCATCAGGGCCCGCGGGGCCCGAAGGCGCACCGGAGGAACCTTGAGGTCCGAAGAGGCGGGCCATGGCCGACAGGAATTCCTGTACTTGGGCCGGAGTCGCCCCCGAACCCGGAAAAGACGGGTAATGCGGGGGCGGCTCCACAGGCACGCCCGGGGCCGCGGGGACGGTGCCGACAGGGGCCTCAGCCGAGTCACGAGACCGGCGAGGCGAAGTTTTAGAGCGGTGACGCTTCGTAGACTTTTTGTGCTTCGACTTACCCGAGGAGCGCGAAGACTTGGACTCCGACGACCGGCGGGGGCTCCGCGACCGGCCCCTCGACCTCTCCCGGGACCGGGGCTTGGTGCGGCGCGGAGCCGACTGCCGGAACTCAAGCAGCTTTCGAGACCGCTCTCGCAAAGCCTTTGGGTGAAGTTTCCGGCAGTCAGGGCACGACTTCGTGTCGTGGTCGCGGCCGAGGCAGTAGAGACACTCTAAGTGCGGGTCTGTGATCGACATCATTCGACCACAGACGTCGCATGGCTTGAAGCCGGGCATCCCTATCGACACCTAGAGTCGAGAAATCTCGAAAGAAACAGTGAAAAAATTCACAAAAAATGTAGTCAAAAATTGACTAGGGCACTGCTCTTCCCGGATCTGCGCTTACTGGCGCGGAAAAAGAAGAACTGACGTCAGCGCGCAGGGGCGGCGTCTAAGTACTGCCCGCGACATCATCCCGGCGACGGACGCGGAGCCGCACGACGCTGCCTACCGACGCGCAAGGGTACTGCTACGCAAAAAACTTTCCGGATCCAGCCTGACGCCTGGGGATATTCTAAGGTAAGGAATCTGTCACTAACGTGTCTCTTTCAGATGTAATTTTGCAGCATTTGTGGCGAAATTTTAGTGCGGGAGAAGAGGAGGAACACGGACGACCAAAACATGAGTGGTTGTTGTTTACAGCGCTTGTGTTTTTTTGTGCTATTTATTGGAGCAAAATGCATCCTCGTGTACATCATTTAGCACTAAAATATAGAGCTATTTGTCGCGCTAACATTTTGTATAATTACGCATAATTTTGTGACATTTCGCATAATTATTTGCAAGCAAATTACTAGAATTCCACAAACACCTGACCCGAATGGCCATTTCCTCCCTCAAGAATGGTAATAAATAGCATATTCTGTGAGACAGCAACCAGTGTTTTGTCTTGTCAATGTACTGGAGTGATAAAATGGAATTTGACCTTTACACTATAGTAATACATTTATGAATTTGCGTCTGTTGATACACTTGCTCTTATAACATGTATTATTGGGCAACATTAATTTTCACTGGCATTTAATTAATATTAATATGGATATCTGGCTAATAAGAAAAAGCAACCCATTTATACAGAAACAGAAAAAGAAACTTTAGTGTGTCATTTGAATGGTAACACGCCATTGTGACTCATCCATTCGGAAACAGTTATGTATGTCACATCTGGTGTTTTTTGAAGGGTTCAATGTCCAAGCTGCCACTTTGTTGATTCTCCGGCCTCAGGCTGGCCACAGGCAACTAAAGTCTCTCAGGTCAAGCTAAGGACAAAGAAAAGAGATAATAATAATAATAAACAGGGAAGAATGGTTTGAAATCTATGTTTCACTATGCCTATTACAATTTCTATTGCATCTAGTACAAGAGGCAAATTCCCTTCAATGAATCCCATATAGTTAGTGTGATCTAATTAGGATATTTACAATAGAATTCCTCACACAACTACAAATACAGTGAAGCAAAAGTGAAATATTTTGTTTCTAGAAAGATCTCTGTGTCTAAATGCAGAGCTATTGCTCCAACTGTGTATATTTCGCTTCGTATATCCCTTCATAGCTCACGGACAGTACGGCATGCGTTCAAATATGATAACGAATTTCGTCCCCAGTGGGAACCTCAGCTGCACAGTAACAAAAACAAACTAAGAAGATTAAGACTGTTATGGAGACAGTTGCGAAACTAACAATTGGATGATAATAAAAAAATTACCCTATGGTTTCCTTGCTGCAGAGTATCAGATGATCGCCTGCAAAGAGGGATTACGCTACTTAGAAGGTAACAAATTAATAGGCCGTTGTGTGACAGTTAATGTTTTCAAGACCAGCAATTGTTAGTTAAAAGTCTGATGTATTACCACATTTTACCATGGACACAGAATGGATAAAACCCATTGATGTATCATGCCCTACGTTTGGCCCTGGCTGAAAATGGCACATGTTGTACCGACCTCAAAATTGAAATTGCATGCCCCCAGTAAGACCGATCACAGATGTATCTTAATGGAATAGGACACTTTACCCCACACACTTTTACTCCGCGTGCCATTACCCCGCAGTTTTTACACCGCAAAATCTTTCACAACACAGGGCTTTACAACGCAATCCATTACAACGCATTCCCCATTACAACGTAATTTACTATTCTAACTCCACCGGGCCGTTACTTTGGGGAATGCGTTGTAATAGTTTGCGGTGTAAAGCCCTGCGTTGTAAAAGATTTTGCGGTGTAAAAAATGCAGGGCAATGGCACGCGGAGTAACGCATGCAGGGTAAAGGATGTTTCCCATCTTGAATAAAGCACGCTTCCCAGGATGCAATATGTTAATCAATCATTTCCTAAATCTTATATTGTCTGATATGACGAAAAAACTTTGCACGATGAAAAAAAAATAAACTGAGAAATAAATTTGCCGGTGCTCTGACTTTTTATTCAAGGAGGACAGTGTTTTTATGTTTTTCATGAAGGCTGTAAGATTGAGATATTTGGTGTAATAGCTAATGCCAGCTGCTAATTAAGTTTTGGTTCAGGGCAGAAAAAGTTCACTGGCCAGTCCTCAGCTAGAGAAGACTTAAAGAAATACAAGTTAGTGGAGACTTTAGCTAAACCGCCATAACAAAGAAAGTTAACGAAATCATTGGAGGCTTCTAGGTCTATTATTCACATGATCAGCCTTATGACCATCTAGTGGTAAAGCCATGTACCCTAAGTGTTTGTTCCTCAGATGGTTTGCTTTTTGGACTTAGAGGATTTTGACCTTTGCTGTTGTCTGAGGCCTGTTGACCAGGCAACAACCACTACAAGTCCTGCAAAATTGTGTTTACCTTCACTGCCAGCGGAGCTTATGTGAAAATTGAACTGGCTTGACATTGTGTCAGGTGACCAGGCGGACAATGGGAGGTTTCACATATTAATAACCTTCACATTGTATGCAGGCTATGGTACACAATCCCCAACCTCTTTTTAGTCACATGTTCACCTTGCAGGATTGGCTTTGTGAGACATAAACACTAATAAGAAAAGTTTCATAGTGCTTGTTCAAAATCACACTATTGAGAAAGGGGAAATTAGATGCATTAAATTTGGTTTAATGGTACCTTCCAATGACATGAAAGACTGTCCTCTTTAAAACAGTACGCTGAATTCATTGCTCATCAGTAAAAGCCTGGAAAAGGGAGGAGAATGAATCTCTTAATTAACTGCTGGAAGAAATACGAGAGATTAAGTAACTTCTGCTTGAATCTCATGCTCCTAGGGTTGCCTAAGAGCCTCTTATGAACAGATGACTCCCATGGATGTTGTAGTCTTGGTCTGTTATGGGAGCCTACAGCCAGTTAAGGAGGGTACATCTTGAATTTGGAATGGTCTAGACTTAAAATTCATTGAAGTAAAACACTGGTGTCTTATAAGGACAGTGTTTTTCATTATCTCCTGAACTTCTTAGCTAATTTCTTCATTTTTTAAACATTGTACTTATGTCCTTATGTTTTGTAATACAGCTGGATTTTGATATTTAAGTTTTTTTGTTTAACTATATACCGAAATGCACTAAATTTGTGAAATCCAGATCCAATGGGAGCGATGTGTGCTTTCACACTATTGTGAACTTCTGTAAACCATACACTGACAATTTATTGGTCAGAAGTACACAGTGGACTTCATCACACTGTTTGGTTGCACAGCTGGGCTTGATCTGCACTGCAGGAAAATAACTATCTAAAAATAAGAAAACACATTTAGTACTGTTATTATAATCGCTTTGGAATCGAACTTCTGATATTGTATATGACATACCTTTTGATAATCTCTGTGTTCCCAAATGTCTGTAGCTGAATTAAACTTGGTGTTTTCCTGAAGCTGAAACATAACAAGAATCATACAATGTAATATATTAATACTCTAAGCATTTATTTGCTGCAATACAGAGAACTACCTTCAAAGTTATGTGATAATATTCTGTACTTTGAATTACTTTCAGCGTAACTGGTTCATGAAAAGTGTTCAATAATATGATGTAGTTGCCTATTCAATCAACAATCAGTTGCTCATCTAAGCAATACCTTAATACTGTACTTCCAGGAAGAATATCAAAGTCTTTGTAATATAAGGTCCGGTTAGCTCCTTCTTGTATATTGGACTTATGCAAGCAAGAGTTTGTAACTACTTGTGTAAAGAAACAAATGTAATATAAGAGTTCATTATCCTAATGGATGAATCTCTGTGAACACAAAAAAGTGCATAATGAGAGTTCGCAATGATAATGAGTGACTGAAATAATGTTGAAGTACAAAGTCTACATCCTTTAACACAAATGTTGCATTAAAATACTTCTGTGGCTCCACTTAATCCTGTTGGCAACTTATATTAATATCTAAATTGTAAATTCTTTATTGTATATGGGTATTAAAAAAACCTTTGCTAATGTGCGAAAAGAGGGCTCCCGCATTAAAAAAGTACAAATAATTTGAGGTAAAAGCAAGTTTTAAATAAATACAAAAATATTCGGATAATTTTCTAGTGCCTTCAGGTGCTAGTAGCATTGTTATTACAGTAAACAAGTGTGGGAAAAAGATGAAAGGTTATCGCAAGTGGTCCACCAAGAAGACTGTCCGTATTATAAATTGACTAAATATAATAATTAAAAAAGCATATTATAAGTATATTCATAAAATTCCAGTTGGATATGCAAAACGCCTTCGAAACGTTAGCAGCAATATGTTTGTATGTAACTATTCTGAAGGGATGCCAAGCGTTGGTTTAACAGGTAGTTATTTGTCAGGCTGGACTTCCTGAATGGCCGCTTGAAGGCCTGAACTTTGCATAGGCGAGGTGAATGAATTTTGTAATTATCAGATTGCAAGGTTTCTGAAATTCTGATAACAAAGTCCCTCTTGCTACAATCATGTATCACGATTGCCTAACACAGTCATTATGGACCATAAGGAAAATGTATACTTTACGCATTCATGATGGCCTCCACCCTTTGTAAGTCTCATGAGAGATATGTGGCTCCAGTGGACATGCAGACCTTCTTGTCTTCATTCTTTTGTTTAATCTAATGTGCCCATAGCAGATGCAAAGCCTCTTTCCAACATCACACACACTCTGTGCACACCGTCATCCTCTTCTACTGCTGAAGGTTGTTCATTTGGTTCAGTGTAATGTGTCCCTGAGCAATATTGCATACTTTAGGAGAACAACTTGTAGCCTGTGCACCGCACCATCCAAAACTAACGCCCGGCATGGGGAGCACATGGTCACTGCATGTGGTGAGCATGCTGTGTTCTGATTGGCTGAGTGATCCTAACTACATGTGGCATCTGACTTTGTGGTATTTTGGGAACGGCGCCTTTGGCCAAAAGTGTTTTAGTGGGGCCAATCTCCTCAGACCTGTTTGTGGTGTAACTACCTATCCGTGGGATCGATCAGGGTTCTCCCTGTTTGCACGTTTGTCTTCAGGCTAAGTGTAACCCCACCAGTGACCTATCAATCGGTAGGCTTGGGTTTGGGTTGCAGAGCCTGTCTGACCATGTATTTCTGACTCGGGGTTGATGGGGAGGTCATCCCGGGTGAATTAGACAGCAATGATACGAGTTTGTTACTACTTGTACATATAACATGTTGGTCATTGATATCATATTTACCGACATTCTCATTATTATGTGTACATTTGTAATAGCATACATCAACATTGTTTTTACTGGTATTGACATTGCTATGCGTGCATAGATTATGGCGTACATTGACATTGCATTTATTGGTATTGACATTGCTTTGCGTGCATATATCATGGCGTAAGATTGGCATCGCATTCACCAATATTAACATAGCACCCACCCAGGAGCACTAATGTCTGTTACCCAGTTGTTAGAGGCAGATACTAGAAAATAACATAAATTTCAGTTTTGCAGTGTAAAAATCTATAATGAAACCTTATTAACGAGGTCTATGGCCATCCTTCAGGAAAGGGAGGCAGGTAGGGTCGGTGACTAATCTGCAGGCATATAGAATTTCCACCAGAAGTATTGTTACCAAATGTAAGTAACCTTTTCTTCTGATGTAAAATTCTTCCTGTACATTCCTCAACTGTTGAATAGATGTCAAAGCAGCATTCTCTGCAAAAAGTCTGCAGCACACCCTGTGTTTACTCCTTAATGTTAATCTTATCGTTTTACTCAAATTTAGCGTGCATACACTCCAAGTGCACTCCGTTCCTTTTAGTGCACGATTCTGACAATTTCATTCACAAAGTTGTGACACGAGACTTGCGTGTCACAGAGGAGTTGCACAGCTCCATGCACATTTGAATCCAATTTAGACTCGTACTCAGTAGTAAACTCAGGTTCATCCAATTTTTATTCAATGTTCTATTCATGTTAATCCGTCACGTCACAGAAATAAAATTCCAAATTTTCACGCATACTAACTGCTCTCGAATTGCCCATCCAGGCCTATTCATAGGCACGTGTAGAAACTTCATTCATCCGTTATTTTATATCACCCAATGCATTTCGGTCTTGTTGACCTTCCTCAGGGGTATCTACAATTATGAAAAAAATTATTAAAAAATACATTCATCAACCCCATATCATTTACATATAACAATAATTCAACACTAACATATATTGTGCCTAAACCCCAAACTCTTAATTCATCCTTATTACGCGAATCACTGCTCCTGTACCTCCCCTTTCGTCTTTCCCCACGCAAATCCTGTACCTTCAACTTCTGTGCCCTCCTCATCCTTTGCCCAAAACACATCACCCGTCCCTCTACAGATCGAATCACCAATAATGCTGACTTTCAACCCATCGGTTACACCACCTATCTCACTCTCCCCTGCTCCCCAGTTTGTACCTGTAATCATCTGCTGTTATTTCAAACGGTGAAACCGCCTTCTAAAAACGCCATTTTCAAACCCCCGCTCTGCGAGGCATCCGGTCTTTAAGCCGAATGCTTATCTCCCACCTGTGTTCACTCCTACCACGTGACTCCCTCCATAAGTTCCCAAACCAACAGTGTTAAACTCCCCATCAATCCTTTCACAATATCCCCTAGTTGCCCCTGAATCAGTGCACTTATCGTAAAAATAAATATGCTGAATACATATGAAAATAAACTCCCCAAAGCAACACATTCTTTAAACAAATGTCCATCATGATATGATTAAACGTATTCTTTCAATAACTTCTTTTGTTGATAACTTTTTCGGAGAGTCCATGACGTGACCTTGTTACTTTCCTTTTTCAACTTTCCTTCTCGTCTGGGGTGCTAACAGAAGTGGAACGGCGGTACTATGAGTCATTGCAAAAAGTCTGCAGCACACCCGGTGTTTACTCCTTAATGTTAATCTTATCGTTTTACTCAAATTTAGCGTGCATACACTCCAAGTGCACTCCGTTCCTTTTAGTGCACGATTCTGACAATTTCATTCACAAAGTTGTGACACGAGACTTGCGTGTCACAGAGGAGATGCACAGCTCCATGCACATTTGAATCCAATTTAGACTCGTACTCAGTAGTAAACTCAGGTTCATCCAATTTTTATTCAATGTTCTATTCATGTTAATCCGTCACGTCACAGAAATAAAATTCCAAATTTTCACGCATACTAATTGCTCGCGAAGTGCCCATCCGGGCCTATTCATAGGCACGTGTAGAAACTTCATTCATTCGTTATTTTATATCACCCAATGCATTTCGGTCTTGTTGACCTTCCTCAGGGGTATCTACAATTATTAAAAAAATTATTAAAAATACATTCATCAACCCCATATCATTTACATATAACAATAATTCAACACTAACATATATTGTGCCTAAACCCCAAACTCTTAATTCATCCTTATTACGCGAATCACTGCTCCTGTACCTCCCCTTTCGTCTTTCCCCACGCAAATCCTGTACCTTCAACTTCTGTGCCCTCCTCATCAGGGGAGAGTGAGATAGGTGGTGTTACCGATGGGTTGAACGTCAGCGTTATTGGTGATTCGATCTGTAGAGGGACGGGTGATGTGTTTTGGGCAAAGGATGAGGAGGGCACAGAAGTTGAAGGTACAGGATTTGCGTGGGGAAAGACGAAAGGGGAGGTACAGGAGCAGTGATTCGCGTAATAAGGATGAATTAAGAGTTTGGGGTTTAGGCACAATATATGTTAGTGTTGAATTATTGTTATATGTAAATGATATGGGGTTGATGAATGTATTTTTTAATAATTTTTTTAATAATTGTAGATACCCCTGAGGAAGGTCAACAAGACCGAAATGCATTGGGTGATATAAAATAACGGATGAATGAAGTTTCTACACATGCCTATGAATAGGCCCGGATGGGCAATTCGAGAGCAATTAGTATGCGTGAAAATTTGGAATTTTATTTCTGTGACGTGACGGATTAACATGAATAGAACATTGAATAAAAATTGGATGAACCTGAGTTTACTACTGAGTACGAGTCTAAATTGGATTCAAATGTGCATGGAGCTGTGCAACTCCTCTGTGACACGCAAGTCTCGTGTCACAACTTTGTGAATGAAAAAGCAGCATTCTCCCCAGATGGTTGGTATGAAGGATGGTCAGATGGTGATATTCTGGAGCACCAAGGGTGTGAAATGGCCATTCCTTCTCACCTTCAAATTCAGACAATAATGTGTGGTGAAGTTATGAAGAGAAGCCCATGTCGCCATCCTACACATATCAGCCAAGGAAACACCCATGGTCAATGCTGAGGTGGAGGACTTCGCTCTTGTATTATGGACCCAGATTCTCACTGGCGGTTCTTCTTTGCAAGGGCATAGCACATTTTGATGCACTGAATTATCCATTAGGAAAAAGTCCCCTTCTTCAATGCTTTCCTGTTCCTGCTGCAGGATTCCCCACAAAGAGCTGGTCGTCAGACCTGAGCTCCTTAATGCGGTCAATGTAATATCCAACCACTCATCTTGGGCCCAGCAGGTGTAGTCTCTGCTCCTCCTTGGTGGGGTGAGGTGGACGGTTACAGGTAGGAAGGCTAATCGATTGCCCCAGATGGAAAGGGGTCACCACCATGGGAAGGAAGGCTGATTTAGTGCTAAAGTGCAGCTTCTCCAGAAAGAAGCAGGGTACTGTGGGGGACATTTAGTGCCTGCAAGTCAATCGACATGCCTCGCCGATGGCAACAAAAAAATTATTTTTGAATGGCAGTAAACATAATTGACAACCGTGGAGGGACTCAGATTAAGCCCTTAATGAAAATGTCAAAACCAAGTTAAGATACCATTGGTACTGTTTGCAAATACCTTCAAAAACCTCATCACTATTGGTGATTTGAAGAGAGATGGCAGATCTGGAAGACAGAGAACAGTCATCAAGGCTGTAATTTGCCCCTTGACAGAGCCAAAGTGCAGTCCTGCTGGCCATAGAAAAAGAAAAAAGGAGTACTTCAGAAAGGTGAGCCCTCAGGTGGTCCACATCATGCTCTGCACAGCAAGCAATAAATCTATTCAACCTTCAAGAATAGACCATTTTGGTAGAGGAGCGACAAGCAGATAGGATCATACCAACCGCCTCCAGCAGCAGTGGAAAGGATCTCAGGACTGAGAACTTGCCCCTCTAGACTGGGAGATGAGGCCCGCCCTGAGAGGAAGACGGAGTGTGAGACGCAAGCCGAGGTGCAGGAAGTCTGTGTCCCTCACCCTTTTAAGCCTGCCTGGGGTAATGAAAATTACTTGTGCCTCATCCGGACAAATCTTCCTCCGAAACCGAGAAATGAAGTGTATTGGAGGAAGCATGCAATCATGTCAAAAGTTCTACCTCAATCAAAACACATCAAGGCTCCTTGCTGCAGATCTTCAAACAATGCACATTGCTGTGAGTGGCAAAGAGGTCTACCTGAGTGATTAGATGATCTGTATCACATCGGATTGAGGCACCACTTGTGGTATCAAGATTATGCCGACTGAGTTTGTAGCAGAATTGTTAAAAAAGCTGGCCAGGTGGGGGGCAATTAGCCAAATCCCCATGCTGGTACGACCAAGTTCAGAGTCACAGTGCCTCTCCAAAGAGGTGAGACTCCATTCCTACCTGTTTGTTGATGTCCCACATCACAGATGGACAGTCCGTCAGGATCGGGATGGACTGAAAGCGAAGGGAGGAGAGGAAGGCCTTGAATGTTAGCTGATCAGCCCCCAGTTCAAGCAGGTTGATCTAAAGAACCTGCTCTGTCAGAGACAAGCGACCTCTGATCTCCAGTTCCTCCAGATGAGCACCCCACCTGAGGGTGAACACATCCATCACAACCATAGCCATGGTAGTTGGAAGGAAAAAATACATCCCTTGAGACAGGGAATCCTCGAATGACCACAAAGTCAGATCTGCCACAATCTCCCACGAGATCACGATGGTGTCTGCCAGGTCTCTCCCATATAGGAATCACTGCTGTGGAGGCACCACTGGATAGCTGTCATGTGCCAGTGTGCGTACATTATTAGAGGAATGCAGGAAGCCAGTAGACCCATCAGGCAAAGGACCATCAAGAACAGAGCACAAGCACCCTCTTGAACCATCAAATCATATCCTGAATGTCCCTGATCATATGGGGAGGAGAGAAGGCTTGGAGAGATGTTGTACTCAATACTGCCCCTATGAACAGGAAGCACTGAGAGGGCTCTAAATGAGACTTGGTCACTTTGGTGGAAAAGACCTAATCAAACAGCATGGCTGATGATGCCTCCATGTGTTGAGACACCACCTGCAGTGTACAGGATTTGAGCAGCTAGTTGTCAAGGTGCAGGTACAGAAATCCATGAACTCCTGAGATGGGCCGCAACCACTCCCATTACCTCTTGTGAAGACCCATGGTGTCCATGTTAGACCAAACAGGAGGGAGGACCAGGAACTGGTAGTGAGTGGACCCTATTACGAAATGCAGGCACCTGCTGTGCAACTGCATGTTTTGTATATTGAACTGAACATCCTGTAACGTGAGGGACGCCGTTCAGCCTTCTAACTCCACTGCTAGAAGAACTTGAGTCAGAGACAACATTGTGAACTTTTCCTTGTGAAGTAAAAAAGTTCAAAAGAATGAGGTCTAGAATCAGATAAAGTCCTGTGTCCTTCATGGGAATCAGGAAGCACTGAGAGTAGCACCCCTGATCATTTTCTTTCTCTGGCACCACCTCCACAGCTCCTTTCGGCTGCAGGGCTGCCAACTCTTGCTTCATGATCCTAAGATGTTCCTCTGACTTAGAGACTGAGAGGGGCTGGATGTGAGAAGTAGCCTGCTGAAAGGGTAGGGTATAACCCCTTTCAAAAATTTGTAAGGCCCATTGGTCAGATGTTATAGCCTTCCAGAGCTGTAGAAAGGAGTATACCTACCCTCCAATTGGCCACACATGTATCTTGAGAGTGTAGCTAAAGCAGCTTTTCAAGTGGTATTGGGGAAGAGCAGGAGGGCTTATACAGGCCTGGAGACCTTTTGCTATGACCTGCCTCTCTATTGGAGTAGCAGCTGGTGGGCTGTTAAACTAGCTGGGTGGGCTGGGACTGCGAAAAGGATAAATCCTTGGAAAAACTATGAAATGTCCACAACTGCCTATTAACCCGGCCCTAGACTGAAGGCCAAGAGTGCGGGTCGTAACCCTACTCTCCTTAAATCTTTCCAATGTCGAGTTTGCCTGTTCTTCAACCAAGTGAGTCCCATTGAACGGCATGTCCATGATATTCACATACACATCTTCAGAATATCCAGGCATGCCTTCTTAGGGCTACAAATCACCCTATATCTCTGCCAACTCACCCGGCTAATTTGGCGTGAGGCATCCTGGCCATCCTTCACAACCTTTGCAAAGTGATCTCTGAGGGGATCTGGCAAACATTGCACTACTAGGCTAGCCATCTTCCAAGGACTACACGTGTAGCTTTCTACTTGAAAGGTCACAATAATTGACTTCAGCACCAAGCTCCCGGCTGAGAAGACTTTTTTGCTTACCCACTCAGATTTTTAGGGTTTATTGTCATAGGAGGCCCGTATGGCAGGCTCCTAGAATCTGTTTACAACAGGAGGATGTACCACTATATTTTCTGATGAGGCATTAGAGAAACGAAATGCTGGATCTCCTGGTGCCAGCCTGTATCTTCTTGCTATTAGTCTGTTGACTGCAGAGCCAAGGTGGACTTGTCCCATGCAGGCTTGATGGGCTCCAGCAGAGCATCCTTGAAAGGATCTTGCTCCGATGAAGAGGATGCAGGTTGAAACGCCTAAGACAAAATATTGGCCTTGGTCGCCACTGTTCGTTGAGGAAGCTCATTACTTCTGCCACCTTCCTAATTACTGCATGAAAGGAAGCAGGGGGAAAGGGCGCAGGGGGTGAGGGAGGAGCTGTGGCACTTCATTTCTGTTGAATTATCCACTGGCATTCTGTAGCCCCATATAACTGGAAGTTTCTGGGTAGGAGGAAATGAATTGCCTCCATGCTTCATTACCTTGCATCATTGTCATGCTCAATGGGTCAGGCATCTGAATAGTATCTGAGTCAGACTCAAACAATTCCTGCATAGTCTACCAGTAGCACTGATGTGGTGCAGACTTGGGGCAAGATGATTGTCTATACCTTCCCTCCTCCAGCATCCTTTGCGCTTTCCTCCTGGACCTAAAATAGATGGTCCTTGTCTTTGGGAGATCTTGTGGAGGGCTGACACTGAATCTGGCATTGCTGTCAGCACCAGATGCAGAGCCAGAGGAGGCACCAGGGCAAGCATCAGCATCAGACAAGATCCTGGAACTGACATGAAGCCAGCTGGCACTGGAGGCATCCCTAGTGCAGAGTCATGGAGTTGTATGGTGCTGAGGGCCTATCAGCCAGCAGGAGCCCCTAACAGACCCATGGAGCCCAAGGGGACAGCACCCTGCCTGAAAAAGTTATTAAAGAATTAAGAAACTGAGCTGTTTTGGCCTCCAGTGGTGGAAGCTCAGGGTACAAATCAATCAATCAATCAGGGGGTTTATATAGCGCGCTACTCACCCGTGAGGGTCTCAAGGCGCTAGGGGGGGAAAGAAGACGGCTCCAGATCAGTCGAAGAGCCAGGTCTTGAGGTCCTTCCTGAACGTGTGCAGGTTTGGGGAGCGTCTGATGTTCACTGGGATCTCGTTCCAGGTCTTTGCTGCGATGTATGAGAAGGCTCTTCCTCCGGTCTTGTTTCTGCGTATGCGGGGGACTTCTGCCAGGGCGAGGTCGGCGGAGCGGAGGTTTCTCTTGGGCGCGTGGAAGGAGACTCTCTCGTTGAGGTATTTGGGACCGATGTTGTTGAGGGCTTTGTAGGCGTGAGTGAGGAGTTTGAAAGTGACTCGTTTCTCGACGGGGAGCCAGTGAAGGCCGCGTAGGTGTTGGGTCATGTGCTCGTGTCGTGGAGTTCCGAGTATGAGTCTGGCTGCGGCATTCTGGATAGTTTGGAGTCTGTGTAGGAGAGTCTTGTTGATTCCGGCGTAGAGGGCGTTGCCGTAGTCAAGTCTGTTGGTTATGAGTGCGTGGGTGACGGTCCTTCTGCAGTCGGGGGGATCCATTTGAAGGTCTTACGGAGGATCCGAAGGCAGTTGAAGCTGGTGGAGGCGACGGCGTTGACCTGGCGGTTCATGCAGAGGGAGGAGTCGAGGATGCATGGTCGGAGGGGGTGGGTGGGGTCCCGAGGGCGGACGGCCACCAGGTGCTGTCCCAGGCGGTGGGGCAGGGTCTGAGGATGAGGACCTCGGTCTTCTCCGAGTTGAGCTTCAGACAGCTGTCCCTCATCCAGGTTGCTACATTCCTCATTCCTTCCTGGAAGCAGAGTCTGGTGTCATCTGGATTGTTCGTGAGTGAAAGGATGAGCTGAGTGTCGTCGGCGTAGGATACGATGCTGAGTCCATGTTGTCTGACGATGGCGGCGAGGGGGGCCATGTAGATGTTGAAGAGCGTAGTGTAGTGTAGTTCCTATTTCCCTAATAGGCTCTGCGCATTGGAATAATATACCCTATAGATTCGACATAGGACTGAGGTCAGTATGTCCCTATCGAGTATATTAAACTTAATTACTTTGTGCCAGCTAACTCAGAGGCCACTAGAAACTCCTTGTAAACAAGAAGGGAGTAGTTTCTGGCAACCGCATAAACATGACAACTTTGTTTCCCTTTAGAATCGGAACACTCTCAGAATCGTGGAAACAATAGATAACAGTTTCACTCAGCTAATCGTGCATGCTTAGTTTCTTCAGAGTTACACAGAAAGAATATACAGGCGTTTCAATAAAAGGATTTATTGAACAGTCTTGTTTCTCGTGTAAGAGATATGAGCTGTTATGATCACAAGACAGTATGCGAGATATATAATGTACAGCGTAAGCAGTAGAAAGAAATAATACTGCGCTAGCATTATCTTTTAGCTATGACACATATATTCATATACATAAATAACATAAGCTAAAAATGCGAGTACTCATAAGATGCTTCTCTAACTAGTCCTACCCCAGTGTACCTAACCTAAGTGTAGTGCAAGGTAAGAAGTAGGTGAAGTATTCTATAGTATGGTATGCTATGGTCTAGTATGCCAAGTCTAGTATGCCAAGAGTCCCTCTAGGTTCTAGTCAGCTCCATACCTTGAGAATGAGAGAGGTGGGAATCTCCTTCCGGGTCTCGAACTCTAACACCCCGCGAAGCTGGATTCTCTGCGAGCAGGGATGACAGAGTCTCTAGTCAGTGCGTCAGGCCGGGATACGGGCTCCTCTGAAGTCGAGGTCTCCTCCTACTTGCTTGGGCAAGGGAAGGTATATTTATACCTGGTAGGTGCCTTGGAATGTTAGTATTGACGTAAAGTCGGGCAGAGGAAGACGTCAGGAATGAACCCTTAAGGTATAGCGTTTCATGCATAATAAATGAGTTCTTGGAGAAATTAATAATCCTGTGCTAGGGGAACTCCCAAGAGCTTAAGGGTCTGGTTTCTAAGAACTCGTTGTGACATTAGGGTGGACGGATGTAGGTGACCATGCCTGTATTTGGATAGCATGGCTAATGCCTAAATAAGGACTGGGATCTTATGCCTATATAAGGGCAATGCGAATTGTGCCTATATAAGGACATGTTTCAGGAAAACCTATATACGGACACCTAAAGCGGAATACAACACCCACTCCACTTTCGAATGAACGATAGTACTAAATGCTAAACATGAAATGCTAAACATTAAACTGAGTACCACATGTTGCTAAAAACATTTCTAAAAGCATATTAAAAGAAGTTTTAAAAGAACTGTTGCTAAAACATGTAATGCAATAGGTACTGTACATTTTAAAGCATTTTTTCATTCTAAGCATATATTGGAAATAAATGCAACATGAATGAATAAACAGAAATATATACATATGATGAAAATGGTTGACAAGTTTTCAAAAATCAAAGCCATTGCATATCATGGTACTAAATGAAATTGTGGTAAGTAAGTTGACAATGTGTCCCTGGAAGTATTCAAAGAAGTCCGTTTTATATGAATAGTTCTACTGTAAGCAGATTGAATTGCCATGTATTTTCAAAAAATAGAGAAAAAGAAAAAGTCAAGTTTTAGGAAGAGTTCCAAGTTTTGTTCTGTTTTGAAAATATGGAGGCCAAATTCATTGCTTCCCTGGTACACTGTGAGCCGAATCAAAGTCAGTGTATGGGTCTGGTGTAAACATGAAATCATCTATTTCTGTAGACAAAAGATTGTCTACCGATGTCGGTGACAGTTGGAATACCTCGTTTAGAAGGTTAACTGCACAGAGATGTGGTGATGCATCGCCCTCAGCATAGGATGCCACAGCAATGTTCGCGTCCGTTGTTACCTGTGTGCCTGTTGATCCATCTCGTACCTCAGCAGCAGCAGGAAGCATCTGTGAGATCTCAAGGAATGCCGTCATCAGGATTGGTAGCCTCTGGGGACAACACAGAGCATGGGCCGTTATCGGGTCCAGCAGAGTATCGATATCCGTTGGCACGACTGATGGGAGTGTTAGACAGGTGTCTAGCACACATTCTTCACCCCAAAGCAGGCAGCGTAGAACAGGTAAGATGCAATCTTGCCAGATTGGTCTGAATGACAGAAACCATGTTGTATTAAGTTCCCGTAGACGAGGTATGCCTAAAAGTTGCACTATGCGCTCACGGCACTTCCGTTCTAGGAGAGCTTTCTCCAAATTGCTGGGAGTGACGCTGGTTGATAGGCTTGCCATAGCGTAGTAGTAGGAATAAAAAACAGGATTCCGGCAACCAGTGCTAGAATTAATGGCACACCACCAAACACCGCATGTGCGAAGTTTGGAATGATTCCGAGGACTGCCTAAAAATGTGTTAACAGTCCTGAACAGATGGTCTTAAATACATGTACAATCTCGCTCGTATCAGACATGTTTAAGATACGTCCCATCATTTCAACGAAATGTATAGGGCAGTTTGTACGAATTAGAGCCTGTATCTCAGCCGAAGTCCTTGCAATTTGTAAATCATAGATTTCTTTGGCCGAGGTCAAAGGCACGGTCTGTTGCAAAAGCATGGCTTTCATTCTGCTTAAAGTATCAAAACGTATAAAAGAAACATTCAATGAAGGCCATAGAGGCGACTCCCTGACTGTGTCTATTGGGGGGAACAATACTTGCATACAACAAGTAACCCTGGAGTCGACCGTTAACAGATATGGGATGCCTGGCAACATATTCAAACAAAGAAGGGACTAAGGGGCAAGTTTACCGAGGTCCAACGTACGTGCCCCAACAAGGCTGTGTACAAATCGAGTACGAAGTTCCTCCAGGACAAGTAATGGAAAGGAGTAGGGCTCATAGAGACAATGGAGTCAAAGCAACCGCTATCAGGTTATTTAAGGAGAAGGCCCTTACCCCCACTGCACCCACCGGCAGGAATAAAAGATCCCCGACAAAGAGCCCCGGTTCCGGGTGCCCGTCAGGAATTGCAGCGCAGACCTGACGAGGGGCAGGCTCAAATGATGAAGCATGACACCCAGTTCTCTGGGTGTGTGAGAGCCCTAGTTCCAACAAGGAGAACTCCTTCTCCTTAAATAACCTGATAGCGGTTGCTTTGACTCCATTGTCTCTATGAGCCCTACTCCTTTCCATTACTTGTCCTGGAGGAACTTCATACTCGATTTGTACACATGCCTGGCAACATGCCACAGCATCTCTGATCATTCAACATGAGGTAACTCCCGTTAGAAAGTTGGCCAAACGTTGGATTAATCACAGTAGCTGGTGTACCCTGCTGGTGGCAGGACAAAGTTGCCACAGAACCATTACAAGCCCCGTGTAAAGAAATGTCCTGACATATGAGTGAACCGCTTAGTGCATTTTCACAGTGTGTACCGCTTAGAAACACTTCACGATCCCCACTCTAACATCTGTATTCGTAAGGTAAATCCCAGGATGTCTTAATGTATTCTTTACCCAACCTTTCATATTTGCCTTCTTGCATTTGTTTGAGACAATACTGAAACTAAAAAGTAGTGACAGGCAGAGTTATTTTGCCATGGATAAGCCATTCTGTAGCTGGTTTTTCTGCTACCGTAAATGGTAATTTTTCCAGTTTTTCAATGCTCAGCACTGTATACTTTGCTCCCCTTTGTGCCAGTTTGATCTGTTTATCCGTTAGATTGTATTCTGCAAACAGAGACGACGTGTTGATAAAACGCCAAGGCACATAGCCTGCACGCAAACATTGCAGCGTCCAGCCTAATAACATAATAGAACGTAACTGAGATTGGCCTTGTTGTAACATGGCTAAATCTTGTTCCAGTATGTCAATAGCAGAGGATACAATGTTGTCCAATGAATAAATTCTGGATGACAAAGTTGTTAACCCATTGTCGACCACAGTGAGAGATTTCTCTAAGTTAATATGATCAAGCTCACGTATTCTTTCTGCGGCCTCTGCCTGTGAAACCTTCCATACTTTATTATAAGCAGCATAAATGCCGGCATATATGAAACGTTTTTGACGCAGTTTTCTTGGTCCTAGCAAGAATTCCCTAAGGTCTGCGTCTTCTTTAAGTAAAGAGAAGTGTTGTTTCACATCCTCGAGTGTAGATTTTTGTAACCAGTCGAGGCACAATTTTCCTACACTGTATGTTGTTACTACCCCCGGATGTTGTCGTTGAACATAACGTGGGTCTGGCCTATGGATAGTAAAGCCCTGTCTTCTATTCAGGAATCTTTCTTGACAGATGTTTGTGTCTGTGGGCCAGAGTAACCATTTTTTCCAATCAGGATCTGTTCTGTTGTTTTGTAGTATTGTGTCTACTGTGACCGCTCCCTGTGTAGTGCTATTACTTGCAGGTGTTGGTACAGAAGGTGTCTTCATGTCTGATCTTGGCTAAACCAAGGCAAGACGTTTGTTGCACAGTGTCATTCAAAAACATTATTTGCTGTGGGATAATACATGCTCTAAACAAAGCTTCTATCCCCTGTACTTGCCAATCTTTAGAACCCCAGACAGATTTTGTGTCTATTGTGTCTTTCCAAAAGTCAAATCCTTGTCTAGACAGTTGGGTAATAAAGGCTGCAGAATAAATCTGTTTTGTATTAGTTAACATAATTTTCTGTCCTGTTTTGTTTATATTTTTATAGTAAAACGTTTCTGGATCAGATGTATTGTACCCTGAAAAATATGGAAACTTTTTAGCAAACGTTTTTGAACTACCCCTTGGTGGTGTAGGACAATGTTCCCATTGGTTAAACATAAACACATTTCTAGGTGTTGCAGATTTATGCAAGAAATGATGACCATAGTGGTTGTAACAATAAAGCTGTTCGTAGTCTGATGAACCCTCTAAGTATTCATTGTTAGAGAATGCAGCAGACCTTTCTAGATCAGACATCATGTCATTTACAGTCTCAAAGTCCCAATCATCAGAATAGGTACTGGAGGTAATAAAATCACTTAATGAAATTTTAAATAAATGTGGAATGTTCAAAAGTTCCGTAGGGCCGAATATGTCGAAATCGATTTTGTCCCACACTATACCATCCTGTATAGGAACGGCTGTGATGTTCACTGCTGACAAGTCTCTTGCTTCACGATGGGATGATTTGTGTGGTTTCAAAAGTAAATTCACATTTTTACTTTCAGTGTCCATATGGATGTATCTGCCATTTATAAGCACGCTGATAGTCATAACCAAAGCTAGCCAAAGCAGGAAGAAAAATATTCCAGAAATAATCCATAGTTCAATCCATGGTGAAACCAGATAAGTCTCTTTCAGGAAATGAAAAAGGTCTTGTACTTGTTGTTTGAAAGTTTTTAGGGCTGGCGTCGTTTCATGCTCACTCGGATCCTCAGAAAACGTATCAAAGTTAATGAAATAGCCAGAAGCAGTTCGGTCAATTGTTGGAATTGCATCAGGATTCGTTGAAATCACTGGAACCAGTTGATTACTTGTTACGTTGGTGTAGACAGGTGTATCTGGATGAACTGTTACTTGAGTTTCAAGAGGGATGAGTTCCATAGCATTGTTGCTTAGTCCTTCATCTGTTACTGCTGAATTCTCGATAGTTATGAGTCTTTCAGTCTGAACCTCTTGGATAGTAGTGAGAGGAGTGCATCTGCTACTAGGTCGGAGTCCACGAGGCCTACTATTTAGAATTGGCCACATACTGTGGTTTGATGCGGTCGATTGACACAAATCTTTTCTCCTTTTTTCCAGCAAGGGGCGGCAGAAGTACTGTTCTTGTTCCGTGGACGGCTAGGACAGTTACTGGTTGTCTGTAAGAAGGTCCAAACTCCTTCTTGTCCGCAATCTTCTCTCTGACTAGATCCCCAACTTTTGGGATCCAGACAGGCCTTGCTGGGACTGCCGGTTTTTCCCCAGTGGTGGTTGGCTTCAGGAACACGTTGCTTTGTTTCGATCTTAGTTCATTTAGATCCTGTAAAACAGCCAAACGATCTTTGATATCAAAGGGTTTATTTTCCACCACTGTGCCTTTACATTCGAGATCAGGAACCCACATTCTTGTCCCAAATAGGACCTCATATGGAGTGACCCCCCCTAGAGAACTTCTTGGCAAATTATTTAATGAGCGTTGGACCCCATAGAGATGTTTGACCCACCCATCACCCGAACCTAATACTCTAGCTGTTATAGACTGCTTTATGTCCCGGTTTTTCTTTCCACAACAGAATTTCCCTCAGGATGAAACGGAGAGGAGTACCGCAATGCTACGCCCAAACTGGCCATGGCTTCTTTGTAAGCCCGAGAGCTAAACGCAGGGCCCTGGTCAGAATGTAGTGTGCCAATTGCGTATGTGCCAATAAAGACTCGCAAATCTTTTATAACAGTTTGAGCGTCAGCCGAGCGCTGAGGCCATATCCATAGGAACCTTGACTTAGTATTTGTGGGATTGCATTTGTCCAAAGGACGCCTGCGCGTAGATAGTCTAATGCTGTCTAACAATGGTGTCTGTACTGGGCAGGCTACTTCGTAGTCTGGTGTCTGATGGCGTTCTGCAGCACGCTGTCTATTGCAGTCTATGCAGTCATCGATGAAGATGTGAATCTGTGTATTCATTACAGGCCACCAGTACATCTCTTTTAATGTTATTATTGTTTTAGAGATCCCTTGATGTGACAGACCCTCTCCCAGATGTGCTTCATAAATCAAAGCTGCTCTAAGTTCCATGTTTGGTATTACCCTATCCCCCTCTCCAGGGATTCGAGCAAAAGGAACGTTGTTTGCATCAATTACATAAGATTACTTGAGTGGAAATTTCTTTGGTAACGCTGCACCACTGCCTTTGCTTGAAGCATTGACAGCCAACAATATCTCACTGTCTATTCTTGTTTTTGAACGAGTGATCGCAGCTACGGAAGCCGTCTGAACAGCCCCCTTTGCAGCTTCATCAGCCAATGAATTCCCTGCAACGTGAACGCCATCACGTTGATGACTCAGCGTTTGTATCACGTGAGCTTTTGGTAGTTCGTTTCTTAACTGAACTACTTGTTCCCAAAGCGTTTCATGCTTTATTGTGCCACCTTTTGCATCTTTGAACCCGTTTTGAAGCCAATTTTGTATAAATTCATTATACGACTGAACACAGTAAAAAGAATCGCACACTATGAGTGTGGGGAATTCGCGATCTGTATTTTCAAGTGCCAGTTTGAATGCTTGTAGTTCAGCTCGCTGAGCTGTACAATCTCCTAGAGATTGAGTTTTAGTGACCATTGGTCTGAAGTTACCATCTTGCATGCAACCTTTAACGATTGCGCACGCTGCACTGTAAGCTTGCTTACTCCCTGTAGCGGGTTGTGCTGATCCGTCAGTATAAATTATAAATTCGTACTGATCTAGAGGCAGAATTTCAGTGGGCAGAGGACATTCATGTTCATATTGCATGAACGCTTGTGTTTTTAAATCAGGATAAAAAAAAATATTCAACATCTGTTGCAGCAAGAGAATTAACCCATTGTATCCATCTAGGATGTAAAGCTTTTGCATTTGGAATGCTCGCTTTTGTGACCGCCTCTAAGGCTGGTACTGGAGTTACGACAATAATGCGTTTCTTTTGCTACAGCGGTTTGAACTGCTGTCAGTTTTTTTTCTGTTGAAGTGAAGCGCATTTCTGCTTGTGTATACAAATGTGATTTGTATGCTATTGGTACTTTTTCACCCTCATTAAATGTTAAATAGGTGAATCCGCATTGACCCGAAATTATTTGGATCACTAAATTGCGTATATTTACGCGTGTTTGTAAGTGATTTGTTGCTAACATGTTAGCTTGGAGTGAACGCAGGATTTCTGTATGTTCCTGTGTCCAATGTTTTGTTGAAAAATCAGGTTTGATTAATTCGTAGAGAGGTTTAACCTTTTCTGCGTAATTTAGAATGTAAGTTATTCCAAAATTTAGGAAACCCAAGATGGATTGTAAGTTTTTCAGCATTTTTTGAGGTTGGAGCAGCGCGCACTTTTCTAAAAAGTTAGCTGCCAGGCTCTTGCTTTCACTTGAAAGCTCATATCCTAGGAAAAGGACATTGAGATGGGCAATTCTGGATTTTTAAAGTTGAATTTATAGCCCTCAGAGGCGAAGCCCAATATAATGGTACTCACCCTGTTCAAGTACCTATCTAGGTCATCGTCTGTCAGATAGATGTCATCGACATATGACAATGCCTCATTATCATAAACTTGTAGTAACTCTGTTACTCTTGCTGAGAATAACCCCGGGCTGTTTTTGAACCCTTGTGGGAGTCTACAAAATTGACACTGGGTCCCCATTATTGAGAAAGCTGTTAAGTACCTGCTTTCAGGTGCTATGTTTTGACAAAAGAAACCATTTGAAATGTCCAATGTGGTTTTATATTTTTTACGCACAATGTTATTCATTAATGCTGTACTATGTGCATTTTGCACTGCAAATGTTTTTGAACAAGTGTTCAAGTGTCTGTAATCCAAAACTAGATGATATGTATTGTCCGGTTTGGATACAGGAAACAAAGGATTGTTCATTGAGGAGGTGCATGTTTCAATCAGCCCTTGGTATTCAAGTTGATCTAAGATCTCCCTGACCTGTTTTTTAGCTTCTTGCTTTATTGGGTACTGCCTTTGTGCAGTAGGTTCATTTTTAGATGTATTTTGTGGTGAGGTGAGTCCTCATCCCATCCTACATGATTTTTGTATAATGCTGGGGCCTGGGCAACTGCCCATTTCCTGGCATAAGTATATTTTAGGTGAATTGGAATATGGTTGGAGAAGGCAGGCATAATGATGTCCTCGCCATGTGGGCACTCCCTGACAAAGTTTGGTGGCCAGTCCTTTTCTGCTAGAAGTATATCATAACCCCTTGAAAGTTTCTCCCAAAGAGTATTTTCACTTTTCTTGGTATGTCTCCCTCCATTCGGAGTGTTATTTCATATAACTTTTGTGGAGTACTAACCCTGCTGTCTACAGTCTCTACTGTGATGTACTCATTCAAGTCCACTATCTCCAGAAGTTCCTTCAGGTTCTGGTGAGCTATTGTTATTTCTGCTGCACTGTCCAGCATTGTCTGAGCCCATTCTCCGTTCTTGAGCTGTGTTCTCAGTATTCTCGGCATGTCTGATCTTCAGACCTGCTACCTTCTTTTTTGTGAATTGAGGTTTTGATTTATTTTTCTGAACGTGTTTATCGTCTTTGGATTTCACGCGTTTTTCTTTGTGATCTGACCGTCTTCTTCTTTCTGATGTCTGTGACGATATCTGAAAGGTACGAGAGGAATGTGTATCAGTATCTTGATACCTGTCAGGTTTTCTTAAATTATCCCTATTCCTGAGGTTATACCTCCTTTCAGAGGGCTCCTTTTGAGGAGACCTACCTCGGGATTGAGAACGTGTCTATATTGAATTTTGTTTATTAGTTTCCCACTTCTTTTTAGAAGATGTAGGATTTTGTTTAATAGAGTCCTTCTCAGGACTTTCAGATAGTTTTGGCTTCAAAGGTTTTCCACGCAAACAATCTCTGCCTAATTCTGCATAAGATTGTTCTATTATTCTGGGTAGTTCATGTTGATGTTCTGTAACATCAAATTCCCTTAAGCATTGGCGGATCACCACTGATGCTGCCTCCCCTTTAATATTAGATAATATTATTGTTGAGACCTGGTCGAAGTTTTTCAGTAATTTCATACCTAAATCCAGAGCAGGTTCTGCCCCGTATTCATTTTGAATTTGTTTCAGGACATCTGGTATTACTGCATTGATGGAACACCATGTGTTTTAGTATAGATGGCAGCAAAGACTGCGCCCAAAGTGGTGCAATCTTTCAGTTGTGGTGTGATCCCCATTGGTAAACATATTGTTAGGATTCTGTGTTTCTCATAAGGGCTAGTATTTGGAAATACTGCTTCGATTTGAGTAATTTTTTGAGCTATCCAGAATGGAATTTGCTCACGTTTTGTGGGCATTTTACCCATGACTGCGTCTAAAGTCTGTGGAGTAATTTTTAGTGTATTCCCCTGTTGAGGGGTTTGATTTGGAATGGTCATTGGTGGTTGGACTGTGAAAGTCTGCATGACATATTGGACTAATTGTCTGTAAATTTCTATTAACTCTTGTAGTTGAGTAAGTAATTCCTCGTCTAACATTACATCGATGTCAGGATGAGGTGTGTAGCCGGCTAGAATCGGCCATGTTGCTCCTGGTCTACCTAGTGGACCGAGCCTGGTAATGTTTTTGTGATGTTTTAGGGCACCTTTAAACCAGAGATTATGCTCCTGGTATGTGAGCGGAATTTCAATATCCTCGAAAGGAATATATTCCTCTGGTGGTTCATCTTCTTTAAAGAAGTGAAATAGTTTTGTTATTGGATTTGATTCTGGGAATACTATCCATGAATAGAATACCTCTGTCTGAAAGGATTTGTGTGCCTCTATCACGAAAACTGCTCTACCACCTCTTGGTGGTAGGCAGGGTTTTATAAGTTTTAGAGTGATGGCTCTCCTTAAGTTTGGATGGATGTTTATAACACCCTCATCGGCTTCATTTAAACCTGTAAAATTAAAAGCTGTTACGACTGGGTCAGCCGCAGCTACACCGTTCTCAGTGCCATTATCCCCGTGTATGGACATTTGTTTTTTGAAAAATGTAGAACAAGTTTCAAGGAAACAAAAGATAAGGTGCACAATATTTTGGAACACTGTATCCTTCAACGTTGAACAAACCAAACAGCTAATATATAGGGTTTTTTGTCCTATTTAGTTTTGGCGGATATTTAACCCTACCCACTCCAGACGTCTTATGGAGTATGGGAGTAGGGGTCTCTGAGAGAAAAGCACGACTGAGTTACTCAGTATCTAGCGTTAAATCAGTGCCTTACCAAACGTTGGGCGCCATGTAGTGTAGTTCCTATTTCCCTAATAGGCTCTGCGCATTGGAATAATAACCCTATAGATTCGACATAGGACTGAGGTCAGTATGTCCCTATCGAGTATATTAAACTTAATTACTTTGTGCCAGCCAACTCAGAGGCCTCTAGAAACTCCTTGCAAACAAGAAGGGAGTAGTTTCTGGCAACCGCATAAACATGACAACTTTGTTTCCCTTTAGAATCGGAACACTCTCAGAATCGTGGAAACAATAGATAACAGTTTCACTCAGCTAATCGTGCATGCTTAGTTTCTTCAGAGTTACACAGAAAGAATAGACGGGCGTTTCAATAAAAGGATTTATTGAACAGTCTTGTTTCTCGTGTAAGAGATATGAGCTGTTATGATCACAAGACAGTATGCGAGATATATAATGTACAGCATAAGCAGTAGAAAGAAATAATACTGCGCTAGCATTATCTTTTAGCTATGACACATATATTCATATACATAAATAACATAAGCTAAAAATGCGAGTACTCATAAGATGCTTCTCTAACTAGTCCTACCCCAGTGTACCTAACCTAAGTGTAGTGCAAGGTAAGAAGTAGGTGAAGTATTCTATAGTATGGTATGCTATGGTCTAGTATGCCAAGTCTAGTATGCCAAGAGTCCCTCTAGGTTCTAGTCAGCTCCATACCTTGAGAATGAGAGAGGTGGGAATCTCCTTCCGGGTCTCGAACTCTAACACCCCGCGAAGCTGGATTCTCTGCGAGCAGGGATGACAGCGTCTCTTGTCAGTACGTCAGGCCGGGACACGGGCTCCTCTAAAGTCGAGGTCTCCTCCTACTTGCTTGGGCAAGGGAAGGTATATTTATACCTGGTAGGTGCCTTGGAATGTTAGTATTGATGTAAAGTCGGGCAGAGGAAGACATCAGGAATGAACCCTTAAGGTATAGCGGTTCATGCATAATAAATAAGTTCTTGGAGAAATCAATAATCCTGTGCTAGGGGAACTCCCAAGAGCTTAAGGGTCTGGTTTCTAAGAACTCGTTGTGACGTTAGGGTGGATGGATGTAAGGGACCATTCCTGTATTTGGATAGCATGGCTAATGCCTAAATAAGGACTGGGATCTTATGCCTATATAAGGGCAATGCAAATTGTGCCTATATAAGGAAATGTTTCAGGAAAACCTATATACGGACACCTAAAGCGGAATACAACAGTAAGGCTGAGAGAGGATCCCTGTGGGACTCCGCAGTTGATGTCAGTGGGTTCCGAGAGGAAGGGGGGAGTCTGATCCTCTGTGTTCGGCCGGTGAGGAATGATTGGATCCAGTCGCGGGCGGTTCCTTGTATCCCTGCGTCGTGAAGTCTGGCTGTGAGAGTGCGGTGTGAAACGATGTCAAAGGCCGCGGAGAGGTCTAGTAGGATGAGGGCCGCCGTGTGTCCCTGGTCCAGTAGCATGCGGATGTCATCAGTGGCGGCTAGGAGGGCGGTCTCAGTGCTGTGGTTTCTGCGGAATCCAGATTGGGAGGCGTCCAGGATGGAGTTATCTTCGACGAAGGTGGTCAGCTGGGTGTTTACGAGTCTCTCGGTGACTTTGGCCACGAAGGGGAGGAGAGAGATGGGCCGGTAGTTTTTCAGGTCCGTGGGGTCTGCCGTAGGTTTCTTGAGGAGGGGTTTTACCTCAGCCCTTTTCCAGTCGTCTGGGCAGATGCCGGATGTGAGGGAGGTGTTGATAGCGCGACCCAGTACGGGTGCGATGGCGGCGGCGGCTCTGTGGAATATGTGCCGTGGGCAGGGGTCTGTAGGTGCTCCAGAGTGATGGTCATGGTGATGAGTTTGATGGAGGCGGGATCCCAAGACGTGATGGTAGGCTTATCGGTGACAATGGGTCGGGGGTGGTGTCAAGGGTGGGTTCGCTGAAGTTGTCGTAGAGGTCTTTGATCTTACGATGGAAATAGGAGCTGAGCCTGTCGCAGAGTTCCTGGGAAGGAGAGATGTCAGTGGCTTTGCAGGCGGGTCTTGAGAACTGCTGAATGATGTTGAATAGTTCTCTCGCGTCTGTGGCATTTGTCTGGATTTTGTCTTTCATGAAGGTCCGTTTGTTATCTCTTATGCGCTGGTGGTATTCTTTCAGGGCGTTCTTGTGGTTGGTCCGTGCTTCCGTGGTTCCGCCAGGTTTTCTCAAGGCGTCTGCAGGCGCGTCTGGCCTCTTGGAGTTCTGTGGTGAACCAGGCGGCCTTTAGAGGGCGTTGTTTGTCGGGGAGGCGGAGCGGTGCGAGCTTGTCTGCGCAGCAGGAGATCCAGCGGTGCAATTCCCTGGCTGTGGTGTTGGTGTCGGTCGTGGCGACGGGGGTGTTTTGGCGGAGGGTGGTGTTGAGGAGTTCCTCTGTGACCTTGTTCCAGTTCCGTCTTGGCGGGTGTGGGGCGGGCTTGGGTGCGGTGGTGGTGTTGAAGGTGAAATGGACGCAGTGGTGGTCCGTCCAGGGGGGCTGGGTGGTGTGGTTGAAGCGGATGTTGGTTCCTCCCGCGAAGATAGGGTCGAGGGTTTGGCCTGCTCTGTGGGTGGGTGTGTTGACGAGCTGTTTCAGTCCTAGGTTGGCGAGGTTGTCGATGAGAGTGCTGGAGTCGGGGTCGTTGCTGTTGTCGAGGTGGAAGTTCAGGTCCCCAAGTAGGATGTAGTCTGTGGAGGTGATGGCGTGGGGTGCGGCGAGCTCGGTGATGGTCATTGCGGGCTGGGTACGGGGTCCCGGTGGTCTGTAGATAAGGCATTGGAGTAGGTGCTTTGAATGGAGTAGATGACACAGGGTTTGGAACTGGCCTGGGGCAGGCACCGAAGTGGGCGACTCCACGAGACTGGGAACCCCAGGTGGAGTAGTGCCCAAAAACTCCAGCTCCCAGGAGGACTCCCCTGGTAGGTGGTGGAGTCTGTTGGTCACCTACCTCTCGACCCGGACTGGAGTTGTGGGGAGTTGTTGTCATGCTACCTTCTCTTCTTGTTTTTCTTCTTTTATTCCTAGAAGGACTTGGTTGAAGGAGAGGCGTGAGACTTCGAACGAGATCTCAACCTTGAATGTGAACAGCATTGAACCCAATGCTTGGCATGGGCACAAGTAATGAAAAGTTGTCCTTACATTCTTTGATTGTACTGAAAACCTTTGTTTTGAAGAAAATCTGTGGAAAACATACATCGAAATTAATGGATAGCAGCCCCGGATCAATAACGAAGAGCTTGGAAAAAAGAATACATGTAAATGCACTGTGCTGGGCTCTATATAGCTCCAGTTATGTCACTGTGGTGTCGCTTCAGGCGCTGAGATGAAACCAGCACCCCCCACATGCATGGGAAAGCTATGGAAAAGTTTCTGGATCCATTCTGGCATCCATGAATATTCAACAGATGAGGAATGTACTTTAGAAGTCCCCAACAGAATGAAATGTTACTTCCTGTAATAGAATTTCTCTATCATGTGTATCTTCCCCAATAGGGCCAAGGAAGAAGGAGGAGCAGAAATCTGATGTTTAGCTCCTGCACTCCTCAGTAGGGTGTGTCTGCTTTAGAAGTCCCCATCAGAATGAAATGTTGCATACCTGTTATAGAATTTCTCTATCATGTGTATCTTCCCCAACAGGGCCGAGGAAGAAGGAGGAGCAAAAATCTGGATGTTTAGCTCCTGCACCCGTCAGTAGGGTGTGTCACTATGTTGTTGCATGCTGGGAGTTCGGATGTCTTTGGCTACCCTTAAAGTGACAGTGCATTTGTGTTTTCTTATATTGGAGGCCTCATGCTGATGGTGGCAATATCTTTTCACACTTTTTCTTTCAAGAAAGGGGAAACGCAAAAGTGGCTTTCAATGTTATTTTCTTTTAAGGAAAGGGAAAATGAAAAAGGGTTTGGGAGGAAGATGTCATACATGTTTAAATTCCATTTTAAAATTAGTAATCCACGCATCCATATTTTCTGATAAAGTTGTTTGAACAAGATTAAAAATAGAAAGCAAAATGTGCCTTCACCAAGGTATTTTTATTTGCTTTTTATAATGGATAAATGTTTTAAAAGTGCTTGAGGGTTCCATGCTGCAGGCATGCAGGGTTATTCAGCATTTATGAATAGTAGTGAAGGTCTCATAATATTTGGGATGTGTGGATTGAGTAAGTTTCTCACAACTGGCCTGAGAGCTTGTGATATAGAGACTGGCTGAAAATACTAAACCTTGGAATTGGGGCACTCAAGATGCCTGGACAAGTTGAGTGCTTACCATCATACTCACACCTGACAAGCTCAACACAAGACCTAAGTTTGTCCTCCGGTGAATGCGGAAACACAGAAAGCCACTCAGACATTGGTAGGTTTTTGGGCTACGCAGGAAACCTGTGCTTCCTGTTTTCTTGCAGCCGCTCACGAGTACGTGGCTCAGCTTCTACACAATACATTGTTTGAGATGGCAGTTGTCCAAACTACTAGGTCAGTGACTTCCAAATCTATTCCCTCCAATCAGGGTTGGATTGGGATCAAAAAGTGGCCCACATTTGCGTATTGCCTTTCCGCAAAACACTGCTTCAGCGAAGTTGTATGAAAAGAAAGGGGGTGCGGGGCATGCTTTATTAACTTTACTTAGATAAAAAAAAATGCACAGATTAGTTCACACTGCTGAGCCACACATGAATGCAAGTGAGACCACTTCTGCTCAGGCCCCCTGCCCCCGCTCAATCAGCATACATTAATGGGCCAGCCCAGCGAGAGAAAGGGAGTGGTACCTCCGCCCATCTGCCTCTAGAAAGGCCACTCAGGCATCCACTGGGCCGCTGGCGGCATCCTAACAGCACAGACAGCCCCCAGGCTGCCCAAAAAAGCAGCCCACAGATAGAACTCGGCTACCGGCCCTTCGGCCATTTCCTGAGTTCCCGCGTTACCAATCCGACCCTGCCTCCAATACCAAATCAGTCAATGCTCGATAATGACCGTTCCACTATTCAGAGATATCATCAGATCTATAGATTTAATTATGGTAGTGGCCAATTACTCAGCTGCTGGGGAAATTGTGAATTTTTTCTGCTATTGGCTTAGCAGCTGGCTAAATAGTAGAAATGATTTACTATTTGGCCGGCAGCCTTGAAAATAGCAGAGCAACTTCGCCATTTACCCGGAACCTGACTAAATAGTAGAGATTCTGCACTGTTTGGCCGACGGCCGTGCAAATGGCAGGAAAACTTCATTATTTAACCATCCGCTGGTTAAATAGTAGATATTCTGAACTGTTTGGCCTGTGGCAATCAAATTGCAGAAAAACTTGAACTATTTAGTCAACCGCTGTCTAAACAGTAGACATTCTGAACTGTTTGGCTGGCGTCCACATAAATAGGGAAAAACTTCACTATCTACCCGACTACTGGTTAAACAGTAGATACTCTGCACTGTCCGGCTGGTGACCATACAAATAGCAGGAACAATATAGAATCTGCACTGTGTGGCTGGGGCTGTGCAAATAGCAGAAAAACTTAACTATTACCTGGTCACTGGTTAAATATTAGAGATTCTGCACTGTTTGTGTGGCAGCTGTTCAAATAGCAGGAAAACTTAAATATTTATCCGGCTGATGGCTGAATAGTAGATTCTGCACTGTTCAGCTGGCAGCCATGCAAATAGCAGAAAACGTCATTATTTACCCGGCTGCTATCTAAACAGCAGAGATTCTACACTGGTTGGCCGGCAGCAGTGCAAGTAGCAAAACAAATTTCCCTATTTACCCAGTTGCTGCCTAAATAGTAGAGATTCTGCAATTTTAGGCCAGTAGTTTTTGGAAAACATCTCCCCCCTGACCCCCTGAGGCTGTCAACATCCTGCCCTATGGGGCTTCCTTCCCCATTGCAAATTAGTTACCACCTCAACTCAGGGGTCGTTAGCTCATTAATGGTTTGTGACAGCAATTACAGTCACAAACTATCAATAAATTCCTTTCTGAATTGGAAAGGGGCTGGAGGAAACCTCTTTTATGAATCTCCTATTTGCAATTCAGAAACAATCAGAAAAGTTATTTTACTAGTATAAAGAATTTTTCAACTCATAAAAAGGGTTGTGTACATAATGATACATACTTTTGTGGTCGCAAACGTTGTGATTTTGGTGGTGGTGATTTTGGTACATAAGGCCCTTAGTGCTAAAACTGGCTTAGATGCAGGCATTAACTTATAGCTCTAATAAATTGTCTATATTGAGTTTTAGACATAAGATACATGTTACAATAGATATTGCATAATTGAGCTGAGACAGTGCTCCAAACTACAATAAGTTGAGGTCCATACATTAGGAAGAAAATACCCGTAACAGCCTTCCACATAATCTTTAAAGGGGAACAGGTGGTGGTGTGAATGGCAGCTATTAGTTCATGCAATCAGGTACTAGGGTGTGCCTCTCGGTCCAAAGTCTGCAAATACTGACGGAAGTGGAACCAAATAGCCTCAGGCCATGATGTAAGAGGTTGTAAATTAGAGTAATCTTCACCCAGACTTTCGCATCTGCTCATGTTTTCAAGCCAGTCCTTGGCTAAGCGTGGTCTGGTTCCCCCCATCTCAAGGATATCTCCCTCTTGCCAAGGAGCAACACCATAGAGACGAAGCGGCGGATCCCCGGGGGCACAATATAAGTGTAGCCTAGTAAGGCAACTACTGGGTCAGGGGTCATTTCAAAATCGCTCATGTTTGAAAGCTGAGCAAATATGTTCTCCCAAAATTTAGCGATGACTGGGCACGTCCAGGTGAGATGAGCGAAATCAGCACCAGGGACCTGACATTTCAAGCATGCAGCAGACCTGGTGGGGTCAAACTTTGAGATGTCTGCCGGGGAAAGATAATATCTGTGTAGGTATTTAAAATGAATCAGCTTGTGTCTGTGATTAATGGAGACGCACTTTATTTGCTCGCAGCAGAACTTCCATATCTGGTCAGTTAATGGTATTCCCAACTCCTTTTCCCAAAACTTTCTTACTCCGGTGGTTGCATCTGATCGTAGTGCTAGGCATGCGCAATATAGTTTAGATGTCATGTGTCCCCCATCTGTCGCTTTTATTACTAATGATAAGGGTGGGAAATCATCTGATGGGAGAGGGTATGTGGGTAGTACAGACCTGAGGGCGCTCTGGATTCGTTTGAAGACGAAGAGGTCCATATGGGAGACATCCTGCGCCCTAGAGGTGTCTGCCAGCTGTACAACATGGCCATTAGGGAACAAGTCACCAAGAGTAGACAGTGAATGGTTCGTAAGTGTGCACTTAACTATGACTTCCCTAGCAGGTGGGATCCATGGGTTATCTAATATGGGAATGGCCTCGGCATAGAGGGGTCCTCCGCGCAGTATGCAGTTGTTAGACTTGGCTTTTTCAGCGGGTTTACCCCCCAGACTTTTTGCTTTTTGGCCTCCTGTTTTTGACCCTGTGTGTGTTGGTTTTAGGACTCTGGGCACTTTCCCACTGCCAATCAGTGCTAAAGTGCATATGCTCTCCGTGTAAATTGTGTTATGGATTGGTGTTTCCATGATTGGCCTATTTGATTTATGTGTCAGTCCCTAGTAAACTGCACTGAGAGTGCCAGGGCCTATAGATCAAATGCTGTTGGTGGGCTGCAGCACTGGATTGTGCCACCCACGCAAACAGCCCGTAAAGTGTAACTCTGGCCTGCCAACGCAGAGCCTGTGTGCAGCCTGGGGCTGCCATGTCGACTTGGCAAGTGCACACACTTGCAAGTCCCTAAACCTTCCCTTTTCTACATGTTAGTCACCCCTAAGGTAGGCCCAAGGTACCCCTGTGGGCAGGGTGCATTGTATGTGAAAGGTAGGACATGCCCTGGTGTGTGTGGCATGTCCTGATAGTGAATTACAGCCTATTTCGTTTTCACTATTGCAAGGCTACCTGTTCCCCTATAGGCCAGAATGGGCAGTTTTGATTATTACAGCTTATAATCCTAACTGACCCAGGGAACATGGTAGAAATTCGAGTTTAGTATGCCTGGACTCAGAATGATAAAATGCATCTTTTAGTGAAGTTGGTTTTAACATTCTGTGTTTGAAAATACCACTTTTAGAAAGTGGGTATTTTCTTGTCTAACCATCCAAGCCTGCCTCTGCTAGGTTGTTTATTCCTTGTCTGGAGTGTGAGTGACAGGGGCTGGGGGGTGCCAGGAGACAGGGTGAGTCAGCACAGGGCTGAATAGCAAGATCTACATGTAGATGGGTGGGAGGAGTTGCACCTGGGACCTGAATAGGGCTGTGCCTTCCCTCCACAATGCTGGCTCCACCTCCTGTGGTGCGTCTGATGTCCCTGGCCTGCACTGTGAAAGGAAAGAAGGAGTCTTGTCAACAAAGTGCTCCAGGACTGACCAGAACTGGTTTGGACTAGGCAAAGGCCTCTCTGCCTTCAGAGAACAAAGAGAAATTGAGGATAAAAAGGGGGACCCAAACCCCAGAATTTTAGATTACTTCTGAACTAAGGAACCTGCCAGGAAGAAGGACCTGGAAAGCTGGAGGAGAAGTACTGCCCCTATGCTGCGTGTTGTGGGGTTGGCCTGCAGTGATTGCTTCTGTCTTGGGTAGGGAAAGGACTGGACTGTGCTTTCATCATCCTGCTGTTAGAGTTTACTCCAAGGGCTTGAAGTAGAGCTTGCCTCCTGTTGGAAGTCTCAGGGATAGAAAAGACTTCAGAGAACTCTTTTGGATCAAGAAGACTGCCAAGAAGAAGAGCTGGAGAAGCTGTGAGGAGGAACTACCACTTTGGTGTGCTTTGCTGTGTTGGCCTGCAGTGGCTGCTTCTGTCTTGGGCAGTGAAAGGACTGGAACTGAACTTTCTGCAATCTACTTTGTGAGTGTCTCCAAGGGCTTGAGGTAGAGCTTGCCCCCTGTTCAAGAAGTCTCAGGAACAGCAAAGACTACAAGCCCGACGCCGTCTACGACGCCGCTGCCGACTCCGTGTCCTGAAGGCACCGCAGAGGGCACCGCCGCAACGCTGCACCGCGACCCTGGTCTCACCGACAACGCCTGCTGACGCCGCCACCGAGCCGCTGCTCGCACCGCGACCTGTGGGTACCGCACTTCGCACCGCCTCGCGACGATGCCGTATCCCCGACGCCGCCGCTCCACGCCGGACTCGACGCCGCTGCTTGCACCGTGGTTCGGGGGCACCGCTCGTAAGTTACATGACGCACCGCCCTCATGCCGCACCGTATCCTTGGCCCACCAGTCCGGTGCCATCGACTCCAGTTCGTCAGCCGACGACAGCGCTGCAGCTACGACGACGACGCTGCTGCACGCGTGACCTGCCAGCACCGTGACGAGCACCGCCTTCATCTCACACCGCGACCGTGGTCTCACCGACGACGCCATCCGATGCCGCCACCGAGCCGCTGCTCGCACTGCGACCTGAGGGCACCGCACGCCGCACCGCTACACTTCGCACCGCAGCACCCGACGCCGGCCGACGCCAGCGCTCCTGACTTCAACAGAGAGGAGATCGATCTGCAACGCGTGTGACTTCGAGGGCCCCGACGACGCCGCACCGACCCCCGGAACCGACGCCTGCGGACGCCGTGTGTTCGGAAGCTCACTGCGAGGTCATCGACGCCCTGCATTTCTGAAAGGTACTGTTTGCGGGTCTTCCCAACATCGTAGCTGACCCGCGACGCCACGGTCAGCCAGAACTGTTTGGATTTGTTTGTTCACAACGCCGGGATAGCCCTGGACGGAGCTATCGACATCAAGGAACTGTTTTTAAGAACACTGTGATAACTGAAGATTTTTAAAGTACTGTACTGTGGATTTTTATCGTATTGGTCTTGTTTTAAGTATATAAAAATATTGGATATTTTTCTAAACTGGTGTGGTGTCTGTTTGTAGTGCTTACACTGTATTACTGTTGGTAATGTGCAAATGCTTTACACACTGCCTCTAAGATTAGCCTGACTGCTCGTGCCAAGCTACCAAGGGGGTGAGCAGGGGTTATTTTAGGAGTGTAACTCCCTTATCCTGACTAGGAAGAAGGGTCCCTACTTGGACAAAGGTGCAAGCCCTTGCCAACTAGAGACCCCCATTTCTAACAGCAGTGCATCCTACGCCACGGCCAGCAGGTGGTTGAAACTGTCTGTATGTCTGTGGTGTCTAGCGGGATGCCCGCAGCAATATTTTTGAATGGAGCAAGCCATACAACTGGGCACGTTCTGAGGGTATATATGGTATACGTGCGTCGGGTGATGCCAATAATATGTATAGTGGCACTGTGCCACAAGGTATTAGAGGCAGAAGTCTGGCACTCCCAGTCCTCCCCGCTCATGGGGAAGGGTCAGTGTTTCCCAGCGTACTCGGGGGCGCCTACCCGCCCATATTAATCGAAGCAAAATGCTACTTAGATTATTGAAGATGGTTTGTGGGAGTGGAACAGGAATATTGATGAACAGATATAAAAAGTGTGGTAATACCACCATTTTAATAATGGCTACTCGCCCCATTAGGGACATGGGTAAGTTTATCAACCTATCTACTTGCGCGGTCAATGTGTCTATTGCCGGTCCATAATTGCGTCTGAGGACCTGTTCTCTATCTGTATGCAATTGTATACCCAGGTATTTAGTGCCATCTGATGCCCATTCAAAGGGATATTCCGACGCTAGGGGTTGGGTGGAATCTGTGAGCAGGAGTTTTTCCAATTTGGTCCAGTTAATGCTGAGCCCTGATAGTCGACAAAATTGTATTATCTCCTGCATGAGTGGAGGTAAATTTTCTTTGGGGTGTCATATAAACAGTAAAATATCATCTGCATATAGAGACAGTAACAAGGGGTCATATGTGAGTTGTAGGCCGCGGTGAATGTGCTTATCTTGTAGGGTCCTCACCAATGGGTCGACTGCAATAATAACAAGCATTTGCAATGCAATAGGTCTCGCATTTGCGATTGTTTAAGCTATTGGCATTGTAAATGACAATGCTTTTTATTTATCTGTTTTGATAATTAACACATAAATAAAAGGCTCAAACTCTTGTGAGATATGAGCATGACCTCAAGCAACAACAAAAAACTTCAACTTCCAGCATTCAATGCAGCGAGAGTCACTTAGATACACCTACAAGCATGTTCTGCTGTAAAACCAAACCACAAGTTTCAGCATTCAATGCAGCAAAAGTCAGAGAACTGCAGACATGAGCATAATCAGCTGAAAGGAAACCCTGCAAGCTATCAATACCAGCATGCCCTGCAACAAGACAGAACAGCAGAACTACAATTCCCAGAATTCCATGGGATGAGTGACATTCGGAGAACTATAGATATCAGCATCCACAGCACTAAGGAAAATTCAGAGGAAAAATAAAATAGAAAAAAGAGCACATCCAGTGACTAACACAAAGAGAACTACAGCTACCAGCATGCCCTGCTGTAAAAGACATCTAACGCCGCATCTGATAGCTCAGTGGACAAAATGCATTTTCTTCAGGGTTCTGTGTTTGCCATATAAGTCACAGATTCAAATCCTGGTGGGTCCACTCATTCTGTAATCCTCCTGAGGTCAATAAAATGAGTACCATTGAGGTGGCTAACAATAAAAATTGATTATTCAATACCAAGAAGCCCCTGTGGGTAAAAGGGAGCTTTACAAATGCAGAAGTTAGTTAACCAAAGAACACACATTGAGAAAATGAGGGTACAAGCAGTGGTGGGAAAGAGGGGGGCCCAGTCGCATGCAGCAGATATTACTGAGCCAGATGCAAGCCCACCACACTGCTGTATCCCGGTGCAATCTGCCAACACGGGGACACATTCAGGGTGCAGCACCTTGTGTTTTGTCGTAAGAGCTGCAACCTGCAGTGGGGTAAGGAAGTGCCTTATTTGCTGTTGCAGCTGGGATAACACAAATGCATCACTTGAAGAGCCATGGGCACTCATTTTGTTCTAGCGTTATCCTAACAGGGAGCCAGCTCGCGCCCTTAAAGCCAATGCCATTGGGAGAACAAAGGCACCCACCTTGTTACATCATAAGCGTTTAAGAGATAAAGAACGAGTTGCTTACCTTTGGTAACGATGTATCTGGTAGAGACACAGGGCCTGATTCACAGAACTAACTTACGTGAAATACGTAAAGTTAGTAATTTCCGGTATTCACAGAATACACTTACCACTACTAACTTTATGTCCGCTCCCGGGCCGGAGATTCCGGCCCTGTGGCGGAATTTCCGCCTCTGGGCCGGAATCTACGCCTCCGGGCCGGAATACCCTCATTTAGGCCGTTTGCGCATTGAAACGGCCTAAATGAGGGTATTCGGTCCGGAGGCGGAGATTCCGGCCCAGAGGCGAAGTCCGCCACAGGGCCGGAATCTCCGGCCCGGAGCGGTCATAAAGTTAGTAGTGGTAAGTGTATTCTGTGAATACCGAAAATTACTAACTTTACGTATTTCACGTAAGTTAGTTCTGTGAATCAGGCCCACAGTCTAGCCACAGATTCCTTAACTTAGAATATTCCCCAGGCGTCAGACTGGATCTGGGAAACTTTTTCCCCAGCAGTACCTCTGCACGCCGGGGGGGGGCGACGTCACCCGGCTCCGTCCTGATGTTGTCCACGGAAGTGACGTCAATGGAGCCATATAGGTCCCCCCGGCGAGCTGACGTCAGTTTTCTGTGAAACTTTTCCGCGCCACAACGCGGAGCCACTACAAAAAACTGTGAGAGTATAGGAACAGTGTGCCAAAAAAGAGTAAAAATCATTGAAACAACAAATTTCTCGGAACAACAATGAGAAAAAATCAGATAATGATGAGAAACATCACCACATTGAAAGAGCACTCAACACTTGAAGGGACTGAAGGGAGCGAACAGAGCACCCGCCCCAGAAAAAGTCCCACCAAAGCGAAGAGCCGCAGCCCCCCTTAAGAGGCAACGGCAGTGGAAATAAATGGCATAACAAATGAAGGGCAATTTGTAACCACAGAATGGAACTGTATGAAAGACAGTCAGTAACCATATACTGTAACTGTAAAGGACAAGACTGGAACAACATGACTTATGACAAGGGACCAGAAGTGAGCAACAACAAGGGATGCTCACCACACCTCCCACAATGACCGATGAACATCAGCATAGTCAAATAGAAGCACAACCCAATCGACTGCAGCAGAGACAAGGAGACCCCAAGTAATGGGGAGAAATAGACGAGGGCAGAGGGAGGGCAGAAGAACATGAGAATCTCCATGCCGTAGCAATCAGGGTGGAGGAACATGGAAAGCACAGAACCTAGCCACCCAAGAACCAAAATGGCGGAGAGCCAATGTGCCAAACAGAATGACACACCCTGCCCCAGAGGCAGGCGAAGTAGAAAACCCTTCAGGTAGACCAATGCCACCTGCAAGGAGGCAAGTGGGTAGTAACCCACCTGGAAAGGCTCTCGCAGAACGGGAAGGATGGGTGGGCGATAAGGAATCTGCGGCTAGACTGTGTTCTACCAGATACATTGTTGCCAAAGGTAAGTAACTCGTTCATCTGATAGAGACATCTAGCCGCAGATTCCTTAACTTAGAATAGATACCAAAGCCATACCCCATTGGAAGAGGGTCTGCGAGTGAAAGCCACCAAGTTCCCAAGGGAAGTAAACCGTCAAGCACAGTGACAAAAACAAGGTGGGGACAGCAATGCCAGCGCGGCTGACACCAGACCCATAAACCTTAGCAATGCCAGCGGAGCTGACACTAGGCCACGAAGTAAAAAGGGGAGCATGAGCAAAGGAAGCCAAGTACCACCATCTGTCAGAGGACGGCACAAATCCACCATCATCCAGACAGGGACTAAACGAAAACACAGAACCAGAAGGGTCAGTGCACAATGGCAGAATGCCACAGCTGCCATGAAAAGAGGGAAACTAAGGACAGGTTCCCAGAAGTTGTGAGAGACAAAGCCCCAGCGAAGGGACTGAACAAAAGGACAGAGTCAGAACACACCAAATAAGCGGCACAGCATCAGGTGCCAGCAAATGGTGGCAGAAGGCATCATGCCGAGACATACACACTACGTCCACCAGGAGGTACATAGATGTGAATCACAAGAAGACACGGACCAGACAGTGTGTACCGTGAAAACCACACAACTGCATAGGCCAATGAAGCATGCACGCCGACAGAGAAGGTTGGCGCCGCAGGAGGAAGTCAACCAGTCAACCCCACCCACAGGTTCAGCGACGAAGGGCCACCGGCAAGCCCGACGCACCCAAGCTATCTCCCATGAAGGAGAGAGAGAGAGAGGAAATCTGGGACAACCCCCAGAAACCACCACAGGGAAACCCCACACGCATGCCTGCCCTCTCATGTGTGTACACAGCATCATAGAAACATATGAAAAAGTCAAGAAATTGATAACCAAGGGGAAACTGGAAGAGGACCCCGAAAGTCGCCCAAAGAGGCACCAATGGCACCGATGTGAACGTAGCAGGACACCCAAGTCCATGAACAAAGAGGGCGACCCCAACCTCCCAATCGGGATAGGAAAGGTTGAGTCACCGCGAAACAGACGGGATACTGACCACCACACTAAGGAAGAAGAGGGAGTCAGTAAACCCCAGACACAGAATGTCTGAAAGAGTATAGCCAGAGACCGGATGATGCCAGAAAACATCCAGGATAGAACAAGTCTGTCGAAGCAACGCAGCAGAAGCCAGAAGGAGAAACACCTGAGCCGTGTGCGGCAACAACAGAAAGGCCAAAGATCAGGCCGGGAACCGGCAAAGGGAGGGAAAACGCAACAGGGAGCAGCCCTGGCGAAAACCCTACTGCCCATAGGCAAACTCCAACAGGGGGAGCCCGAGCCTGTTCCAACACCAGGGAAGAAGACTACGCAGCCAAGACAGTGGCTCAAGGAACACTACGGGTCCTCCGTGATACCGCACACACCCAGTGTGGACCCACATGTGGTGCCCGCCCAGAACACAGAAGAACCGGACTGGAGCGGAATGGAACAAAGCGCCCACAGGGACACGCACCCACGCCCATGACAGCCAAAGTGCTAAGGGCAGAACGTAAAGCGAAAAGAAGAGCCAAATGCAAGGCAGGAGGACGTGAACCCCTCTTTGGGATGCCACCAACACACCGGAGCAGACTGCATCCACAGACGCAGGAGAGTGCAACGGAACAACCGAAGGCAGCAAAGAAGCTCCAGGAGAGGGCCACGACAGCCCGTTGGCCTCAACAAAGGAAATGTTCCACCACAGCAGGAAGCAAAGAACAAAGGGGAATGCTCACAGCAGAACCCACAGGAAAAACCCCCAGAGGGACAGAAAATAACAAAGAGAACTCCACGGGAGCCTCCGAAACTTCCCCGCAAGGAACAACAACTACACAATAGCCAACCAATACCCCACATAGGGTAAGCCACATCCCTTCAAAAAACGAGGGGCACCTCTTGAGACAAGCTCATAAGCAGAGTTCGAAAAGAATCATCCTAAACAGCTGGCCCAGGTGCACCAGAAGGAGGAACAAACGAGACACGGTGGAACAGGCATAAAGACAGTCTGGGCAATAATGTCTTGACCAGAGACGGAAATTATAAAAGCTGGGACAATATTGCATTCGAAAACACAAGTCCTCCAAAAGGTCTAAAAACCAGGCAGTCATCGAAATCCAGAGAGGAGGCACCGGACCACCGAGTCGGCATGCTCATCAAACAGATGGACCCCATCAAAGGGCAGATCCCTGAGTCGCTCCCGAACATTGTCAGGGAAAGTGCCATTGCGTAGCCACGCATGGCGACACAGAGCAACTGACCTGGCCATAGCCCGGAGTCAGTGGTGTCCATGGCCGACCGGACGGAAAACTGCGCCATGTCGCGGCCGTCCCGAATAAGTCGGACCCGGTCAGCACGAGGGCCCTTTGGCAAAGAGGGGAGGAGCCGCTCAACAGAGTCCCAAAGGGCAAAAGTGGCCCGAGCAACCACGCAGGATGTGTTCAAGGACCGAAGGCCTGAGATGGTGGACGGAAAGACACTGCGGCCACACGACTCCAACCACCTAGACTCCCGAGTGGGAGGAAGCAACGGAGGAGAGGAAGGGAGCGCCACCTGGACTACAAGTCCGTGAGCCCTAGGATGGAGGGACAAACAGGCAGGGTCGTCTGGAGCTGGGCGATGGCGATGCACAATAGCGTGACCCACGGGATCCCCCGATGAGGGCCTGGCCCAAGTCCCCTGAAGGACATCGTACAAGGACCCGCCAAAAGGCAACAATGGCTCCACATCCACCGTGCCCTGGTGGAGAAGACCCAACAAAGGATCCGAAGGCAGGGAGACAGAAGGCGGCTGCAACTGCAAGATATCCGCAGCCCTGCGAACCGCCCTCGCAAACTCAGCACCAGCCTCCGTGGCCACCCGAGGCAGAGACAGCAATTCATCTGTTGGGGATGGCTGCAGGCTAATCCGTCCGCCCAACGACAGAGGCCCTGCAAAATGCTGAGCCGGCCAGTGCCCCATGGGCCCCTGCTGTCCCATGGGCCCCTGCTCCGCCATGGGCCCCTGCTCCATGGAGCAATTAAACAACACCGGGGGTGGAGAACCCACTGGGGTCACATCCTCTACCAGCAAAGGAACAGCCGGGGACGGAACCGGTGTCGACCAACCTCAAGACGGCGTCGGATCGAAGTCGACGACCCCCGGAGAAGACTCATCCGCCCGGCGTCGACTCGACCTCCACCAAGGCAGGAGCCTGTGAGAAGTAACGACGTAGACTCGGAGTCGAGCTCCGCGCTGCAACCGCCTCGCACGATGACGCAGGGAGACCCGCAGGGCTGTGCGAAGGCGCATCAGGAGGGCCAGACGTCGCTGTGGGATGCCCTTCTGGGCCGTATCCCGATGTCGCAGCGACCCCGGAACCGGAGTCAAGGTACTCGGTTGGCGCTGAGGGCGAACCCGCCGGCGAACCCCCGACCTGAGTCCCTACCCCCACTGTGGGGCCCGAAGGCGCACCAGGGAGAGGGGGTGACCCAAAGATGGCCTGCAGAGCCTTGGACTAGGCTTCCATCTGGGTCCAAGTCGCACCCACACCAGGAAACGGGGGTAGGCTGGGGCCGACTCCTGAGGGCTAGTGTCCGGTGAAGACCGGGAGGGCGGGCCCCGAAGTCACGCTTGTGCGAGGTCGACGACCTCCGTGACTTCTTCCGGTGCTTACCTGACGCAGGCGAGCGACGTCCACGGGAACGACTCCGGGATCTGTCCCGGACAGGAACCTCAGTGTGGGAAGAAGAACTACGCCGTACGGAGCCTTCCGCTGGAGACGGAGACTGGCGCCACGAGGAGTCCGACCGGGACAGCCAGGCGGACATCAACTTCATCCGTCGTTCCCGCAGGGACTTCGGTTTCAGCTGCCGGCAGGCGTCGCACTCGGCGGAGTCGTGATGCTCGCCCAGGCACCACATACAGATCTCGTGGGGGTCCGTCGCCGACATCTGCCACGAACAGGACGCACACGACTTGAAGCCCGAAGGCATCGGCACACTGTGTCCGACGCGAAAAGGCATCGTGAAGGCCTAAAAGAAACAGGCCAGAGTAACCGCTTCTCCCGGATCCACGTTGGGACGCGGAAAAGAAGAAAACTGACGTCAGCAGCCGGGGGGGACCTATATGGCTCCATTGATGTCACTTCCGTGGACGACATCAGGACGGAGCCGAACGACGATGCCCCCTGGCGTGCAGAGGTACTGCTGGGGAAAAAGTTTTCCGGATCCAGTCTGACGCCTGGGGAATATTCTAAGTTAAGGAATCTGCGGCTAGATGTCTCTATCAGATATATAATTTAGAGGTAGAAGTGGAGAGGTGTGGTGCAGCTGAGGTGGCAGCTGACTTCGGAGCACAGGGCTCACGGTTCGATCCCCGGCTCCGGCGGCAGCTCAGCACCATGTGACTCTAGGCAATAGCTCACTTAATTTCCACGACGGCCCCCAGCGCCTTGAGACCCGTAAGGGTGAGTAGTTTGCGCTCTACAAATACTGATTTACATTTTACATTTTTAGGTAGGTTTTTGACCTTTCCAATTTCTGTATGTACGAGACAGGCCTGCACTGTAAGAATGGCAGATGTAGCTGTCTGTGTGAGTAATTAAGCGAGGAACCATTGAAGTGGCACTAATAAGCAACCATTTTAATAACATTAGCATACGAAAATATTGATTAAAAAACAGCAAGGTTCTAAACGGATACCTTGCAGCATGTATGCAGCTCCTTGAAGCCATTTCAGAACTCACAGAACTATACTATAATGTTGCATTTCAAAGACAGAGATGTTGGGGGTGGCAGGATGAAGGATCAGCTGGTGCCCGGATGATTGAGAATGTGCAGCAGACGCTTTAACCCTCTGTGCTATTTTATGAGTCAAACTTGTGATTAGACCGCTCACAACTCTCTAGAGCAAGTGCAGGAACCACCAGAGTTGTCTTACTGCTACTACAGCCAGGGTTGGATTAGGATAGAAAATCGGCCCGGGCACACCAAAAAAAAGTGCCCCACATTTGCGTATTGCCTTTCCGCAAAACACTACTTCAGCAAAGATTTATGAAAAGAAAGGGGGTGGGGGCATGTTTTATTAACTTCACTTAGATTTAAAAAAAAATGCACAAATTAGTTCACACTGCTGAGCCACACATGAATGCAAGTGAGACCACTTCTGCTCAGGCCCACCTGCCCCAATCAACATACATAAATGGGCCTGCCTAGCGAGAGAAAGGGAGTGATACCTCTGCCCATTTGCCTCTAGAAAGGCCACTCAGGCACCCACTGGGCCCCTGGCGGCATCCTAACAGCACAGACAGCCCCCAGGCTGCCCCAAAAAGCGGCCCACAGCTGGAACTTGACTACCGGCCCTTCGGCATTTACCGAGTGCCTGACTTACCAATCCGACCCTGACTACAGCCCACAGTTTGCGCAGTGCACAAAGATTTCGGCCGCAGGTACCTTCACACAGTTTAAATGCAGTCTGTTTGTGCTCAATTATGTAAGGCAGAACAGAATTAATGTTCTATTTGTCTTTGTTGCTGTTTTTGCAGCATACTAACGAAGCCAGTGTAGACCAGTACTCACCATCACTGGGACTGCGCTAACCCCCGGACATCCGCCCATGGCTGCGGGCTCCTGGTCACGGCCTCACCCGTGGGTCCAAGGCAGCTAGAGGCACCGGTGGGCCTTGTACACAATTACCGAGGAGGCCCTCCCTGTGGGGCCCCTCTCCAAGCCACAGAGTGTATGAGGGAGTCAGAGGCGTAGGAGGAGCACCGGAACCGGGGAGGAAACCACCCCAATATTAACGCAACACTTTTATCTCTCACATTTGGAAAGATGATTTTTATTTTAATAGTGAATATCCACTGGGTTCCTTAAAAGATACCATTCGATAAAGTAATTATGAAACCAAAATAAATCGGTTTCTGCAAAACAAGAACTGCGAAAATAACTGTACATAAGCAGGCACTCTTGCACCTGATGCCTTTATTGGGCGAAAACATATTGTTAGCGATGAGGAAAATGCGCGGGCTGGTCTTTTGCCAGCTGGACAAGATCCCCGCCTGACTTCTGAATAAATTACATTTTTAAGCGCGCGCACTGCATAAATAATTACGGGAAAGAAAAAAAAAGACCCACTAGCTTTTTTTGTCCTCAAAGGTGAGGTAATGGTGCTGAAGCAAAACACACAAAAAATTGTCAAAATAACACTACCTTTCCACTGTAAATCCAGACGCTTACTGAAACATGGAGTTTTAGCTGTAAATATAAGATCACAACGCACCACATTCAAAAATATGTACAGGGGTTTCAACGTTTTATGTACTACAAAGAGCGCTTACAGACCTCACTCATTGTATAGTCCTCACTCACTGCAGGGATCTCACTCATTGCTCAGAGAAATAATGACTGTGCATGCCCTCACTCATCGCACGCAGCCCTCACCCATTGCTCAGAGAAATGCTGAATACAGAGCCGTCACTGACTGCTCAGAGAACACTACGCAGTCCCTTACAGCACAGAGATGCACGGGCTGCACAGACACCTCACTCACTACAAAAAGATGCACCGTCACAGAGCCTACTACACTGAAGCACCATGATTCAGAATTCAAGAAGGACAAAGGCCAGGAACTGCTACAATATTACAGCCCACTGACAGTGTACACTGGGAAGCATCAGCTTTCCTCCTTAGAAATACACAGCGGGTAACACCAACTTCTGGAGGAAATCAAGACTTGTGACCCGATGGGAGAATTCATGTCAGATTGACTTTTCTGTAGATAATAACCCGGAAAGGAAACGGATATGTTTAACATGCGGCCGCCATTGTCCTGGATGCTTTGAAAGTGAAAGCCGGCATGGCGTGTGTCGTGCCTAACGTAGGAGAAAGTCAATAAATAAAATAGAACATATACGGTTTAACAACCAATTAAAGGGGCCAGTAGCCATGGGAGGATACAAGTGACGACGTGACTGTACTAAGGAGGGACTAACAAGCCTCATAATGAATCAGAAGCCAGCATTTACAAAGGACAAACACACAAGCCAATGAAAAATAAGGGCGGGGGAGTGGGCGAAGCTTCTCTCCGTACTCAACCACCACAGCTCTTCGCAGAGCAGCGCTTGAGCGCTGGCTCACGCTCGACCTAAAAAGGAGGGAGGACAGTGGGCATCCCTGCCTAGTACCTCGATGAATGTGTATAGCGTCTGTAAGCGCTCCATTTATTCGGAGGCGTGTGGTTGGATTAGGGTAGAGCAGCATTATTAATGCTACAAAAATCAGGGGAATTCCTAGTTTGGCTAGAACGGCTTTCAGAAATGGCCATTCTACAGAATCGAAGGCCTTCTCCGCGTCTAGTAGAGCCACTGCAGCTGGGGTATCAGGGGCCACCTTGTTTGAAACTGCAAACAGTGTTCGGAGATTAAGAGAAGTTGAACGGTGTGGGACAAATCCGGCCTCTGCCAGTGAGATAATCTGTTCCATCAAGAGGGACATCCTGTTGGCTAAGACCTTAGTTAGAATTTTATTATCTAGGTTGAGTAAGGACAGTGGGCGGTATGATGCACATTTACTGGGGTCTTTGCCGGGCTTCAATAATATCGTGAGGACCGCCTCGTGGAGTGTGGGCGGTAATTCACCAGTAGTTAAGGATTCATTATATAGCGCAAGGCTTTGGGGGGCCAGCTGTTGCTTAAATGCCTTATAAAAGGCACCATTGAGCCCATCCAGGCCTGGCGCCTTGGAGCCATCTAAATCGGTAATGGCTTGTGTTACCTCTTCCAGGTTTAGCGGCTCATTGAGAAATTCCTGCTGTCCATTCGATAGCCACACCATAGCTATGTCTGCAAGGTATAAGGTGATGGCCGACTGGTTGGATGTGGCGTTGGATGTGTAAAGGTTTTGGTAATAAGTTTTAAACTCCTGTAAGATATTTCCGCTGCCAGTGACAGTGTCTCCAGCAGCCGAGCCTATCCCAGCTATATAGTTTTGCTGTCTGTTTGGGCGTAATAGTCTAGCTAATGTGCACCCAAGCCTCTCGCCCTCTCCATACCGCTGCGCCCTGGTATATTTGCCAATGTATTATATTTCTCGATCAGCCAGGTCATGGAATTCCACAAGAAGAGTATGACGGTGGCTCATCGGTTGTGTCCCCTCCCTCTCTGCAGTCTGTTCCAGTATGTGAAGGGCGTCTTCAACTTTCTGCAGTTGTGTGCGGATATCCCGTAAAATGCCTGCGTGTTTTTAAATGCATACCCCACAGATATTGGCCTCAAAGGCCTCCCACAGTGTTGCCTGGGTAGAGACCGTGCCTGTGTTTAAATGGAAATATTCTGTAATGGATGTCAGTAGCTCGGAGCGGAATACCGGGTCTAATAGGGCCTCCCCATGAAACCTCCAACTATAGGCAGCCGGGCAACTGTGTGTAATTTTTAGTTGCAAGATAAGTCAATTATGGTCTGACAGTGTTCTTGGAAGGACTGTGATGTTGTTGACCCATTGATGTACCACTGTGAGAGAAACCACTAGTCCAGTCTAGACCAGACATCGTGTGAAACGTATAGCTCTGATAGCTCAAGACAAACATTTGTGTCTGTTAGCCATAATGCCCATCCAGTTGGAACTATCATAGAAGAATTAAATATACCATTTCTTATCATACAGTTGATCTTCAGTATAATTTGTATGAGACTGTCAATTATCAGAAAGGGCTAAAGATGGAATAGTGGGATTATTCAATTCCCTAATCTTAGCTAACCCCAGACAAGTAGTCTGTTGGACTGTGTCATTTAGAAAAATGATTTGCATAGGAATAAGACATGCACGGAAAGAGATTCTGTACCTTGGCCCTGCCAGACTCTAGTAACCCATACTGATTTCAAGTTAATATTGTCTTTCCAATAATCATTTACTTTCAGGGCTAGGTTATTGAGAAAGAGGGATGCATAGATCAATTTGGTCTGCGTGAGCATACAGTTTTTCGAAAGTGTGGGGACCAATTAAAAATAATATGATACAGGATCCGAAAGGTCATAACCGGTGAAATAAGTGTACTTCATCTTTTGTGTATTGGAACTACCCTGCAATTGAGTTGGGCTATGATTCCATTGAGTATAATTAAATTGAGGACGCTGTCCATTAGCTCTATGTAAAAAATGGTGTCCATAATGTTGAAGTTAGAAATGGGGGCCTCTAGTTGGCAATGGTTTACACCTTTGTCCAAATAGGGACCCTTCCATCTAGTCAGGATAAGGGGAATACACTACAGAAGTAACCCCTGCTCGCCCCCTTGGTAGCTTGGCTCGAGTGAACGAGTTACTTACCTTCGGTAACGATATATCTGGTAGAGACATTGTCTAGCCGCAGATTCCTTAACTTAAAATATCCCCAGGCGTCAGACTGGATCCGGAAAACTTTTCCTGCAGCAGCACCTCTGCGCGCCGGGGGGCGGCTCCGCCCTGACGTCGTCCACGGACATGACGTCAGTGGAGCCATATATGCCCCTCCCGGCGCGCTGACGTCAGTTTTCGTTGGAGAAACTTTTCTGCGTCAGAACGCGGAGTTATTACCAAAAAACTGTGAGAACATGGGAACAGTGTGCAAAAATGATGAAAAAATATGAAGAAATTGACAGGTGAGAGAGAGCAGTGCTCTGAAAAGCCACCCTGCAAGAGCGAAGACCAATTAATGTGAAAGGGAGACAAGGATGTGGAAAAAAAGCCTGGCAGAGGACAGAAGTCCGCATCCAGAAAGTAAAACAGTGAAGGAGAACAAGACCGGAACACCAGATTAAGGAGAGGTCACCACAAGGCGTCACTTCAAAGAGACGTCGCAACCCCAATAAAGGACCCATAAATGTACAGACCCAAGAGATCTGAAGTAAAAGGCCGCAGGGGTGGTAAAGACCACAAGGCAATGGAGAAGGGGAAAGCGGGATGGTGGGAAAAAGTATGAATAGAGTTTACACCGCACAATCCAGGCCGGGGCTGGAAGAACACATGATTTGTCAACATACCGCCCAAGCTGAGAATGGGCGGAATGGAGCAGAGAAACAGAATGAAGCAGTCTGTATTGGAGTGAGAGAATATCACTGTGCAAAAGGGCAAGCCACCGTAAGGGAGGCGAGTATAGAATGCCCCAACCTGAAAAGGTCCTCGCAGAACGGGGTGGATGGGCGGGTGTTAAGGAATCTGCGGCTAGACAATGTCTCTACCAGATACATCGTTACTGAAGGTAAGTAACTCGTTCATCTGATAGAGACGTCTAGCCGCAGATTCCTTAACTTAGAATAGATACCAAAGCCATACCCAAAGAGGAGGCGGGTCTGCGACTGAACCCCATGAAGTTCTAGAAAGAATGTAGTGGTTCTTAAGGTGACTGAACATTATAATGAGTACAGAGCGCAGTTAACCACCAGACCATGACGCTCAAAAGGGAGCGGAAGCAATGGGAGGCAAAGGCAATAGAAGCTGGCACAAACGGCTGGAAAGAACCCATTTATGGAAAGTGAAAGTTAACGACTTGAAAAAAGGGAGATGAACCCATCAAGAGTGGGAAAGATCTCCAGGATCTGAAATGGCGACAGAATCCAAAACAAGTACCGGTTGACCACGAAAACAGTGTGAAAGAACACTATGGAACCTGTACCCGCGAATGCATGTGGGACAGCAGAGGCCATAGGTTGTCCCATACCCAGCAAGCGCCAGCATGGAGAAGAAACCATATCCCAGATATGGTGATTAGAAGGAAGGTGATGACTTCAGAAGAAGTGGAGGGGAACTGAGGGTTTGAGAAAACCGCTGGATGCAGCGTGCAGAAGGCAGCCAAGTCGTGAGAGACGGCAGCCGGTATGACAGAGACCTCGCATACCAGCCTAATATGCACAACAGTGAAAAGGAGCTCAGTTGAACCCGGCACCAGCAAGACTGGAGCAACACAAGTGGCAGAATGCCAATGTATGGCGCAAGATGCCGGTAGCACGAAAGTAGAAGACACGCCAGGACTAGGCGACGTTGCCACAATACGTGAAGGGCAGATTACAAGCAGTCGAGCGTTACCACCCAGAGCGAAGACAGGAAGGAACCGAAGCATGTCGTGTGTAGACCGGAGCCATACGAAGGATGCAAGGACTTCGAGTAGGAAGCATAGCAGCTCAGAGGCACACAACTGCAAGAAGGCCACGGCCCAAAAAGGGCACCAATCAGCCGGACACCTAAAGAGCAGGCGGAACAAGTAGACCGGGGCAGGACCCACGGACACTGTATGAAGGAAAAAGCCCGCACGAACCCGTTGGGTAAGAGCTCAGAGCAGAGCCAGAGCAGGAAGAAAAACGTGGAAACAATGAAAACGTGATCCAACAAGAGTCTAGAGTATGCCGAACATACTCACAGACGTGTGTATTTGCCGGATAGGAACAACGGACCTCCGCAAAATAGAGTGGGTGAAAAATGAGGCACTACTGTGGCAAAGGTGAGGCCAAGCGTAAAGGTCCCAGAATGGAAAGAGCGAATTTCCAAGGAAAGGACTCCCCATGGAGAGTCCAGAGCATGAGCCCAAGCAAAGCGTGGAAACACCCACACGGAAAAAACAGGGATTAAGGACACTGCTACATCTGCTAGACCACTAGTTTGGAGAACCAACCAGAAGGGGTAGGTGCACCAATAAAAAACAATAATAAACAGGCCACATAGCGGCAGTAAGAAGCAGGCCGCATAGCGGTAAACAGGGCGTTGTTTGCGAAAGAACTGCCACAACCAGGTGTTACACCAGGCGTGCAAGATAGACACCACACGCTACGGGACCTATGCCAGATCCCAATGCCATACAGACAGACCAACCCAACTTGCAATAAGGCAAGTGAGACAAGGAACTCTGTAGGAAGAGACAAGGGACTCCAAGCAGGACTTGTGCTCAGAGACTCCATAGGAGCGTACCAAGGCAATGGCAGAACCGAATGCCATCAAATACCCCACATAGGGTAAGGCAAACCCCCAGTGTGGGTGTCCCCTTGGGCGAAGCACACAGTCAGAGGACTGAAAAGAAAGGAAGCAGTCAACCGGCTGCGCCGAATGAACTGAGAAATGGCTAACCAGCCATGAATATTAACTAGTCAATAAACCCAACCTGTGCATCATGGCGGGTCCTGAAAAATAACGCCAAGAAGATGGCAACAAGATTTATTGGAGGCCGGACAAAAGACGGGAGACCGCTGAATCCGCATGGCGGTCAAAAAGATCCACTCCATTGAACGGAAGATCTCTGAGAGCATCCCGAATATGATCAGGGAAGCGTCTGTCGCGCAGCCAAGCATGTCGACGTAAAGCCACAGCGCGAGCCATGACCCGTCCCATACAGTCAGTTGCATCTAGGGAAGACCGAATGGAAAATTGCGCCATGCTTTTTCCATGCAGAAGAAGGCGGAGCAATTCCGTACGTGGCCCTTCTGGAATAGAAGGGAGAAGGTGAGCAACTGAGTCCCAAAGTGCGGTAGATGCGCGTGCAAACACACAGGCTGTATTTAAAGCCCGGAGGCCTGCGCTAGCAGAGGCGAAAAGCCTGCGACCACAATCATCCAGCCACCGAGACTCCCTCGTGGGCGGTAACAATGGCAAAGAGGGTGAAGATTGCAAATCAAAAGCAGCCTGAACAACTAGGCCCTGAGCAGGCGGGTGAAGAGACAGGCAAAGAGGATCACCTGGGGCAGGGCGGTGCCTACGAGCAATAGCCCGATCAACAGGGTCACCGACGAGGGTCTGGACCAAGTGCCACGCAGGGTGTCAAATAGAGACTCCCCGAAGGGCAGCAAAGGTTCTGCGTCAATACGCTCCAAATGGAGCAGATCCAATAAAGTATCAGAAAGTAGAGGCACCATCGGAGGCTGTAAGCTAAGCACAGCAGCCGCCCCATGACCGCGCGCGCGAAGGCAGCACTAGACTCAGTCGCCACCCGAGTAGGTGATAACAAATTGTCAGTAGGAGACGGTTGAAGGCTAATTCTACCACTGGACATGAGGAGTGGCGGAGTCGGAGACTGACCCGAAGGCCAGGTGACACAAGGAACCTGCACCCTGGCCCCGTGATCAGGGGAGTCCAGAGAAGCCTCAGGATCCAAAGGAGGAGGCGTAAATGGGAGCACCGGCATTGACGGACGCCGCGGTGGAGACCCTATAGCCGCCCGAGGAGTCGGGGGGAACAACCACCAAGGGAAGTGGGCTCGATGCCGGAACCGACGTTGATCGGCGCTGTATCAGTCGCCCGGATGTCGACGACCTCCATAGAGGACTCGACCCGGACGCCGACCGACGCCGGTCCCACCGCCACCTGCCTGGAGAGAGCACGAGGCGTCGGCGTAGAGCCTGGGTTAGCATCTGGCGCCGAGTCCTGCATCGCCGGCGCTGAGACCCGTGTTGTCGGTGCCGAGGCCGGCGCCGTCTCAGACGTCGGCGCAGGAAGCCGCACAGGGCTATGCGCCAAACGACAGGGTGGGCTGTGCTCTGGGCCCTGGCTTGTCGGCGTCACGTCGGCTCCGGAATCGGAGTCGACGCACACAGCCGGTGCCGGGGAAACGTCCGCAGACGATGACCCGGCAACAGTGCCTGCAACCTCTGTGGGACCCAAAGGCGCACCAGGGAGAGGGGGCGACTGAAAACAAGCCTGGAGTGCCTTAGAATAGGCCTCCATTTGGGCACGCATTGCCCCAACACCCGGGAAGGGTGGATACGGAGAATGAATTTGCCATGCGACTTCATTCGGCCCAGTGCGAGAGGAATTGGCGTCAGCGGCACGGGCATTGGAAGAAGATCTCCGTAAGCGACGCCTGTGCTTACGCTTACCTGTTGTCACACGGGTTTGCGGGAGCGACCTCGGGAACGAGCCCGAGAAGAAGAGCGGCGACGTGAAGGAGCCGGACCGGACATTCGTGAGGCCAGCAATTTCATGCGGCGCTCCCTCAAGGACTTTGGCTTCATTTGCTGACATGCGTCACAGTCCTTGGAGTTGTGGTGCACGCCGAGGCACCACATACAGATACGGTGCGGGTCACTGGCAGACATCGGACGCGCACAGGCGTCACAAGCCTTAAAGCCGGAAGGCATTGCATACTGTTCCCCCCGACACCACTGTGTCGAGAAGGCCCAAAACCAGGCCAAGGAACCGCTGGTTTTCCAGGATCCGCGTTCGAATGCGGAAAAGAAGAAAACTGACGTCAGCGCGCCGGGAGGGGCACATATGGCTCCACTGACGTCATGTCCGTGGACGACGTCAGGGCGGAGCCGGGCGGCACCGCCCCCCGGCGCGCAGAGGTGCTGCTGCAGGAAATGTTTTCCGGTTCCAGTCTGACACCTGAGGATATTCTAAGTTAAGGAATCTGCGGCTAGACATCTCTATCAGACATTCAGGCTTATCTCAGAGGCAGTGTGTAAAGCATTTGCACATTGTGAGAAGTTGGCCTGGTATATGCTGTCCACTTATTAAAGTGGGCACCTTGCACCAGTCCAAACAACCCTTATGGTGATTAGGTTAAAGATAACCTTTATAGAAATCCATCCTAGTGGTAGCTATGGAGAGCAGCCTTCAGGCTAAGTCTTGGAGGAATGTTAAGCAGCTTGTTTTACCAGAATGCAACCTTATTGTATTGGTTAAATGAAAGGAAAACCACTCAGTAGTTATAAAAATATGTATTTATTATATACAACACTCTCTAGTATCCTCTACACGAGGGTACGACACAAATCAAGTAATACAGTTGCAAAGAAACAATCGTAAATAGCACAATACACAGTGGACTCCAGGGGGAGACCAAACCATATACTAAAATAGTGGTATAAGAACCACGACTCAGGACTAGACCTAGTCTAGGAGGTGTAGAATTGCTGGGACCCCAAGGAACCACCCAAGGTGAGTAAATAGGGACCCCCACGGAGGACGGGTGCAGAGTGAGAACACGACCGCGTGCTCCGTACAATTCTATGGGGAAGTCGCGGTTAGAAAGTTAAAGATTAAGGACCCTTCCCAGTGGATGTCAAGGAATTCCCTTGGAACTTAACAGGTTAGAGAGCCACCCCACCCGTGGATACCTGTGTATCAGAGTTACCTATCTCAGAGGAGCCGGGTGCATAGTTACGAAGTGGCGTCGGAAACCCTCGTCGTTTTCTATGGAAGACCTCAAAGAAATGCCACTGCTGGAAGTAAGAAGAATGTCCGGTGGAATCCCAATGTGGATTCTAGATGAGAGGAACCTGAAAGCAGAGGGGACAGAGAGTGGGTCACTTTGGAGTGACCAGGGGCTCGGTAGACGAATGCCCACCAATGTCGGGTGCTTCAGGTGCGCTGACGGGGATCTTGACTCTTCAGCTGCGAGGACCAGGAGATGTCTAGGATGACCAGGAGCTGGAGGCGAGCTGTCCCACGAAGGATGTCGAGTGCTGAGGGGTCGGTGTCCGGCTGTAGCACCAACAAGCCTTGGCAGCGGCAACCCACGAAGATGGTCAAGCTCAGTGTCAATCTGGCCCAGCAAGGACCAGGAGACTCACCACAGCAAGGGGAGTCAGGGCAGGCCTGGAGCAACCAGGGGAGCCCAATTAAAGCAGTGTTGACCCTCAAGTGGACCCACAGGCCGGAGCCACAAGAGTCATGAGGTGACCTCAGGCGAGTTCACAGAACAACAGCTAGCAGGGCACAGAGTGCGAAGAGGCCAGAGTCCTTTGTGGAAAAGGTGCGCTGGGGTCAGGGCAACAATTACCCAATGAGCGGAATTGTTGTACAACAACAAGCATGTGCTGCTGAAAATGAACGCGGTGCACAGGGGTTCGGGTTATGCGGTCCCCACGAGGGATACTGGCCTCAAACTCAGTGAGACGGCAGCTCGACCTCGGAGACCTTCGGAACCCACCTCCTGTGTTGCTGGAGCCTTCGGAGTCCGCAGGAGCTCAGGATCAGCAGACTGGTCTGATGCATTAAGGTGCCTGCGAATGCAGGGGAGTGACTCCTTCACCCCAAGGGAGATTCTTCAGATGTCTTGGAGGTTCACAGGGTCCTGCACAGAACCTGTATGGAGCACGGACACAGACGAGGCTTTGGACGGAAAGGGAGACGAGGTCGAGCCCAATGGAGGTCCAGCGAAGTCCAGCGTGTCCAGACGATCGAAGCTTAGTGGTTTCTTCTTGTAGAATCTTGTCCACGTAAAATCCAATGTCCTGTAGCCAGGTAACCCATTTTATACCCACGGGAGAGGGTTGGACAGATTCTAGTGACCCTCCCAGGGGAGGGTCTGGACAGGGGGGAGGCTACTCCCATGTCCTTTGTCCAGTTTCACGCCAGAGCAGGAGACATTGGCTCCCAGAACTGGCTTGAGCAGGACTATGCACAGGGACACCAAATGTGCCCCTCGTGCAGACTTTCTGGCACTGAGACAGTGCACCCACCAGGCCCAATACACTAAATCCTGTCTGGGAGGTGGTCACACCTCCCTGTGACAGGATGCCTATTGTGCTGCCTTCCCCTGCTCGAGCTTGGCTCAGCAGCAGGAGGGCAGAATCGTGTCTGTGGCTGGCAGCATCCATTTTGTGCTGTCCAGGTCGAGAAAGCTGGTACCGGTATGCTAGGTACCCCCAGAAGCTTGGTTCTGAGGGGAGGAATCATACCTCCCACACCAGTTACTGGTGTGGAGGTATGATTCCAAGGTGTTTGATACCAAACACAACATATTTTGTTGCAGTCGGTTTCGAGATAGCATTTACCGCGAGGTTATAATGCACCTCTACCTATATGTCTGGCTGTATCACAGACAACCCAGGAGAATGGTCTCCGAAGGCTGCAGAAGGGCCCTGCTCATGCAGGAGCACCCTCTCACGTAAAACCCAGCACCCTGCCTTCAGGATTGGTAAGGCCTGCTATAGGGGTGACTTATAAGTTTTAAGTGTAGTGATATATGTAGATATAGTGAACCTATACCTCTCGTAAGTGGTGCAAGCACCACCTTACACAGGTTGCAGTAGCACACCTGTAATTCCATTTTGCATGCCTCTCATGGGTGGCATAATACATGGTTCAGCCCATGGGAGGCCTCTGGGGTACCTATGCCCTGGGTACAGGTGTACCATATACTAGGGACTTACAAGGGTGCCCCAGTATCCAATCTGGAGTGTACCAAAGTACATGCATAGCAATTTAAAGGAGAAAGCAGACAGGCTGGGGTCCTGAATAGCAGGATCCCAGCCAGACTAGTCAAAACAGTGGGTGCAAAAAGTGGGGGTAACCATAAGAAGCAGATCCTATTTTCCTACACACAACCAACAGTGAGACAGTAAAAACACTACAAAAGGACACCACACCACTATTAGAAAAATAACCAATATTTATCTGTGCAAACAAGACCAAAACGATACAAGACCAACATACAGTAATCAAAAATAGGCACTTTACAAGAATAACTTTAAAATGCAGTTCCTTGAAGCCAGTAGCTCAATCTGGTGCTACAGCAGTGCTGAAAACAACAGAATCCAACAGTTCCGGTCGACCGCGTCGGTGCAGACCGGGGTTATGGTCAGCAGCCTTGGTTCTGGCCAACCCTGTCGGTGTTGGCCAGTCATGGCAACCGTTGCGGTTGCGATGTGAAGCATAGTGGTGCGGCGCCCTCAAGTCACGGTGCAGGCAGCTGCTCGTTGATGGTCGTCCAGCAGCGTCGGTGAGACCAGGGCTGCGGTGTGAAGTGAGGCGGTGCTCGTAGCAGTGCTGACAGGTCACAGTGCAAGCAACAGTGCTGGTTGATGGGAGCTGGCGTCAGTCGACCCAAATGGCGGTGTGGGATGGGGCGGTGCGTCGTGTGACGTATGAACGGTGCCCCCAAACCACGGTGCGGTCACGTGTCAAGGTCAGCGTGCAGCGACATCGTCAGTGAGACCAGGGTGGTGGGGTGAAGCGAGGCGGTGCGAAGTGCGGTGCCCACAGGTCGCGGTGCAAGCAGCGGCTTGGTGGCAGCGGCAATCGTCGTCGTCGGTAAGACCAGGGTTGTGGTGCAGAGTGTGGCAGTGCCTTCTGCAGTACCTTCAGGACACGGAGTCAGCAGCGTTGTCGGTGACAGTGTCGGCTGTTTTCCCCTCTGTGGCAACTGAAACCCACAGTTCCAGAGGCGGTACCCAGAGGTAGGTGAAGTCTTTGCTGTCCCTGAGACTTTGTGAACAGAAGGCAAGCTCTATTACAAGCCCTTGGAGATACTCAGCGATAAGTGAAGAAAGTTCAGTCCAGTCCTTTCAATGCCCAAGGCAGAAGCAGCAACTGCAGGCCAACCTAGCAAAGCAACAACACAGCAAAGGGCAGTACTCCTCCTGGCAGTTCTTCCAGCTTTTCTTCTTGGCAGGTTCCTTGATCCAAGTGAGTTCTCTGAAATCTCTTATCTCCCTGAGACTTCCAACAGGAGGCAAGCTCTACTTCAAGCCCTTGGAGGAAAATCTAACAGCAGGATGATGAAAGTACAATCCAGTCCTTTCCCTGCCCAAGACAGAAGCAGCAAGCAGCAGGCCAACACAGCAGAGTATGCAGCAAAGTGGCAGTTCCTCCTGACAGTTTTTCCAGCTCTTCGTCCTGTCAGGTTCCTTTGTTCAGCAGTAATCTAAAGTTCTGGGGTCTGGGCCCCAATATTTATACTTAGTTTCTATTTGTTTCTATTTGTTCTTCTGTGTTCAGCCCAGACCTGTTCTGTCCTCCCTGGTCCAGCTTCCTGGCAGGACTTAGAGACAGCATTGTCCAAGGGAGAATGGGCCTTTTTCAGGTGCAAGAGAAATCTCCACCCACTACTCTAAATTCAGACCAGACCTATTCAGGTGCTAGTGAAGTACGAGTTACTTACCTTCGGTAACGATGTATCTGGTAGAGACGATTCTAGCCGCAGATTCCTTAACGTAGAATTATCCCCAGGCGTGAGACTGGACCCGGAAAACTTTTTTTGCCCCAGCATCTCTGCGTGCCGGGGGCGGTACCACGCGACTCCGCCCTGACGTCGTCCGTGGGCGTGACGTCAGCGAGGTCACATAAGCCCCACCCCGGCGCGCTGACATCAGTTTTCTTCGGAGAACTTTTCCGCGCCACAACGCGGAGCCATCACAAACAAAACTGTGGAGAGTATGGAAACAGTGTGCGAAAAAACAGTGAAAAAGAGAAGAGAGAAACGAAAGGTGAGGAACAGCACCAATTGGAAAAGTGCCAAGCACTAAGGTACCAAAAAGGCATAGCAGCGAAAGCCATAGCAGGGAAAGAGCAGAGCACCGCCCTGAGGAGCAACTTTGCAAGCTAAGGCGACATCCACCCAGGAGGCAGAACACATGTGAAAAACGCTATAGCAGAAGAGAGAGAGAGAGAGAGTCTGCAATCACAATCCACAACTGTGAAGGGGCAACAAGCCCGAAACAGAGGAGTAACAGCAATTCACCCCCAGACGACACCATCAAGGAGGGCCGAATCCCCTGAAAAAAGCAAGAGCCGAGGTACAAGCAAAAAAAAAACCAACGCAGAGAACTGCAAAGGAATCAGAAACCCCAAGCCAGGAGAAGAGTCAAGGAGGCCCCTACACTTGGAAAAAAAAACAAAGTGGAGGGAGGCAGAAGCATACATGAACCAACCGACCTCGGATCAGAAAGGAAGGGGTGGAACAATCAAGCAGAATGAAGCATCCTGTCCGGGAGGAGGCGAAGCATACCCCCACAGAAGACAAGCCACCCGGGGGGAGGCGAGTGCAGAAAACCAAACAGAAGGTCCTCGCAGAACGGGGAGGAAGGGCGGGTCGTGAAGGAATCTGCGGCTAGAATCGTCTCTACCAGATACATCGTTACCGAAGGTAAGTAACTCGTACATCTGATAGAGACTACTAGCCGCAGATTCTTTAACGTAGAATAGATACCCTAGCCATACCCAGAGGGGAGGAGGGCCTGCGAGAGAACCTCCCCTGTAGGAAGAAACACAGGGCCCCCGCAGGGGATGTGTCACAGGGACAAGAGGGGCGGCCCAGCCCTCACCAAGCAGAAGTAAGCAAGAACGAGGCGAAGGGAAGGCCAGGAAAACCCAAGCCCATCCAAGGTACAACCGCCAGAAAGCCCCGTAGGGGCAGACAGCGCCAGAGGAGCACCAAGGAAGAAAAGAACCACCCCAAACTCCAGGGAGAAGAGGCAGAACCGGAGGCAGAGCCTGCCATAGGAAAACACAGACACAGCGATAGGGGGCAGCTGAACAGGCATCAGCCTCAAGGCAGCGGACAAGGCAGGAGCGGCTCCACAGCCAAAAGGCGCAGGCAAAGAAGAAAGGCACAGGTGCACAAAGCCCCAGCAGAACAAGAGGCAGGGGCACAAGGGAACACACCAAGGGCCACGGCGGTGGACCATAACGAGCAGGCATGCGCAGCCAGCAGCTGGCAAAACCATGGAGCAGTGCACCCAGAACAAGCCAGGCGCAAGCCGAGGACAGCGGCCAGGGAAATCCAGAACAATCCCCAAAGGGGGGCCGTGCCAGAGACACACACCGGCCCACGAAAGAAGTGGGACCAGGCAGACGAGAAAGAGGAGAGACACAGAGGACGGACCAGCCGGCAACCAGAGCACAGGAAAGCCAGAAGAAACTTAGCCCCCCTGGAACACCAGACAGAGGACCAGGCCGAAACGCCGGAGAGGAAGGCGGAAACGCCCCAACACTATGCCGTAGATGGCATGCCAGGCTGGTCTAGCGATGTAGCGAACACTGAGAATGACAGACGTTGGATCAGTGTAAGCTGCACCAAGACAAAGGCAAAAGAGACCGCACCAGCGGTATACAGTGATGCCAAGAAAGGCAAGGAACCCGAAAAAGGGCATCCACACCTCCCCAGCGTAGGACAGAGCTATGTAATAGCTACAAGTACCCCACTTAGGGCATGATACGTCCCAAGGAAAACATGGGAACACCTCTTAGGAAAAAATTCCGCAGCAGAGGACAAGAACATAAAGGACCTGCGGGTAAAACCACAGACGGCTTGCCAATCAGCCAAAAAAGACACAGAAGCCAAAAGGAGGCTGTACCAGCAACCAACAGTACAGAGGGGCCAACCTAAGGACCCCGAAGGCAAGCCAAACCACACGGAACACACAACCTGGCCAAGCGAAGCACTAGACCCCCGAAAAAAGGTGGGATAACACCTCCCATAAAGCACCGACAAGCCAAGTTTACGGAGGGGGAGGAGGTCGGAGCCCCGCAAGAAGCCGCTGAATGGCGGAGTCCGCATGGGTGTTAAACAAAAGAACCCCATCAAAAGGCAGGTCAACCAGACGCTCCCTAATATTCTCTGGAAAACGCTATCCCTCAACCAAGCATGGCGACGGAGAGCTACTGAACTTGCCATGGCGCGGCCGAGAGCATCAGAAACATCTAAGGCCGAACGAAGAATAAACTCGGCCAACTCCCGGCCATCCAACACATGGGGCCGCAGATCAGCGCAGACACCTTCGGGGGAGGCACCAGACAGAAGGGACTCCACGGAATCCCACAGACTGGAAGTAGCCCTGGCCAACACACAAAGTGTGTTGAGCACTCGCAAAGCAGCACTAGAGGAAGCGAAGATGTTACGCCCCCATGAATCCAAGCACCGGGCCTCCCGTGACAGAGGAAACAACACCAAGGGCAGGGAAGGAAAAGCAGTCTGCAGAAGAGGGCCCTGTGTAGAAGGGTGGAAAGAAAGGCAGACTGGATCATGCAGAGCAGGGCGATGGCGATGTAGGAGCGGCTGAGGCACAGGATCACCCATGGCAGGACGCCCCCAGAAGAGAAGTATGGAGCGAAGCTTCGAATGGAAGAAGCAGCTCCCGTCTACCAGAGCCCTGATGGAGAACCTCTAACAAATGGTCCGTAGGGAATGGGGTGCCGGGGTCGCCCATGCGCAAAATGCCAGCGGCCGTGGAAATGGCCCGGACAAAAGCTGCACTCGCCTCCGTAGGGCACCGTGGGGGAGAGAGCAATTCCTCCGTGGGTGATGGATGTAAACTAAGCCGGCCATCCCCGAGTCCAGCTGGAGGAAGAAATGGCCAGCCCCTGAATGGAGGATCCACGGACGAGTGGGGGGCCTGAGGCGCCTCCAGGGAAGGCCGAGATCGCGGGGACGGCGAAGAGCCCTCCCTGGAAGACGCCGGGGAAAAAGCCACGACGCGGCGGCCCGTCTCCGGGGAAGAGGAGACAAAAAGGTGACAAACCTCTGGAGAGGAGGGGACCTCTGGAGACGAGTCGACAACCCGACGCCGGCACAGCGCCGTGGAGTCCGCCACAGGCGCCGGTGCGACGTCGACCGGTGCCGGTGCTGACACCGGGGACGCCAAGTCGACCCCCATCATCACTTGCGCCCCAGGAGAATGGGGTGGGGTCGGAGCCGGGGCGGCTAAAGAACGGCACCGAAAAGGCGCCGACCCGACCTCCGACAAGGCAGCCGCCTGCACGGAGGGCCGAGAGGGACCCGGGGAAGCGCCCCGGCCCCTAGCCAGCACCCGCGGCGCCGCCAGGGCCAACAGCCGTCGGCGCCTGAGCGGCATTGGCTCGGCCTCCCGCAAGGCCGCCGCCTGCCCAGAGGACCAAGGGGGACTCGGGGACGAACCGCGAGTCCCGGCGACCTCCTGCGACACCACAGGGACCACCGTGGGGGTTTGCAGCGAGGCAGAGGTGCCGTGGGCCGACGACACCACACCCCCAAAACCTGGAGCCGAACCCATCGGCCCCGAAGCCGCAGGCAACTCCGCGGAAGGCCCCGCATGTGGCAAGGGATCCGCGGACACCTCAGGAAGAGGAGGAGGGGCCAAGGAAGCCTGCAGAGCCACAGCATCGGCCTCCATTTGGGCCCTCGTCGCCCCAACGCCAGGAAACAGCGGGTAGGGTGGCGACGAACGAGGCCACATGTCCCGAGTAGAACCCGCGCCCTCCGCAGAACAGGGACCAGGCCTCGGGGACAAGCTATAAGACTTACCGGCGGGCGAGCAACGCCCCTGGGGCCTCGGTGAAAGACGATGTCGGAAGCGGCGGTTCCAGGGCCCTTCCGCGGGGGACGGACACGGTGAAGACACCGATCTGGACAAGCGGGCCGAAAGGAGCTTCATCCGGCGCTCCCGCCGGGACTTCGGCTTCAGATGCTGGCAAGCGTCGCAGTCCGTAGAGTCATGGTGCTCGCCCAGACACCACATGCAAATAGGGTGAGGGGCCGTCGCCTACATCTGACGCGCACAAGAAGAACACGTCTTGAAGCCCGAAGGCATTCGCACACTGTTCCACAACGCAAAAGGGTAAAAGAAGGCCTGAAAACAGGCCAGGGACACGATTCCAGATCCGCGTTTCACGCGGAAAAGAAGGAAACTGATGTCAGCGCACCGGGGTGGGGCTTATGTGACCTCGCTAACGTCACGCCCGCGGACGACGTCAGGGCGGAGTCGCGTGGTACCGCCCCCCGGCGCGCAGAGATGCTGGGGCAAAGAAAGTTTTCCGGGTCCAGTCTCATGCCTGGTGATAATTCTACGTTAAGGAATCTGCGGCTAGTAGTCTCTATCAGATACTCCTCCCACTACTCTGAATGCAGCCCAGGTCTATGCAGCCCAGCCCTACTCATCCAGGAAAGGCAGGACACACCTCAACCCCCCAGTGGCAGTCTGAAAGAGAATGCACACCCCCAGCCCCTGTCACTCCAAAGCCAAACAGTCAATCCACATCTCAGTAGAGGCACACAGGATGGCTAAGCAAGAAAATACCTACTTTCTAAAAGTGGTATTTTCATACACAGAACATAAAAATCATCTTTACTAAGAGATGCATTTCTACATTCTGAGTTCAGGCATACTAAACTCCATTTCCCTATCTTGTCCCAGTGGGAAGATATACTCATAAGATGTTATAAGTAAACTTCCATTCTATCCTATGGGACAGATAGCCTTTCAATAGTGAAAAACAAATTACACTATAGTTCACTATCAGGACATGTCACCACATGTCACACACACACCAAGACATGTCCTACCTTTCACATACACTGCACCCTGCCCATTGGGGTACCTTGGGCCTACCTTAGGGGTGACTCACATGTAGTAAAAGGGAAGGCTAGGGCTTGGCAAGTGGGTGCACTTGCCAAGTCGACATGGCAGTAAGAATTGCATGCAGACACTGCAGTGGCATGTCTGAGAACCCTTTGAAAGGCTGCTCATGTGGGTAGCACAATCATTGCTGCAGGCCCACTATCAGCATTTGATTTATAGGCTCTGGCACTCCAAGTGCACTTTACTAGGGACTTACCTGTAAATCAAATATGCCAATCATGGAAACACCAATCCATAATCCAATTTACAATAGGAGCACTTGCACTTTAACACTGGACAACAGTGAGAAAGTGCGCAGAGACACTAAAGCAGCAAAAACAGAGTCAAAACCATGAGATCAGTAAGCAAAAAGACAGGGGAAACACACCAAAAGATGCCAGGTCTAACACATGTCCCCTCCAGCTGAATGTAGGAAGAACTTCCCAACCTTCTTGGAGTTCTCTTCACTAAGGCGGAAGAACCTGGACAGACCATCAGCATTGACGTGTTCTGTGCCAGGGCGGTGTTCCACTGTAAAGTCCATTCCCTGTAGGGAGATGGACCACTTCAACACCATTGGGTTCTCACCCCTTATTTGCATCAACCATCTGAGGGGTCTGTGGTCTGTCTGAACTCAGAAGTGAGTCCCAAACAGGTAGGGTCTTAGCTTTTTCAGTGCCCAAACCACAGCAAAAGCTTCTTGCTCTATGGCACTCCACCTCTGTTCCTTGTGGAGTAGTCTCCTGCTAAGGAAGACTACAAGCTGGTCTAGGCCCTCATCGTTCAGTTGTGACAGCACCGCTCCCACACCATGCTCTGAAGCGTCAGTCTGCACTACGAATTCCTTGGAGAAGTAGGGTGCCTTGAGCACGGGCGAAGTCAAAATGGCTACCTTCAGGTCATCAAAAGCTTTCTGGCAGGCACCAGTCCAGATCACCTTCCTCGGCTGCTTCCTGGAAGTCAGCTCTGTCAAGGGGGCAACAATGGTGCCATAGCCCTTGACAAACCTCCTATAGTAGCCAGTGAGACCTAGAAAGGCTCTCATCTCTGTCTGGGGTTTGGGGGGCTCCCAAGCCAGAATGGTATCAATATTAGGCTGTAGGGGCGCCACCTGGCCGCTTCCTACCTGGCGCCGTAAGTACACCACAGATCCCTGCCAATCTGGCCCTTACTGGCCTTGATCATGAGGCCTGCCCTCTGCAGAGCCTTCAACACTTCCCAGAGGTGCGGCAAGTGTCCTTACCAGCTGGAACTGAACACGCGAATATCGTCCAGGTAGGCGGCACTTAACTCCTTCAGCCCAGCCAACACCTGGTTGACCAACCTCTGAAAGGTGGCAGGGGCATTCTTCAACCCAAACGGCTTCACCGAAACTGGTAGTGCCCCTCTGGGGTTGAAAATGCTGACCTCTCCTTGGCCCCCTCGGTTAAGGCAATCTGCCAGTACCCAGACGTCAAATCAAACGTGCTGAGGAAATTGGCAGCTCCCAACCGATCAATGAGCCCATCAGCTTTGGGGATGGGGTGCGCGTCAGTCCTGGTGATGGCGTTGAGCCCACAGTAGTCCACGCAGAACTGCAGTTCAGGAGTGGCACCGGGTGCAGCAGCCTTTGGGACCAAGACCACTGGGCTGGCCCAAAGACTCTTGGAGGGCTCTGTCACCCCTAACGCCAACATCTTAGAGACCTCCTCTTTGATGCTGGCTCTGACCCGGTCTATCAACCTGTAAATCTTTTGTTTCACAGGAGGGCTGTCACCAGTGTCCACGTCATGGGTACACCAGTGAGTAACACCTGGGGTCAGGGAAAACAGCGTGGCGAACTGCCCCAACAATTGGCAACAGTCCCTCTGCTGCTCTGGGGTCAGTGTAGGGGGGGGGATCACATCTTCCACTGACCCATCGTGCTCCTTGGTAGACAGGAGGTCAGGGAGAGGGTCACTCTCCTCTTACACCCCATCATCTGTCGCCAAGAGCATGCTCACTTCAGACCTCTCAAAGTGAGGCTTGAGGTGGTTTACATGGAAGACCTTCAAAGGGTTCCTGGGAGTCTGCAAAGTCACCAGGTAGGTGGCATTACTTTTGCGCTCCACCACCTCAAAAGGCCCAGTCCACTTGTCCTGCAAGGCACAAGTTTCGACTGAGGCCATGACCCACACTTTCTGGCCAGGCTGAAACTCTACCAGAGTGTCATTGTGGTCATACCAGCATTTGATCTCCTCCTGGCTTGCTTCTAGGTTCACCTGAGCAAGTTTCCTGAAGCGTGAAGTTTGGTTCCTGAAGGCCAGCATGTAGCTATATACATCCTGGGGAGTTTTCCTGGGAGCTATCTCATAGCCTTCCTTGACCAAACTGAGAGGTCCTCTCACAGGGTGTCCGTACAAAAGCTCAAAGGGACTAAACCCTAAGGACTTCTGTGGTGCCTCCCTGTATGCAAAGAGAAGGAATGGTAAGAGGACATCCCACTTACGCCTCATGAGTTCTGTTAGACCCTTGATCATGACCTTCAAGGTTTGGTTGAATCTCTCCACCAAACCATTACCTTGTGGTGGTAAGGAGTGGTGTAATTGTAGGTCACACCGCACTCCTCCCACAGGAATGTCATATACAGTCGGATGCCACCTCTCTGGGGGAAACCAAAACAAGGAAAAATACCCATTAACGCCCGGACCACCACTGGTGCCGTCGTTGTCCTGAGAGGGATAGCCTCCGGGTACCGGGTGGCATGGTCCACCAAGACCAGGATGTACCTGTTGCCAATGGCTGTCTTGGGAGCCAGTGGCCCAACAATATCCATCCCAACACTTTCAAAAGTGGTTCCTACCACTGGAAAAGGTTGTAGAGAAGCCTTACACTTCCTCCCACTCTTACCACTTGCCTGGCAAGTTTGGCAAAACCTAAAATGTGCATCTGACTGCCTTCACATTTGGGGCCAAAAGAAGTGGGTGACAAGCCTGTCAAAGGTCTTGTCCTGCCCCAAATGCCCTGCCAAAGGCACATCATGAGCCAGACCCAGTAGGAAGGTCCTGAAGCACTGGGGCACCTCCAGCACATGGGCTGACCCAGGCTCAGTGACCTTAGGCCCGCTGTATAGGAGGCCATTCTCTCAGTAGATCCAGTGTGATCCAGACTGATCACCAGCTGCCTGGTTTGCAGCCTGTTGCTGCAAACCTTCTAGAGAAGGGCATTCCTTCTGGTCCCTGCAGAATTCTTCCCTGGTGGGACCACCTTCCTGCTGCCAATGGGTCAGCTCAGATAAGTCCCCCTGTTCGGCTACCTTCTCGCCTGTAGGTGCCGGGGCATCCCCCTCGAGGTCAGCCTCTTCCTGGACCATGGAAACTTCAAGGGCCGGTTTCCCACGCCCCCTGCCCTTTCTCTTGGCAGGGACCTGGGCCACTGTTTCAGGCTCAAGGTCCTTCTGATCACCCTTACTGGCTGCCATTGACCGAGTGGTCACACATGTCCACTCTGGCAATCCAAGCATCTCCAAGTGAGACCTGAGCTCAACATCCTTCAACAAGGACTGCTCCAGGTCGTTACCTAGCAGACAATCTACAGGCATGGTAGGGCTCACAACCACCCTCAAGGGACCTGAGACCCCCCATTCAAAGGGAACCTGCTCCACCTTACACTGGTGCTCCGAGTTGTCCATAGCAACTACTTGGTGGAATGCCCCGGGACTACTTGCTTCTTAGTGACCAGGTGACACCAGACTGCGGTCACCCATGCCCCCAGTATCTCTGAGAACCTCTACCCTTCTCCCACTGATGGTCACCCAGGCGCTGTATTTCTTAGTGTTAGCAGGCACCTGGATTCCTGGGACCATCTCACTGCCCCCTAGTGAGATGAGGGTCATCTCTGTGGGATCCCCACCCTCCTGGGGGTGTCAGGTGCTCCCCGTTTGCTGACTCCGGTCGGCGGGCAGGGCAGACCCAGACACACATAAAAGGGCGGTCTGTGAATGGAACGCGTTTCACAGTTGCCGCCTAGCCTCCCCGCACTCCAGTTTGCATTTTACCTGTTGTTTTGTGGCCTTGAAGCCGTCAGGTTCCAGAGACATCTCCGACGCGTTCTAACGACGACGGGAGGAGTCTTCTCTTCCTGGTGCATCGATTCTTCTTCCGGGTTGTTCTCTCGCTGGCGTTTCCTCAACGGCTGCTCCTTGTTCAGCTGTGCTGGTCCCATGCAGTTGCTGTCTGGCCTGCCCCCGCTAAGCTGCTATTATAGGAAGATAAAGAGAATCGTTTTAAAGAATCACAGTCTTCTGAACATTTCACCGTAGGATTGTGATATTTATGTTTTTGGCCATAATACTTATCTGATCAATTGAATTCCACGCAGAGTGGTTTCTGTTTCCTCATTTTGATTGTGTCTTCATTTTTCCTGAGCTGGAAACAACAGAGAAAATAGTATACGTTAGTCATAGAGTCTTTTGGATTAGCCTATTTTCTAAATCTGACCCAGCACCTTTTTGTGTAGTATTTTTTTCCCTTATTTTTATCCTGTCTAGGGAAATATGTTTTTTGGTTATTTCCTAGCATTACAGGATATACATGTATAGGAATTTTGGGTCTAGTGGATATTACGGTCGCATTCGTTATGTTCGAGGGAGATAATTTAGGGCAGCTTAATTTGTACCGGGGTGCTGCGTTTTAAATGAGAAAATACATGTGTAAGAGACGGGAATTGAATCAGGCTTGTTTGCACTTTATTACAATGAAACCACTTCATTGAGAAGTGTAAAGAAACACTTTAAATGCAATAATGAGCCGTGGAGTCTTAGCAAAGACCAGATGGCGGAAGACACATGCAAAAATTATGGCAAAGCATATAATGAAATACTTCTAGAATAATGTGAATGCAGGAGAAAGAGGAGAAACATTTGTGAATATATTAAATATATGCAACAGTGTCAAGATTGTCTTAGAGAGCAGAAGAGAAATGCCATTCAGAATACACTAGAAAATATGCAACCTTAATGAAAATTCTCTTGGAGAGCAAGAACATGCAATAATGTTTAGAATAATGGCAATGCAGAGGAGAGAGAAAGAGACAATTTCAAAGTACAATAAGCATTATAGCCTCAGCCAAAGATGGTGGCTGAGGGAGACTATACAGGCGTCAGGGACCCAAGGGGTCACTTCTGCAAGGTAGTCCGTCGAGAGGACTGTGGGCAGATTTTTTATAGTGTTTTAATGCAGAAGAGCCTGACCACAAGTCCTACATGTGACAGGTATTTGATCATCAATCATACCACAATTTGGACATTTCTCAGAACCAATATGCGTCACTTCAGGGAATTGTTATAAGAAAAACGGAACATTGAAAAGGTCACAGGTCACCATCTCACGCCATGTGCATGTCTTAGTTTCTTTAAGCTAGCAAAAATATAATAAATTGAAAGAGAGCAAGTAGCCCCCACCATCAGGTATCGCGTGATGTTCCTCTTAATTTGAGGAGTTCCGTGTTCTTGTGGTTAGCTATCTCTCAATAGGTGAGAGAAGAGATGAGCTCATCTCGTGCAGGGAGAGAGTGGGGGCTCGGGGACAGAGCTGAAGCTTCGTGTGTGTCGCAGAAGAAATAACTTGTATTTCAGCAGAGAGGCATTTTGGGCCTACTACATTAAAAGAACAACTGAGACAGTATGGTCAACTTAACACCACTCTGTATGCTGGCTGGTGGGGCCTTATCAGGGTCTCATGCGTCAGGTGTAGACAGAATGGGCCTGGTGTACTATATGATAAAAATAGACCCTGCTTCAAACCCTCCTCTTGTTCATTCTTGAACAAAATCCTTATAGCATACCTTGCAGGCCCTCCTTCTAGTTGGTGTATCCCAGGGGTATCATTCATTTTGGCATATTTGGGACATTCGTTCTCCTGTGTCTTCCTTAACTCCATATACTCTCCTTCAGGTATGTTAATGAGGGATGCATATGGTGTCTGTGTAGGTGATGGTGGATCCATATTTAAATCCTATCTCCGTTAGCATCTACTAGTGGTGAGTTGGGGGCTATCGACCTGGCATTTGGTAATGGTAGCAGGCTGCATTTAGTGTAGTCCTACTGTTGTCACTTCTACACTTTCTATAAGTGCCAAGTTATTCACATTCCCTGTTCTATCCTTTTTTCCTATACATATATATATACGCTTTATGAATGTTCCCCATTCCTACATATTTCATACCTACTAATTTACTATCAGTATTTCTATCAAAATGACACAATAAGTGCTTGGCACAATCAGAGGAGCAACAGCAAAAAAAAACCTTTTAGAAGAGCAGACAGCCACAAAGGTATCCAGTCAAAGTTCAATCAAGCAGTGGCTGTGTCTGCTATGGCACCTCCTCCAGCAATCTTTCCTTTGTTGTTCAAGTCGTTGATGGCCTTGGTGATGGAGCCATTTTCTTCATTGTTGGTAATGTGCAGCACAAACTCCTTATCCGAAGGCATACCCTCCTCTTGATATTTCAAAGCCATAGTGCGTTTTCCTTGATCTGGAACATCATAGTGATGGTGTTGGAAAAAAGAGCTGGACCTTGTTCAATAGGCAAAACTCCTTCAGTGTGTCTTTGAAAGCTGTCCACCCTTAGCACTCAGCATACTGCCAATGTCGGTGGAGCACGGTAACAGAGCCATAGATGGGCATTGATGTAGGAGATATTTGCCGCTGGAACAATCAGGGACACTTTGTGGATTGTTGCACAAGTTACTTACTTGTGTAACGATATATCTGTAAGAGACATTAGTTAGTGATAGATTCCTTACCTTAGAATATCCCCAGGCGTCAGACTGGATTCGGAAAGTTTTCGTCAGCAGTACCCCTGCGCGTCGGTAGGCGTCGTCGTGCGGCTCCGCTTACGTCGCTGGTGTCGTAGCCGCCGAGATGATGTTGTTGGAGCTACTTAGACGCGCCCACGCGTGCTGACGTCAGTTATGTACACGACTTTTCCGCACCAGGAACGCAGAGCCATGCCAGAGACCGACTACTGGTGCAATAGAACTAGGGCCCTGAAAGGGATGACCTGTACCCTAGAGAACAGTTCGCAGAACGGGGAGGATGGGCGGGCGGTAAGGAATCTATCACTAACTGTCTCTTACAGATATATCGTTACACAAGTAAGTAACTTGTGCATCTGAAAGAGACACGTTAGTGATAGATTCCTTACCTTAGAATACACACTCAAGCAATACCATCCCCGGTGGTGGGTCTGCGAAGTGAAATCACACCAGAAAGTCACGGAGAACCGACCGGCCAAAAAAGCTGTCTCTCCGGACTTGACTGTCAAGGCAATAGTGCTTAGTGAAAGTATGCAGCGAGGCCCACGTAGCTGCCTGACAGATATCTTGCAGGGAGACACCGCGTCCCAATCCTGTAGTAGCAGCTGTCGCCCTGGTAGAATGGGCGCGCAACACTACCGGAGGTTCCTTTTTAGCCAGAGAGTAACAGGCTTTAATACACAAGACAACCCATCGGGAGATAGTCCGCTTGTGCACAGCACGGCCTTTCTTGGCGCCCACGTAGCCAACAAAGAGCTGGACATCCACCCGGAACTGTTGTGTGCGGTTGAGATAGAATGAAAGCGCACGTTTTGGGTCCAGACGGTGGAGCCACTCTTCCTCCCTGGAAGGGTGCGGAGGCGGAAAGAAAGTAGGCAGAGTGACAGTTTGCCTGAGATGAAAGGCAGAGACTACTTTTGGCAGAAAGGAGGGAAATGGCCGAAGCACAACCTTGTCCGGATGAATCGCCATGAAAGGAGGTTTACACGAAAGAGCCTGGACCTCACTCACACGCCTAGCGGAGGTGATGGCCACCAGGAAGACAGTTTTCAAAGTCAATAACCGCAAAGGACAGTTATGAAGAGGCTCAAAGGGAGCGCACATTAAGTATGTGAGAACCAAGTTCAAGTCACACTGAGGCATCACGAAAGGAATAGGAGGAAAAAGGTGAGTAATGCCTTTAAGAAACCTATTTACAACAGGGGACTTGAAAAGAGAGGGCTGATCAGGGAGCCTGAGAAAGGCCGAAATAGCAGAAAGGTAGCCCTTGATAGTGCCCAGAGCAGAGCCCTGCTGGGCCAAAGAAAGAAGGAACAGTAGATTCTCAGAAAGAGGGGCAGAAAGGGGATCCACTGCCTTTGCTGTGCACCATGCCACAAATTTGTTCCACCTGCAGGCGTTTACCACTTTAGTAGAGGGACGCCTGGCTGCCAGAATAACATCACAAACTTCAGGAGGCAAGTCGAAGGGAATCAACTGCCGCCGCTCAATCTCCACGCAAAGAGGTGGAGGCTGGACAGGTTCGGGTGGAGGACCGTCTTCTGCTGCTGCGACAGAAGATCCTCCCGAAGAGGCAGTCGGATCGGGGGATCGATGCTCATACTGAGTAGCTCGGGATACCATACTCTTCAAGCCCAGTCCGGAGCCACAAGAATGACTTGGGCCCGGTCGCGCCTGATCTTCTTCAGCACTCTGGGCAGAAGTGGTATAGGCGGAAAGGCGTACAACAGACCGCAACTCCCCTCGTGATGAAAAGCGTCGCCGAGCGAGTGCCGCCTTGGAAATTCCAACGCGTAGAACTGATGACATTGCGCGTTCTCTTCGGTGGCGAATAGATCTAACCAAGGCTCTCCCCACTGCTGAAAGAGACCTTGCGCCACCTCTGAGTGAAGACGCCATTCGTGATCGAGCATGCACCTGCGGCTGAGTTCGTCCGCCCTGGCGTTCAGAGAACCTGCCAGGTGTTGAACCACCAGGGCCATGCCCTGATGTTCCAGCCATGTCCAGAGACGGAGAGCCTCCTGACAGAGGGTCCACGACCCCACCCCGCCTTGTTTGTTGCAGTACCACATGGCGGTGGTGTTGTCTGTGAACACCTTGACAGAGGGAAGGAATGCCTTTAGTGCAAGCCTGATCGCCCGCAGCTCCAAAAGGTTGATATGGAGCCGGGACTCCGCCGGAGACCAGAGGCCTCTGATCTCCACCTCTCCCATGTGGCCGCCCCATCCGAGGAGGGACACATCCGTCACTACTGTGAACTCCGGTTGGGGAAGGGAGAGGGATCTGCCGTCGACCCAATGCTGGTTCGTGAGCCACCACTGCAATTGTCGTGCAGTGCCCTCCGAGATCTGGACGTGATCGGACAGGTTTCCCTGATGCTGCGCCCACTGGAACTTCAGGTCCCACTGCAGAGCCTGCATATGCCACCTGGCATGATTGACCAGCAGGATGCAGGAGGCCATGAGGCCCAGCAGCCTCAGAGTCACTCTGACCGAAACCCGGGACAAGGGCTGAAAGATGGGAATCAGAGCCCGAATATCCCGGACTCGCTGTTCGGGAGGATAGACCCAAAACTGCGCCGTGTCCAGAACCGCTCCGATAAAGAGGAGCTTCTGGGAGGGAATCAGGTACGACTTCGGCACATTGATGGAGAACCCCAGCAAGTGCAGGAGGTCGGCCGTAGTCTGGAGGTGGGAGACGACTGCCTGGGGCGAGCCCACCTTCAACAACCAGTCGTCGAGATAGGGGAAGACTGAGACCCCTGATCTGCGCAGATGAGCTGCGACCACCGCCATCACCTTGGTGAACACTGAGGGGCGCTGGTAAGTTCAAAGGGGAGCACGGTAAACTGAAAATGCTCGTGGCCTACCCTGAACCGTAGGTAACGCCTGTGGGCTGGCAGGACGGGGATGTGGAAATAGGCGTCCTGCAAGTCCAGCGCCACCATCCAGTGTTGTGGGTCGAGAGCAGAGAAGACCTGAGCTAGAGTGAGCATCTTGAACTTCTCTTTCCGGAGGAAGCGATTGACGTTCCGGAGGTCCAAGATAGGACGCAGGCCTTTGCCCTTCTTGGGCACCACAAAGTAGTGGGAATAACAACCACGACCTACTTCGTGCGTCGGAATGCGCTCGATGGCCCCCTTAGCCAAGAGGGCCGCAACTTCCTGCTGAAGAAGCACCAAGTGATCCCCCGACATGCGGTGGTATTGAGGTGGCATGGCTGGGGGGGGTAGTCTCGAAGGGGAGGGAGTAGTCCCTCTGGACTATCTCTAAAACCCACCTGTCCGAAGTGATGATGCGCCAGTGGGGGAGGTGATGGTGGAGCCTGCCGCCCACTGGCGTTTGATGGGCCTGAAAGTTCGGACAAGGAAGGTTTGGAGGCAGTGGTGGCCGGGGTGGTGGTGGACTGACCCGCCCGCTGGCCCCTTTGTCCGCCACAGCAGAACCCACGTCCGCGCTGGGATGATTGCTGCGCCGGCCTGTGGCTCTGTTGCGAATGCTGCGGGGCGCCCCTTCCTGTGCCACGAAAGGAGCGAAAAGCGGAAGGCGGAGGAGGGCGGACTGCCGAGAGTCCCAAGGACTTGGCCGTAGCCCGTGAGTCCTTAAACCTCTCCAACGCACTTCCGCTTTGTCGCCGAAGAGGTGACGGCCATCAAAGGGCATGTCCATAAGGGTGTTTTGGACATCCCCTGAAAATCCAGTGGTTCTCAATCAGGCGTGACGGCGAACCGCCACCGTCGTTGCAATGGATCTGCCCTGTGAGTCGGCGGTGTCTAGACCACAACGGATCATGAACTTTGCTGCGTCTCTCCCCTCTGCAACAGCCTGGGCGAGAGCAGGCCGGGCCTCCTCCGGACACTGGGGCAGCACGTTCGCCACCGTATCCCACAGACAGTGGGAATAACGGCCCAAGAGGCATGCGGTGTTCACGGAGCGCAGAGCTGGTGGAAGAGAAAATCTTCTTCCCAAACTGATCCAGCTTCTTGGATTCCCTATCCGGTGGGGCGGAAGGGAAGGCGGTTGGGGAAGCAGAGGCTTGGACAACCAAGCTCTTGGGGGTGGGATGTTGGGAGAGGAAAATGGGATCACCCGGGGCCGGGCGATGGCATTGGGCCACGTTCCGATCACAGGAGCCCCTGTGGTGGGCCTGGACCAAGTGCCCAAAAGAACGTCCGAAAGGGCTTCATTAAAGGGCAGCAGCGGCTCCGCAGAAGTAGCTGCTGGCTGAAGCACCTCTGTCAGGAGGTTAGTCCTGACGGCCACAGTAGGGAGCTGGAGGTGTAGGGCCTCTGCCGCCCTACGCAACACCACTGCATATCCGTAGCCACGGTAGGAGGAGACAGCATGCCAAGGTCTGGTGAGGTATCCAGACCACTGGCGTCCCCCAATTCCTCAGCCCAGTCCTGTTCAGACTCGCAGGCTGCAGCGAGAGGGTCGTCCGACCCCTCCCAGTCCTCCCCTTGCTCCTCAGGCTGTTCAACAGGCCTAAAATAAGGAGTAGGGACATGGGGATAGAAATCCCCAAACGGCGTTGAGAACGGCATCGACCGACGCCGGACCAACGCCGCGTCCACTTCGGGGCTGAAGCTGGGGTCGATGTCGTCCCGAGGAGCAGGCGGTGTCAGGATCGGTCCCGGTGGAGACGACGTCGGTGGAGGCGTAACAAGGTCAACCGGCGTCGACCAGGATCCAGGCCTGGATCCAAGGGTGTCCTGCGGTGCCGGGGCCGGAGCCGACAGCGACGCCGGAGCCGCCGGCGAGGAAACGCGAGGACACCCATGTGGGACCGTGGGGCCCGAAGGCGCACCGGCGGGACCCGACGGCCCAAAGAGGCGAGCAATGGCCGACAGGAAGTCCTGTATCTGGGCCGGAGTCGCCGACGACCCCGGGTAGGGCGGGTAGTAGGGCGGTGACTCCATGGACTCTGCCGGAGCCGCGGGGGTGGCACCACCCGTACCCTCAGCCGCGTCGCGCGACCGGTGAGGGGAAGTCGAAGAACGATGACGTTTCTTCGACTTCTTGTGCTTCGCCTTACCTGACCCCGAGTGCGAAGACTTCGATCCCGACGATCGTCGATGATGACTCCGCGCACGGTCCCTCGACCTCCCTCCGGACCGGGACCTCTCACGGCGCGGAGCCGACTGCCGGGCTTCAAGCAGCTTTCGGGACCGCTCCCGCAAAGACTTTGGCACCATAGACCAGCAGTCGGGGCACGACTTGGGGTCGTGGTCTCGCCCCAGGCAGAAGAGACACATGCGGTGCGGGTCCGTCACCGACATCATCCGATGACAGTCCTTGCAGGACTTAAACCCGGGCATCCCTAACTGCACCAGGAGTCGTATCGACTCGAAAAGGGTGAGAAAAAGATCTAAAAAAACGTAGTAAAAAAAGACTAGGGGTACCGCTCTCTCCGGATCTGCGCTTGCTGGCGCGGAAAAAGAAAGAACTGACATCAGCGCGCGTGGGTGGCGTCCAAGTAGCGCCCGTGATGTCATCTCGGTGACCACGAGGCCAACGACGGACGCGGAGCCGCACGACGCCCCTACCGACGCGCAGGGGTACTGCTGACGAAAACTTCCTGGATCCAGCCTGACGGCTGGGGATATTCTAAGGTAAGGAATCTATCACTATGTGTTTCTTTCAGATACTTCTACCAGGGGAAGGGGAAAAGACACAGGGTGCGCATATATATTTGGGGTGCTGACTGTACTGGCAGAGGATGTGGAACCTTTTGCATTACTACTGGGACCATTCTCAGTACATGTGCTAGCAGGTATATTGGGAGGTGACATGGGGTGCACAGTGGTATTGGCAACTTCAACATTTTGAAGAATACAAGCCTTTCTATTAATACAGTAAACTAATTAAACCTTCCTAGTGCCATTCTGACAGTAGTCCTAAATATTAGAATACAAATACATAACTTTGCATAAGACACTTTTGTGTGGCAGCGGCTGAGTCCATAGACCACCAAACGATCATCTTCTTCTTCTTCAGGGACAGTCAAAGGGAACAAGTAACCCTCCTCTAGTTCGTTGTTCAGTGTTGAGGGGGTGCAGGGTCGACCCTGAAGTCTGTTCTGTTAATCCTTTCCTCTTGGCAATGGGGACAGCTGTTGGTGAAGAGTCTATGACTTTAAAATGTCTTTTTAAAATTGTGGATCACCGTCTGACATTTTTCTGGCAAACAAATCTGTGTTCCAGGACGGATATGTCGGAGCTCAGGATTGATGGGGCCCTGCTCCTTCCCCTTGGATACCTGAGTAGAAAGAAACTTCGCAGCACGTGTTAACTTATACAAATATATGTCTGCTTTCATAATTTCAGTGTCACTTCCAGGTCAAGATGATGTGACTGATACATTTATTAATTATTCAGTGAGAAGTATATGGGGCGTTAGGTGGTGGTCAGAACTTGGAATAATTGTGAGCAAAAACAGGGCAATCCATAGGCAATAACTATGGTTGCTTTTAATTATTTATGTCCCTCAATTGTGGTGCTTATCTAGCCTGTTTTATTTTTAAGCAGTCCATTCAGGCATTGCTGAAAGTTGTTGCTGCTTTAATATCATAATGGACACATGGTCCAGCTGTGATCCAAATGTGTGGGAAACTTGTAGGGCCTTTGGCATGACATCTTTTCCTGTTGCAGTCTGCCTATACATGAAATCTAAGGGATCTAATTGTACTCCCCTCTTATTTTTTATTCTTATTTATATTTTATTTCTAACCAGACATGAGGTGGTGAAAACAATAATATTGAGTATATGTATGCAAACATCCCGAAAACAGGAAATCTAGCACACTTCCTAGGGACGCAGTGAAGAATCCAAAAATAATAATGTTGCAAAACCTCGAATCATCAATTCAATCCGAAAGCGAAAGAAGAACCAAAAACACTGTACTATAATAGTTCCCAGGAGATAAGAACGTTTAATACTCTCCATCCTAGTAACACTATTGGGAAATAAAAACTCATAGTGGTTGACCTGCAAAATAAATGTAACCACCACTAAAGTCTGCAACTGCAGTTTAAAAGGCCTTAATAAATCTACACAAATTATTCTGGCAATATTGCAATACTGAGCATTGCTACTTAATGCATACTGTCCTCTAACATTGGAATATATATTATATCAGCATGTATTATTTATTCTATTGTATTCCCTAGCACTGGGGCGTGTGTGGAGAAAGACTGTGTTGTTGCTATCTGTGGTAATGTATGTTAGGATGGCCTCTAATGTGTCACTATTTAGAACATTATTTAATTAATTAAGAGATGTCCTGACCTACCGTATTTCGCCATATTTCGTGGTCATAATCTGCAAAATGTGTCACTGTAGGACATGCGTATATTTATATATCCATGTACACTCAGCTGACTTTATCTCAAGCAGTGATGACGCACGCAGTTATAAAATAATTATTTGACTTTCCTGCTGCCGCCAAAAACCCACTATTTTCTTCATCACCACTTTACCCCAGCACAAGTCATTCAACTGATGCCAGGCAAAGATGTTGCCAGTCAGTAGTGTGTCTTCAGTACAGTGGTCATAGGGGAGCGAAGCATGTACATATATAGATATATAGATACACACATACTCTGTCACTAAACTGCATAACGTGAAACCTGAAACACTGTATTTAATCTCGGCTTCCCCATTTTACCAAATTGTGTGATCCTAGGCAATTTATTTCTCTCGTTCATGCTCTGCCAACTGTATACATATATATATATCTATGTATTTTTCTTCCAATCTCCAATTCGTTTCTAACCACAGGAAACTATTTCTAATGGCCTTCCTGCCTGGCCCAACGCCCAGAATCTGTGGTCAGCCAGGAGCCTTAATTCTAACGGCAGCCCAAGACAAAACCTATTAACCCTTTGTTACCTCATAACATCTAAAAAAACACGTGTTGTGTTCCAGTGTACGTTATGCTAAATTATATTTTAGCATAACATGTCTTTTTTGTAAAGCGCACGTTCACTCAGAATGGTATTTTGGCGCTAAATAGCAGATCTTATTGTTCCCTCAACTCAATGGTACTCCTTTTATCCACCTCAGAATGATGAAGGGCTGAACAGATCCCGCATCTACCCACCTTAGAAGGATGAAATGCTCAGTAGACCTAGTAGCATTGGAACATGCGACCATGAAGTCAAACACAGGCTCCCACAAACCCAACCCACGTTCATTATGTGACATGCATGTTGTGTAATACGCCGTATTGTCTAGTCTCTTGCTCCTAAGGGCCTACAATAGTGTATTGGACCTATATTTTGAAGCGTATTGCTGTTGATAGGTGATAGGTGTCATTGAATCTCCAGCCAGGAGATGTTATATGCTATATAAGACTAAAATTTTGTGTAGTTAGTGTGCATTCCATTCCATCAATATGTCTCCCCTCTTCTCTCCCCAGTTCTGCGCACATGAAATCGGAGAGAACAGGCTTATTTCTAAGCCTGGGCAAAGCACTACGCTACGCTCGCGTAGTTTGCGAAGTTTGCGCTACTTCGCACTACGTGAATTGCACGTAGCACAGTGTAAACACGCGTAGCGTAGTGCAGCGGTCATTTTTTGCTTGCTCGCGGCCCTCAACGTCAAGTTGGCGACCGCGAGCAAGCAAAATGACATCCCGGCGAGACTTTTTCCTCGTTCGCGATCAGCAACATCAAGTTGCCGATCGCGAGCGTGGAAAATAAACCTCCCGGCGAGATTCTCAACGTGGGGAGGTCAGGTTTCTCATTGCGAGTGGTTGCGCATGCTCGTGAACGCTCGCGATGAGAAACTACCAGTCCGCGTTGAGAAAGCTGCCGCTCGAGTAAAAATCTACTCGAACGGCAGTAAAAGACAGCTCGCACTGTGCAAGATGCTGTTTTCAATGATTGCACAGTGCGGATAAGCATCCGGCACTGTGCAATCAGTGCGAACAGCATTTTGCACAGTGCACAACGGAGTTCGCGTAGCTACGCGTAGCTCGCGTAGAGCGAGGTGCACTTCACGTAGCTTCGCGTAGCGCTACTTCGCGAACTACGCCCAGGGTTACTTATTTCACTAATTCCCTTCTTCTGTCCAATGATCACCATCTGCGTTTTACGTTGCTCTTAGTCCTGTGTCACTAACTGCCTTGCACATGGGCCACAATTTCAAACCTCATTTTGTAATAGCTAACTCCAACTGTGTGTGCTCTGTGGCAGTACTTCCTGGAACGGTGCTTGCATTCGGGCTACCTGCTTGTGCCCGGAGAGGTGGCACTTTTTACTGCCTGGGCTGTTGTTGAATTGGACGCAGGTAGGAGTAAATTATTTGGTGAGTAGTTGCTTGGTGCTGCAGTATTTTGTGCTTGTTTAATCTTCAGTGTGAATGCCTTTGAAATCCCTCCTCCCCCTCTTTCTGCCACTTGACTGAATAGACAGGTGGAAGTACCATTACTACGGTGCAAGCACACAGGAAAGGTGAGGTGAGAAGCGTGCTGGGTGATGGTCAAGGAACAGAATGTACGTTATTTAGGTTGTAATAAGTTAAAATAGGGGAGCCTATTGAAAATAGTTCACAAAAGTCGTAATTTAAGCGTTCTGACGGCTGCTATTTGGAAACTAAATGTAATATTAAATGTGACACTCCGCCACTACATGTTGTGGTACAGTCAATTGCAGGACTCCCTTTATCTGTAACCCAGGGGACTGTTGTTTTATATGAATTACTTATTGTGACTCTTCCACTTCTATTTATAGAGATCAGAGCCTTCCAAATCAAATTACTGGTATTTGAAATTAGGTGGGGCTACTTATTTTTGAGTGTATCTTTTACCATGTTTATTTAAATGTGAAAGTTTGTGTGGTCTCAGTGGCAAAAAATGTTCACTTATTTCTACCTAGCAGTGTTTGCGTCGCTAGTGATGGGACTTTAGGATTAGGTTGGGGGTTGGCGTGAGCCCTGCATATGGTGGAAAGTTGTGTTAAATCGTGTGTGGATATCCTAACCTCTGATGTGGGGTTGAGATTGACTCCCAATATATTCCACACAATTGAAACGAGGTCACCGTTATTTTGGCTTATAGGGGACAGTGTATCTGTTATGCTATTATACACGGACACAGGTTGGTTATTTAATGTGTGCAAAACTAATTCAACAATTTGGTGTTGGTTGGTGTTCATTACGTGGCCAGTTATCTGAAAGTGACTTGTGCTATTTAAATGTGGCACTGCGCCACATGGGCCAGTCAGGACCAGAGAAAGGCAGGGTGTGGCTATAGAACACTACTATTCAGGGTGAACTAACAACATACATATGTAAAAACATTTACAAATCTAGTTATTGTTGATCTCACTAGATAGTTAAAAATCGGTGCACCAGGCACAGATACTTTTTCCAAAAAGGTAACCACAATGAATGCGAAAAAGCCAAAAGATATATATATATATACAATGTAGAACAAAACCACAGAATAATTACACTTCAATTATACACATGTGAAGCACAATATCCACACGTCTACTATGTAAAAACAGAGAAAAACTGTGCATTCCCCTTTTTCTGCCTAAATGCATCCAGAAGGATGATGCCTTTAAAACAACATTGCGACAAAAATAAACGTCCTCACGTTTCACTTTAACACAAAGAGAACAGGAAACCAGCACTTCCTTTCTCTGGTAGCTAAGCAGATAGGAAGGTCTTTCTGTTCTTCACCACTTTAGTTTTCACAAACCGTAACCACACAGTATTCTTGTTGACTGTCCTAACAATATAAAATATGTGTACTGACAGTCCCTCGCGAAAGCTGAAGAAGTCTGATAACTGTTATCATAAATCCTCATGTGCCAGTCACAAGACGTAAACTGGCAAGTTTTTATCCAGGATTCGGACCCACTCCAAATCCGCAATAGCTGGGATCTGCACCACGCAATCCCTTCGCCACACAGGCTTACCACACAGGCGTCCTGTCCCTCTTAGACAGGAAAATACATGAAAAATGGGATCTGCACCACGCAATCCCTTAGCCACACAGGCGTCCTGTCCCACTTTGGCCTGCCATCTACAGATCTCTATAGATCCCGTTTCCCCTTTCTATATTCTGAATTAGCTTTGTGTGCTGGCCTGTTACATACTCAGAATATCGTTTGATGTGCCCACGGTCAGGCCTGCATGCTCTCTTAAACTGCTTAATATGCTAATTCTTCGCATTATTGGAATACTCTTTGAACATCAGGCACACCCCACCGTTTCTCTTTTTGTGTCTCTAACTTGGATGCCCTGAGGAAGGTGAAGCCCAATTCCGGGCAAACACCGAAACGCGCGTCGGCGCAGGATTCCAATTGCTGGAATAACATGAGACACTAGACAGTTTTTTTCATGGATTACATGTATTTAACTCTACGTTGGGCATACTCTAGATGCTGACTCTGTTAACCAAATAGCCCTGATGTATATATTTTTATGTATTTGGTTCTAGACATATGAGACTTTATTTGTCATTTCATATCATTGTTTGTTGTGTATGAATGGATTATATGGACTAGATGTGTGAGATTGTGTATATATGAATTGGTATGTTTGAAGTTTGTATGAGTGGCTGGTGGGATTTGTTTTTGCTATTTTTTTACTTATTGTGATATTATATATTTAATCAGTATACCTATTAAATAAATCTTTTTTGATACTTTCCTAATACATTTTTGGTTCACTTGTTTTTCTTATTCTTTGCATTGACTTGCCTTGGTTATATCATTGACACACTACATAACTCAAACTGAATAGGTAGAGAATTCTCCTCGTCGAGTTTGTTATGGTCCTGTCCCACTTAGACAGGAAAATATATGAAAACTATAGCTCCGTAATATCAAATATATCTGTATATTTAAAACCACACTATTTAAACTGTAATTAAAAAGGGTGCATCAGCACCTGACTCAACGGCTGTTTACACGTGTTAAAAGATGAGGAATTCGTTTACGTAGCAAGATACCAGCGGAATGCAAAGAACTGTGATCATGGACAGAGGGACGCCCACAGAGACAGAATCCACTAAGACAGGCAAGTAGCACTCCGAGGGAAGACCAAAAGTACAAGAGAGAAATATACTCTTTAACTTAGGCTTACCCGAGTGCTGTGTCTGCTCAGTCAGAAAAAGGCTCGGAAGGCAATCACTCCGTCCGCTGCCACAGGATGTGGCTGGAAACCTAGTACGTCCGTTCGTTGGTCGCCAGATGTTCGAGGGAGATAATTTAGGGCAGCTTAATTTGTACCGGGGTGCTGCGTTTTAAATGAGAAAATACACGTGTAAAAGACGGGAATTGAATCAGGCTTGTTTGCACTTTATTACAATGAAACCACTTCATTGAGAAGTGTAAAGAAACACTTTAAATGCAATAATGAGCCGTGGAGTCTTAGCAAAGACCAGATGGCGGAAGACACATGCTAAAATTATGGCAAAGCATATAATGACATACATTTAGAATAATGTGAATGCAGGAGAAAGAGGAGAAACATTTGTGAATATATTAAATATATGCAACAGTGTCAAGATTGTCTTAGAAAGCAGAAGAGAAATGCCATTCAGAATACACTAGAAAATATGCAACCTTAATGAAAATTCTCTTGGAGAGCAAGAACATGTCATTACAATAATGTTTAGAATAATGGCAATGCAGAGGAGAGAGAAAGAGACAATTTCAAAGTACAATAAGCATTATAGCCTCAGCCAAAGATGGTGGCTGAGGGAGACTATACAGGCGTCAGGGACCCAAGGGGTCACTTCTGCGGGATAGTCCGTCGAGAGGACTGTGGGCAGATCTTTTATAGTGCTTTAATGCAGAAGAGCCTGACCACAAGTCCTACATGTGACAGGTATTTGATTGACAATCATACCACAATTTGGACATTTCTCAGAACCAATATGCATCACTTCAGGGAATTTTTATAAGAAAAACGGAACATTGAAAAGGTCAGAGGTCACCATCTCACGCCATGTGCACGTCTTAGTTTCTTTAAGTTAGCAAAAATATAATAAATTGAAAGAGAGCAAGTAGCCCCCACCATCAGGTATCGCGTGATGTTCCTCTTAATTTGAGGAGTTCCGTGTTCATGTGGTTAGCTATCTCTCAATAGGTGAGAGAAGAGATAAGCTCATCTTGTGCAAGGAGAGAGTGGGGGCTCGGGGACAGAGCTGAAGCTTCGTGTGTGTCGCAGAAAAAATAACTTGTATTTCAGCAGAGAGGCATTTTGGGCCTACTACATTAAAAGAACAACTGAGACAGTATGGTCAACTTAACACCACTCTGTATGCTGGCTGGTGGGGCCTTATCAGGGTCTCATGCGTCAGGTGTAGACAGAATGGGCCTGGTGTACTATATGATAAAAATAGACCCTCCTTCAGTTAAGGTTGGTATCATACCCTCTCTTTGTAATTATGTATCTGGTTCCACAGCCCTAACGTTAATGCATAGTATTTTCTATCTTTATAGACACAAACAGTCTCCGTTGGTTTCTGCATATTTATACCTTCCGTTGCATTGGAAGAGGGTTGTTTATCAGGTACACTATTTCTAAACATGTGCCTAGTAATTGTTGACTGTTACCCCCATATCTATATGCAGGATACTGATTGTATGAACATTTCACTGAGGGAGAGCATGCAATCAACCTCCTAAGGACAGTGAGCCAGACGTGACAATGGTGATCGTCTCCTTCTCCCTTTCCTTGTTTTGTTTTCCCCTCTTCCCCGCGTTCACCTCATTGGCTTTGACCTTGTTGGGCTGATCTGGTGGGTGAGGGAAGTTGGGATCCAGCATCAGTTTCTCCCCCTCGCTTCTGCGGAAACACCCGGTGAGTTCCACAGAACGCGAAGCCCATGTTTATCTTTCCGCCTGGGTGAGATTGAGGACCACCAGATTACTTTAGCTGACGCGGCCAACATGATTGGAAACCTGCAAAAGGAAACACAGGCCCTGACTCTTAGGGTACACGCCTTACAGCACGCCACCCAAACAGCACCCTCACCAGACACAGTATCGGGCGCCCATAGCAATTTCTTCTCACTTCAGCCATCCGCCTCCAGTATTGTTTCACCAGTATATCATATAACAACCCCTTCTTCTATACCATTAGCTCCACCAGAACGGTTTCGGGAGATTCAGCCAAGTTTGCTACCTTCATCAACCAATGCTATTTGCATTTTATGTGCATGGCGTCTTGTTTCCCCACAGAGCAATCCAAGGTAGCATTTGTTTTATCTTATCGGGGGGCGGGGGGGGAACAGCTGCTACATGGGCTATATCTTTAGTAGATCGCAATGATCCCTTGTTGTACGTCTACGTCGCCTTCAAAGAGGAGTTACGCTGACTGTTTGATAGACACTCATTCATGCAAACAGTAGACACAGAACTGTTGAACCTAAAACAGGGGTCAAAAGATCTCATGACATATTTCCAGTTTTAACAGGTTGATAGCTGAGGCAGGATGGCCTGAGGCCAAAAGTAGTGCTCTATTTTACAAAGGGTTAAAAGAGGAGCTAAAAGACATCTTTGCCCAAGTAGTGGATCCCCCTGACTCTTGCAACGCACTAATTGATCTTCTGGTGAAATTAGATCATCTTCCGAGGCTATCAGCCCCTTTACTTCACAAACAGTTTTGCTCCCCTGCCTCTCCCCGTTCCCTCCCATACTCCGTGACTTCTTCCACCACCAACACCTTCCCACCCCCTCCTATTGGTGCCTTCTTTTACATCTGCACTTCCGTTAAAAATGCAATAGGACTCGCGTAAATACGCGTCCTATTGCATTTTCAGTGCTTGTTTGCAATTTCATCGGTGGGTGCATTCGCACTATTTGTCTCGCATGCGCACGATGCTTTACATCGTACGCATGCGCGACAAAACTCCACACACATGTCCGGCTTCCCGCTGCGTAGTAATGGAACTAATGTTGGTGCATTTAAAAAAAAAATTGTAATTGTACCGAACGCTTCCACATTAATTCTGCAATATAACACCAAGGAAAGTACACCAGTTACAGTACCGACCAGAGAGCTGAGCGGGCGGGCGGGAACAGCCCGGGTGACTCAGGTATTCCCTTCTCCTACGTACGCTTTCGAAATAGAAACAGAGATAGAGAAACGAAACTAAAAGTGCTGACAGCGCGACTACATAAGAGCGGAGTTCAACCTTACCCGACCGGTGAGCAGCTGTGACCTCAGCTACCACTGCAGCACGAACGAAACTTCACACATTACTTCGACTGCATACGGGATAAAATACCCTAAAACTCCGTCCAAGCGCAGGGGACAGAGTAGCCCAAACTCAGAGGGCCAATGAAGTGGCGCCTCGAGCTCTGCAGCAGAAACCCTTGCAGCTAGCTGCAGCTCCGGACTCAGCATTGGACGGGAAGAAGGACGCCCTTTTCCCTGTAGACGGAGCCATGGTGAGTAGGATACGCCGAGGTTGAGCTTTAAAATGCGCTTTTAATCTACCTTCATACTGTCCTTGGAGCGCCGCTGCTTGTCTTTTGACCGGCCGAGGCTCACAAATAACCCTTTCCCGAAATGAAATCTGTTGCATGGCTTTATGTTGTTGCTTTTGTTATTTGCATATTGCCTTATCAGCACCGAGCTTGTTTAGACATACTGTAAAAATGCTGTGCTTAATGTTTCCGTCTTGAGCTTTTCTTATTAAAGATCCTTTAAAGACAGCGCCGTAACATGCACACACTGTGCCCACCAAAACATCCCACAGGCCCCCCACCCTGCACACTTGTGTATGCATCCACCCCGTCTTTTAATTTATTTATTCTTGCTCTTTTTGGTGCCCCCCAGTGCCTCTCTGCAAACATGCACAGACCTCCGGAGTGAGTAATCTTTATTTATTAAAAGTGCCGTTTGCCCTGGATTAGCTAATCTTTATCTCTATTCGCTGCTTCATATCCCTTTTCCCGCCCCTCCCCCAACCAGTCCACGCCGGCCGTTGGCAGCAGGAGGTGGACGGTAGGCGCACGTGTAGTGCTGCTTGTTTTGGTTCTAATCCCTATTGTTCTATCTGAGCTCACGGAGGGCATTGCCGTGCTAGTGGAAAGCAACGCCAAAATCCAAGCCATCATAAGCCAGCTGGAGGAAACCTGCAAGTCCGTGGAGGTGACTGAAGCTGTGTGTGTTAACATTGAAAGAGTGAAAGTCTTAAAAAGAGTGAATAAAGCATGCACATGTTTGAACTTATTTCACTAATAATCACAAAAACTGTCATACTAACATATTGAGAGCGCTGCAATGGTTTGAGAGGTAGATATTTGACTGAAATGCTAAATGCATGTTTTGGGTTCAGTGACTGAGGCATCGTTCTGTGTGCTAGTTAAAGAATGTTGAACGTCTTTCTCACTGATACAAGCCCAACCCCACCTAAAGCTGCCATACACTCTGCTCCCCACATTGTCTTAAGTACCCAAAAAGCAGTGGCTAAGCAAATGGGTCTACCTTGGAATCTGAGTTTGACTAAATTATATTTAAAAAAGGCTTTCACATAAAAATCACGTTTGATTTATTTACACAATGCATCTGTTAGATAAATAATTTAATGCATAGTTATTTGATTTACTTTTGAAAAGTAAAACAGTCTGTAATGCAGTACAATTATACCATAGGAGGTGTAATAATATAACCAATAGCCAATCGTATGAGGTGAGAAAGCAACACTTCCATGGGCAGAGTCAAAGCACAACCAACTCACACTAAGCTGTATATTCTGACAGAGCCCCATTGAAACCGCACATGCAAAGATCGAGCTAATTTGACATAAAGGCGAGAACTTACACTTAAATGCGCGAGTCACATATTCGGTTGCAATGTAATCTGCTTTATATTTATCTGTTGATGTGCTCAAACGCTTGTAAATGCGAAACCCATTGCATTGAAAATGCTTGTTTTAATATCCAAATGAGAAGGAGGTCTTCAGTGTTGCATAGACTATAAATCCCTAAACAATGCGACAATAAAGAACAGATACCCTTTGCCTCTTATACAGTCCTTACTTGATCAGGTAAAAGATGCCACCGTATTTACGAAACGAGACTTCAGAGGGGCATACCACTTAGTGAGGGTAAGAGGGGGAGATGAATGGAAAACAGCTTTTCGTACCAAATTTGGGCTCTATGAGTATTTGGTCATGCCCGTTGGACTTTGTAATGCCCCTGCTGCTTTCCAATTGTTTACTGACAAAGCTTTAAGAGAGGTTTTGGATGTGAGCACCATTGCATATATTGACGACATTTCGATTTATTCTTCTACCGTCAAAGAACACATTGGACATGTGAAAATGGTGTTAGAACAACTGAGGGATAATAATCTCTACGTTAAACTGGACAAATGTGAATTTCATGTTACTGAAGTAACCTTTTTGGGCTTTGTGTTACCTCCAAAAGGGGTGACAATGGATCCCCAAATGTTTGCTGCTATTACGAAATGGCCTTCTCCTAGTACTGTAAACGGAGTGCAGAGTTTCTTAGGCTTCGCCAATTTTTACAGACGTTTCATCAACAGCTTTGCGTCTTTGGCGTCTCCCATCACGAAACTCTTGGAAAAAGGGGTAGCTTTCCTTTGGACTACAGCCGCTGAAGAAGCCTTTTCTCTTTTGAAAACAGGGTTTGTTACTGCCCCTATCTTGAGACACCCTGATTCCTCTCAAACTTTTACAGTTGAAGCAGATGCATCACAGGTAGCTATTGGAGGTGTTTTATCTCAGAGAGACAGACAAACTGGACAAATACACCCTGTTGCCTTTTATTCACACAAACTTACATCCACCGAACAGAACTATTCTGTAGGAGACAGTGAGTTATTGGCCATTAAACAAGCCTTTGAAGAATGGAGGCAGTACCTGTTAGACGCTTTGCATACTGTTACCGTCATCACTGACCGCTGAAACCTACACTCCTGTCCATGCGTCAGTTGCGATGGACACATTATTTTATCAACTTTGATTACGTCATACAGGTCCTGGCAGGCAGGCAGGAAGCATGGTAAAGCAGACACCCTGTCACGTTATGGCTATGATGTACCAGACACTCGGAACACTCAGGACCAACCCCTTATCTTAAGTCCAGAGCGTATCTTGGGGGTTATATGTTCAGAGGAATCATTTTTGAAAGAGGTGCTTCATGCACAAGACACAGAGGAAACAAAGGAGTACGAAACAACACAAAGGAGTGAAAAAGCAGGATCTGTTATACATTCAAGGAGACTTGGTACTCCCTACCAAGGCCTTCCAGCAACAGGCTTTGGATTGGTGTCATTCACATGTCTTAGCAGGACATCCAGGTTACAAAAAAGACATTGCCTTACTTAGAAGATCGTTTTGGTGGCCATCTATGGTTCAAGACACTCACCTATACATTCAGCAGTGTCATATCTGTGCTCAGAGTAAGAGCTCACATCAAGTCCCAGTTGGGCTATTAACTCCAATGCCCACACCTCCTACACCATGGCACTCCAGATCTATGGATTTTATAGTGGAGCTTCCACCCACTAAACAGGGATACACAGTAATCTTCGTGGTTGTCGACATGTTGTCCAAAATGTCCCATTTAAAAAAATCTACCTAATTCTAAAGAGGTAGCTTCTGTCTTTCTACAGCACATAGTGAGAATTCACAGCCTTCCATCCATTATCGTATCTGATCGAGGCACTCAGTTTGTGTCTAAGTTCTGGAAGGGATTGGGTACACTACTGCAAATAGATGTGAGGCTCTCTTCCGCTCATCATCCCCAGACAAACGGGCAGACTGAAAGGGTAAATCAGTGCATAGAGCAATACTTGAGGTGTCACCTGCTTCACACTTCTGAGGAATGGGATACCTTACTTTGAACTGCAGAATTTGCTTATAATAATGGTGAACACTCTTGCATAGGACATTCTCCTTTTTTCTGTAATTTTGGTTTTCACTCTCGTTGTGGGCTGTCTCCTTCTGTTGCCACCTCCACTCCTGCAGCCTTAGAATTCGTGAATCACCTTCACAAAACACATAAAAAGGCCCAAAGCAATCTAGAGGAAGCAAAGAGTAGGTACAAAGACAGCGCAGATCAACATCGAAGACCATCTCCTGATTATGCACCTGGAGATAAAGTATGGTTGTCCATAAGAAACATTAATATAAAAGTCACAAGAAAATTCAAACCTCGTTTTCGTGGTCCTTATGTCATTTCCAAAGTGGTGAACCCTGTAGCCATGAAACTAGACTTGCCTGATTTTCCGAAAAATCCATCCGGTTTTTCACGTATCTCTACTGAAGCCAGTGGTTGTGGGTACTGCAGTCCCTGTTCTACCTCTCCCTGTATTGATTGAGGATGAGCCAGAGTACGAAGTGGAATGTATTGTGGACTCCCATCGAGTGCGACACAAACTGCAATATTTAATACATTGGAAAGGGTATGGGCCTCAGGAACGGCCTTGGGAACCTGTTAGCCATATCCATGCCCCCCGGTTATTGCGGTTGTTCCATAGGCGTTATCCAAATATACCAAAGCCTGTAGGAGGGATTCTGGGGGAGTGTACTGTCAGGCACGCCCCTTTTGCTGACTGCTGTCAGCGGGCGGGGCAGACACGGACACACATAAAAGGGGTGGTCTGTGAATGGAACGCGCTTCGTGTTCCGTCACAGTTGCCGCTTAGCCTCCCCGCACTCCAGTTCGCATCTTACCTGTTATTTTGTAGCCTTGAAGCCGTCGGGTTCCAGAGACGTCTCCGATGTGTTCTAATGACGACGGGAGGAGTCTCCTCTTCCTGGTGCATCGATTCTTATTCCGGGTCGTTCTCTAGCTGGCGTTTCTTCGCTGGCTGCTCCCTGTTCAGCTGCGCGGGTCCCATGCAGTTACTGTCCGGCCTGGCCCCCGTTAAGCTGCTATTATAGGAAGATAAATAGAATCGTTTTAAAGAATCACAGTATTCTAAGCATTTCACCGAAGGATCGTGATATTTATGTTTTTGGTCATAATACTTATCTGATCAATTGAATTCCACGCAGAGTGGTTTCTGTTTCCTCATTTTGGCTCTGTCTGCATTTTTCCTGAGCTGGAAACAACAGAGAAAATAATATAGGTTAGTCCTAAAGTCTTTTGGATTAGCCTATTTTCTAAATCTGACCCAGCACCTTTTTGTGTAGTATTTTTTTTCTTTATTTTTATCCTGTTTAGGGAAATATGTTTTATTTCCCTAGTATCACAGGATATACATATATAGGAATTTTGGGTCTAGTGGATATTACGGTGGCATTCGTTAAGGCTGGAATCATACCCTCTCTTTGTAATTATGCATCTGGCTCCACAGCCCTAACGTTAAAGCATAGTATTTTCTATCCTTATAGACACAAACAGTCTCAGTTGGTTTCTGCATATTTATACCTTCCGTTGCATTGGAAGAGGGATGTTTATCAGGTACACTATTTCTAAACATGTGTCTAGTAATTGTTGACTGTTACCCCCATATCTATATGCAGTATACTAATTGTATGATTATTTCACTTAGGGAGAGTATGCAATCAACCTCCTAAGGACAGTGTGCCAATGGTGATCGACTCCTTCTAACTTTCCTTGTTTTGCTTTCCCCTCTTCCCCGCATTCACCTTATTGGCTTTGACCTTGTTGGGCTGATCTGGTGGGTGAGGGAAGTTGGGATCCAGCATCGGTTCCTCCACTTCGCTTCTGCGGAAAAACCCAGTGAGTTCCACAGGGGGTACCCATCCTCCCCAAGCGCTACACTAGCCAACACCTCGGACTGCCCACCGGTGGGTGGCTGTACCCTCTTGGGACACTTGCAGTACCCCTTCAAGTGCTCCACCTGCTCACAGGCATAGCACTTGCAGGGGCCAATCTCTGCAGGCTTTCCTGAAGAGATCCCTTGTTTCTTATCTCCTGGGGGATGGGAACCTTTACCCTGGGTATTAGTTTGGGCCCTTTAGAGAACTCCTGTGCTTTACCCTGGTCCCCCCACTCTTCTACTGGGGACCCTGCCCACCTTTGGTGGAGTCACCCCATACACCTTCTTGTGGACCCTGGTACTCACCCAGCGGTCCGCCTCCATAGCAAGCTTCCTGGGGTCAGTCAGCTTACTATAAGTCAAGTGCTGGCACAGCTGTGCAAAAGACATACTAGATAAGTACTCCCACACAATCAAATTGTACAGCCCCTGAAAATCTGTTACATTGCTGCCCTTTACCCAACCATCCAGTGACCTGCAGAACGAATCCACACATTCCAACCATGTCTGGGAATCAGTTTTCTTACTAGACATAAACTGATCCCAGTATTTATCAGGGGTGAGATCATACCTAGTGAGGAGGGCTTCCTTCATGTCAATGTAGGTGAGATTGTACCCCTTACCCAGAGCTAACAAAGTGTCCCTCCCCTCTTCTGAGAAATGAGGCCACAATCCTGCTCCCCAATGCTTTTCAGGGACCCCATTCATGGGTATAGCTGCCACATAGCCCTGAAATCACACTTGTATGTCATCACGCTTTTTTAATTCTTTGCATACATTCTTGGGGATGTGCACCATTCTATCTGCCTGCACTGAGAAATTGCTGCCACCATCTGTGCTGGACCTACTGCTTTACCCTAATCTCATGGTCTAACATCATCCTATTTTCCTCCATTGCTAGCTTGAGCTTCTCCAGTTCCATTGCAACTCTCCTTACTTCCCACCTGTCCTCCAGCTCTTCTGGGGACAAGCCACTGCTATCTGGTCTGGAGGGTCCCCCCCTCTCCCAAAAGCACATCAACCCTTGGAATAGGCTCCTCCGCCTCCATACCTCTGATTTGGACTTTAAGGTTTTTGCAAATAGCCTTTAACTCCTTAACGTTGTAGGTTTCCAACCTTTCCTCCTCAAAGGCTACTTACAGGGAGGCCACTGATGATGCTAATGACTCAGGCATGATGCAATAGAAAGTTCAGGTTTCCAGCAAAAATAGACCAAAAAAAAGAAACAGTATGTGGTACGTAATGGTCTGCGATATGGTAGTAGTGTAGGTCAAGTACAAACGCAAATCCTATCCCACTGCTGACATCAATGTTAGAAATGGGGGTCTCTAGTTGGCAATGGTTTGCACCTTTGTCCAAATAGGGGCCCTTCCTTCTGGTCAGGATAAGGGGGATACACTACTGAAATAACCCCTGCTCACCCCCTCGGTAGCTTGGCACAAGCAGTCAGACTTATCTCACAGGCAGTGTGTAAAGCATTTACACATAACCAACAGTGAGACAGTGAAAACACTACAAAAGAACACCACACCAGTTTTAGAAAAATAACCAATATTTATCTGTGCAAACAAGACCAAAACGATAAAAGACCAACATACAGTAATTAAAAATAAGCACTTTGCAAGAATAACTTTAAAATGCAGTTCCTTGAAGCCGGTAGCTCCGTCCGGTGCTACCGCAGTGCTGAAAACAACAGAATCCAACAGTTCCGGCCGACCGCGTCAGTGCGGACTGGCGTTAGTGTCAGCAGACTCGTAAACAGTACCTTTGGTTCCGGTGACTGCGTCGGTGCTGGCCGTTCGTGGCAACCATTGTGGTTAATGTGAAGCGTAGCGGTGCGGCGTGCGGTGCCCTCAGTGCTTAAATTGTACACCAATAAGTGCTGGGCCTCTCGTCGGGAGGCCACTGCAGATTGCACCACACTTTGTCCCTGCCAGCTGGCAAAGACAGTACAAATACAGCTACTAACCATCACACACAGCTGTTGGTGTACTAATACCTAAATTAGCCAGACAGCGCCACCATGTGGCAGACTGTCATAAGCCCTGGTGCTGGCAATTAGGTGCCGGTGCTGAGCACCGGAAACCACCGGCTCAAATTAAGTACTGCATGCCCTCAAGTCGCTGTGCAGGCTGCGGCTCGGTGACGGTTGTCCAGCAGCGGCAGTGAGACCAGGGCTGCGGTGCAGAGTGAGTAGGTGCTCATAGCGGTGCTGACAGGTAACGGTGCAAGCAACAGTGCCAGTTGATGGGTGCTGACGTCGGTTGGCCCAGACGGCGGTGTGGGACGGGGCAGTGCGTCATGTGACTTACGAGCAGTGCCCCAAACCACAGTGAGGTCACAGGTGTCGAGGTCAGCATGCAGCAACATCGTTGGTGAGACCAGGGAGGCAGGGTGTAGCAAGGCAGTGCGGAGTGCGGTGCCCACAGGTCACGGTGCAAGCAGCGGCTCGTGGCAGCGGCAGTCGTCATCGTCGGTGAGACAAGGGTTGCAGTGCGGAGTGCAGCGGTGCCTTCTGTGGTGCCTTCAGGACACGGAGCCAGCAACGGTGTTGGCTGTTTTCCCCATCTGTGGCAACTGAAACCCAAGGTTCCAGAGACGGTACCCAGAGATAGATGAAGTCTTTGCTGTCCCTGAGACTTCGTGAACAGGAGGAGTTTCTCCAGCTCACTTTGTGGCAGACTACAAGTCCCAGACGCCCAGGGCCCCAGGAGGCGGTCCCTGCAGCTTGCCCAGCTGGTTGCCATCATCGCGCTATAAATGCTCTCAGTGCTCCCACAGCGTGGGTTTCTCCAGTTCACTTTGTGGCAGACTACAAGTTCCAGATGCCCAGGGCCCCATGAGGCAGTCCCTGCAGCTTGCCCAGCTGGTTGCCATCATTGCACTATAAACGCGCTCAGTGCTCACGGGGCATGGGACGCACGCGGGCCGCGCCCAGGGGAAGCGCGGGCCTGTCCTTCCCCGTCATTGACAGGAAGAGGCAGGGCAGGGCCACCCCGGTGGTCCTACCATTTAAAATTGACTGCATCTGGTTCCGACCAGGTCCTGTAAGTTATCTTAAATTTAGCGCTGTTTGTGAGACTGTATACCCTCTTTTGGCATTTCCTTAAGTACAGCATATGAGCACCAAGTACGCTTATAAAAGCACTGAGCACAATGAATAGACATTGTGACTACTTGTTTTCAATCTGTTTATTTCACTAATTTGTTGGCACAATGGGAAAAAGAAAGGCGACAAATAATCAGTCCCCCCCCCAAGAAAAAGTCATCAGGGACCCCTTTATTAACGTTAATGAAATATTTTACCTGGGCGATGAGGGCAATTGAGAAACAGATCACCACTGTGGAAGAGACGATAAACTCAGGTGGGTTGGGAGTAGTAGCATCCATGAACACTGAGGAAGCGGTAGACTTGGTAATAACTGAGACCCCCAAGGCCCATCGTACCCAGAATGGCTGTGTTTAAAATGTGTCGGAACACATAACAGCCAGCGACCATGAATGTGACACACATCCACCATCGAAACACCCAAGAAATCCTGAGAGCATCACCAGAGAGACAAACATGAGTAAAAAACAAATTAAACACCATATAATACCACCCATTACAGTCACAGGCTTAAAGGAAAGACCTTACAGAAAAAAACAATCCAAAAACCCTCAGACAGAACCCACTAAATTACTTGCAAAAGTGGAAGACTTAGACAGATTTTTACGAGATGCCCTAGATAGTTTAACGGATAGAGTTGCTACGATTGAAGAGATGTTAAAAAGGGTAAGGGTGGGTAGCCATAATAGCCTAACTCATAAGCAAGGGGGGTCACTTGAGCCCATCAGTAAAGGCGTAATAACTAGCCCACAGACTGCCTTTAAGGCAGCTAAGAAAATCATAGAGCCTTACTGTAAGGTGTGAAGAACAAAAGTTGACCCAAAGACGCAAGTAGAAGTCACGACGGCTACCTCACAACCCATCCAACCTGATATAAGGAGGGACAATTTAAGAAAGGGCGAAAACGTATCTACCCTTAGTACTACTCCTCCTAATAACAAATATCCCAACCCATGGCAGAATCATAATAGGAATTTCCCTGAGTTGGATCGCCTGGACCTCCCCCCAGCAGCCACTCCTTACACAGTAGTGTTAGCTAACGTACTGAGAATAGTGGCCCAGGAAACAGTATCTTGGGATACTTCAAGAAATAAAGCCCTCCACTTGATAGGCACGAAAACGGATTTAACTCAGGCACTTTTTTTTAGATTTTAAAATGGTCAAAAGAGTTAGCTGGGTCGGCAGAGAACGTAAAATCTTGCATGGTGGTTGCGTGGTATTGTCGTTTAAATCACCCCACCTGGTAGAAAACATTATCAGAAGAGTGGGCAGCCAAACGATCACCAGTAATGGTATTAATCTATTGCCGTTGGGTTATTTATATCAGCCACCGACTAAGATAAGACCAAGAATTAATTATGGGGATCCAATTGAAAATGCACACTATACATTTAATATTCCTGTCAATAATCGGTTCGATAGCCTCCCAACCTTAGAAAAGGTAGACTGACTGAAACCGACAGATACAGGTGGAGCACTAGGTAATGTTCAGATCTTAGGCATAGCCCCCAAAACATCAGAGCTCATTTTTGAGATAGGGACAATTCCAGTTAAAACATTAATAGTAGATACTCCATGATGAACTTTATCCCCCCACAATATAGGACCCGATATCTTACTGTTTAATCCTGTCGAAAGGACAGATGGAGGAATTGACCTAAACCCAGATATTTTACCCACAACTTCGCTCCACTCCCCAAGGGTTAATGAAAATAACTATAAAGGTAATAATAACAGAGATGATCAATGCTGTGTATTGTTCTGGAATGTTGTAGGTTTACGGAATAGAGCAACAAATCCCCTCTGGTTGGACTTTGTAGAGAAATTCAATATTCTGTGCTTCCAGGAGACTTGGGTAGAGGATCCTGTGCACATTAGTGGGTACAAGACCTGTCACACTGCAGCAATACCCTTGGTACATGGGAGATCTAAGGGAGGGCTAAACCACGGATGTGTCAAATTATATGAATGTGAATAAGATAACCTTGGCAATTTCTGAAATTCACTATCAATTTATCATTATTGAAACGGATAAATATCACTGTACAGTTGTGATAAACTTTTATAACAACGCTCCGCCAGATCAAATCCTTGGGGTCCTGAGAAAAATTAGTACAGATCTCAATAATGACCTTACCTGAACTACAAGAGATACGTATGTCCTCTGGGGTGGAGATTTTAACACTGGGTTGTGTGCGTTCAATGGGGGGAAAACTGTGGTATTCTATCTGATGACAACAATAACTACATTCATTTCCCACATTCAAACTATGGAAATTGTCTAAATGAGATTTTGTTCATGTTTGATTTAGGCTTTGCTAATGATTTATGCACTCCCTCGGTACCCTTCGATTTCACATTTAATGGGAGAGGTGCGAATTCGATTATTAATTATATAATCATATCCAATAGACACTCGTCAGGGCTTAAAGGTTTTAAAATGCATAAAAATGCCTTAACCACTTCCGTGCGTCGGACGGCCCCCGGCCGTCTGATGTCACGGTGGGCGTGTGCGGAAGACGGCCGGGGGCCGTCCGGCCCGCGCACGCGTGAAACTCTTCAGCACAGCGGGGGAATTCCGGCCGCAGCGAAGCGGTTAAGTGACCATTTCCCCTTGAGTGTTGCCATTCAATTGCCCAGAAATGTGATAAATACTAAGGGCAAGTCTGTGCACTTGGTTCAAGACATAGCTCTGAATAAAATCAATGGTTATTCACTTCGGTGGTCTAAAGTGGACCCAGTAGAATTTACTAAGAATATAGAGTGAAAACATCAATCAGCCTTCATAGCTTGTCTTGATGAGGCGACTGACACCCAGAAATCCTAGAAGCCTTTGCACAGATCACCCGAGGAATCAAGGAGGCACTAACAGTGGCAAATAAAAAAAGAATATAAGAGACAACAAGGATGGTTTAATGCTAGATGTACGAAAGCATACACAAAACTGAAACACGCTCTATATAAAACACCAAGAAATAGTGGAGAAGTAAAAAAGTGCAGACGGGAATACATACAGGCTTTGAAAGAGCATAAGGGTGACATAAAATAGAAGCTTGGACACCCCTTCATGAAGCAACAATGGCTCGAGATAACATAGCTTTTTGGCGGGCAATGAATGCTCCCTTTCTGGTACCTCACGATATCCCCACTATAGAAATCATTATTGGCGAAGACGAATGGGTGAAACATTATTCAAATATGTATAAATCCACATTAGACAAGTCAACTACAGACAAAATACAGCTGGTGCAGGGAATAATTGCTCCAAGGGTTTACCCAATCGATCTTCACATTACATTAGACGAGGTAAATGTTTCGAAATTAGCCAAAACATAGCTAAACTTTGGGTTTTGGTGAAAAATTGAAAAAAGTGCTGAAGAAGAAAGTGTCTGTTTTTTTCCCATGCAAATGGTATCAATAAAGAGTTTGCAGTGATAAAATCACATGTTCCCAGATTTCAGGAACAGGCAGACTTTTCTTAGGAAACCAAAATTTTCTACACAGTTTTGGCATTTTAGTGGGAGATAGCCTATTTTTTCAATTTTTTGAGCTTTCAACCTCCTTTCAGTTAGTGCTAGAAATTGATGTAAAACCAATAATGGATCCCAGAAAGCTATACATTTCTTAAATGTAGACAAAATTCTGAATTCAGCAAGGAGTCATTGTGTAGATCCTTTAAGGTTTTCCTATAGAAAGTAATAGTAGTGAAAAAAAGTTGAAAAAAACTGCTATTTGTGTCTGCATTTTCACCTGTAACTTCTTCTAAGTATGACAGATTTTTACAAGCACTATACCGTTATGTCCACTGGAGCCTTATGGTTGCAGGGGTATATAGAACTTATGGGTTCACCAAGAATCCGAAGTGCCCAGAGCCAATAACTAAGCTGCACCTTGGTATGGTTTTTCATTGTGTACCGGGTATACAGCAATTCACTTGGTAAAATAAAAAATGTGAAAAATAGGTATCAAGGAAAACTATGTATTTCCGAAATGGGAACAACATATGGAGTTTAGAAGCAGTGTTTATTTGCACAACTCCGTATATGTGGGTACCTATACCAGCATGTGAGTTAGAGGGCATTTTTGAAAATGTATTCTTTTTTACACACTGTCTTACATTTGGAAGGGATAAATGCATAGAAAGTCAATTGGCAAAAACACTTGTTCTACTATTCTGTGTTTCTCTAAGTCCCCCGGTAAAAATGGTACCTCACTTGTGTGGGTAGGCATAGTGCCCGCGACAAGACACGGCCCAAAATGCAACGTGGGCACATCATTTTTGTTCCAGTGAAAATTCACCCTTTTTTTGCAGTGTGCCTAGCTGTGGTTTTTGGACCCTAGCTCTGCCGGCACCTAGGGAAACCTAGCAAATCTATACATTTTTGAAAACTAGATACCCAGGGGAATCCAGGATGGGGTGACTTGTCTGGCTCTCACCAGGTTCTGTTACCCAGAATCCCTTGCAAACCTCAAACTTTGTAAAAAAAAACAAAAAACACACATTTTCCTCACATTTCTGTGGTGTAAAGTTCTGGAATCTGCCTGGATCCACAAAATTCCACCCACCCGTATTCCCCAAAGTCTCTCGATAAAAAATGGTACCTCACTTGTGTGGGTAGGCCTAGTGCCCGCGACAGGAAACGGCCCAAAACGCAACGTGGAGACACCACATTTTTACAGTCAAAACAGACCCTTTTTTTGCAAAGTGCCTAGCTGTAGATTTTGAACCCTAGCTCTGCCTGCACCTAGGGAAACCTAGCAAACCTATACATTTTTGAAAACTAAACACGCAGGGGAATCCAGGATGAGGTGACTTGTCTGGCTCTCATCAGGTTCTCTTACCCAGAATTCATTGCAAACCTCAGATTTTGTAAAAATAAACACATTTTCCCAACATTTCTGTGGTGGAAAGTTCTGGAATCTGCGTGGATCCACAAAATTCCACCCACCCCGCATTCCCGAAAGTCTCTCGATAAAAACAGTACCTCATTTTTCAAAGATTCGGAACAGCAAACCATAACGAGTATACCAAAGTAACTACCCCAAACAAGAGTCCCGATTAATTATGAGCCTTTTCTAGCTCCAAAAGTGTGCACATCCACCGCTCCTGCCGTTCCCAGGGAGCAGTCTCCAAGACCAATGTTCGTAATTTACACAATTGTGGAGTGCACCACCAGAGAGGTCGAAATAATTATGTCCATCCAATAATAAGAGTAATTCCTTTATTCCTCCAATACAAAAAGGGGACAGCCGACGCGTTTCATCCAAACAATATGGACTTCATCAGGGCTTAGCTATTCAAGCTTTAATAATGTAGCTGTGGACCCTTAGACCAATGTCAAAGGTCAAAGAAATAGTACATAAGGTCTGTACTTTTATGCTGGTAAACTGCACCCTCCTGAATTCAGGTCAGTTACAATATACAGGCTCATGTGCCATATTAGTCCAGGCGAAAACGTCCGAAAACAGTACCTCACTTGTGTGGGTAGGCCTAGTGCCCGCGACAGGAAACGGCCCAAAACGCAACGTGGAGACACCACATTTTTACAGTCAAAACGTACCCTTTTTTTGCAAAGTGCCTAGCTGTAGATTTTGTACGCTACCTCTGCCGGCACCCAGGGAAACCTAGCAAACCTATACATTTTTAAAAACAAGACGCCCATGGGAATCCAGGATGGGGTGACTTGTCTGGCTCTCACCAGGTTCTGTTACCCAGAATCCCTTGCAAACCTCATTTTGTCCAAAAAAACACATTTTCCTCACATTTCTGTGGTGGAAAGTTCTGGAATCTGCATGGATCCACAAAATTCTACCCACCCCGCATTCCCCAAAGTCTCTCGATAAAAATGGTACCTCACTTGTGTGGGTAGGCCTAGTGCCTGTGGCGGTGGTGTTGTTCGTGAACACCTGCACTACTCTTCCCCGGACAGAGGAAAGGAATGCTTTCAGCGCAAGACGGATCGCCCGTAGCTCCAGAAGGTTGATTTGGAGCCCGGACTCCGCCGGAGACCAGAGGCCTCTGATCTCCACCTCCCCCATGTGGCGGCCCCATCCCAGCAGTGATGCATTGGTCACCACTGTGAACTCTGGTTGAGGAAGGGAGAGGGATCTGCCGTTGACCCAATGCTGGTCCCTGAGCCACCACTGCAGTTGGTGTGCAGTGTCCTCTGAGATCAGGACGCAACCGGACAGATTCACCTGATGTTGCGCCCACTGGATCTTCAGGTCCCACTGCAGAGCCTGCATATGCCACCTGGCATGATCCACCAGCAGGATGCAGGAGGCCATCAGGCCCAGCAGCCGGAGGGTCATCCTGACCGAAACCCGGGTAAAGGGCTGAAAGATCGGAATCATAGCCTGAATATCCCGGACTCGATGCTCGAGAGGATAGACCCGAAACCACGTCGTGTACAGAACCGCTCCGATAAAGAGGACCTTCTGAGAGGGAATCAGGTGTGACTTTGCCACGTTGATGGAGAACCCCAGCGAATGCAGGAGGTCGGCCGTAGTCTGGAGGTGGGAGACGACTGTCAGGGGCGAGCCCGCCTTCAACAACCAGTCGTCGAGATAGGGGAAGACTAGGACACCTGATCTGCACAGATGAGCTGCAACCACCGCCATCACTTTCGTGAACACCTAGGGGGTGCTGGTAAGGCCGAAGGGGAGCACAGTAAACTGAAAATGCTCGTGGCCTACCATAAACCGCAAGTAGCGCCGGTGGGCCGGCCGGCCGGCCGGGGATGTGAAAATAGGCGTCCTGCAAGTCTAACGCTACCGTCCAGTCTCCAGGGTCGAGGGCAGACAAGACCTGAGCTAACGTCAACATTTTGAACTTCTCCTTCCGGAGGAAGCGGTTGACGTTCCTGAGGACCAAGATAGGACGCAGGCCCTTGTCGTTCTTGGGTACCAGAAAGTAGTGGGAATAGCAACCACAACCTACTTCTGGGGCAGGAACGCGCTTGATGGCTTCCTTGGCCAAGAGAGCCGCAACTTCCTATTGGAAAAGGCCCAGGTGATCCTCTGACATGCGATGGTACTGAGGTGGCATGGCTGGGGGGTAATCTCGAAGGGGAGGGGGTAGTCTTGAAGGGGAGCGAGTAGCCCCTTTGGACTATCTGCAAAACCCACCTGTCCGACCTGATGGTGCGCCAGTAGGGGAGGTGATGGCGGATCCTGCCGCCCACTGGCGACTGATGGGCCTGGAAGGTTTGAAGGCTGAAGCAGAGGGGGGGGGGGTTGGTGGACTGGCCCGCTCGCTGGCCCCCAGAACCACGGCGGTGGTTCCCACGCCCCCGGCCGCGCGAAGGTTGTGCAGCTTGTGCCGGCCTGTGGCTCTGGGTGGGACATAGTGGGGCACCCCTTCCGTAGCCACGAAAGGGGCAAAAAGCAGACTGTGCAGGGCGGTTGGAGAGGCCCAAGGACTTTGCCGTAGCCCGTGAGTCCTTGAAACGCTCTAGAGCGTTGTCTGCTTTGTCGCCAAAAAGGCGACGGCCACAAAGGGCATGTCCATAAGAGTGCTCTGGACATCCCCAGAAAAGCCAGTCGATCTCATCAAGGCATAGCGACGAAGGGCTACCGATGTGGAAATCGTCCTGCCTAGAGAGTTGGCGGTATCCAGCCCACAGCGGATGGTAAACTTTGCCGCCTCTCTCCCTGCGGCAACAGCCTGGGAGAGTATGGTCCGGGCCTCCTCCAGACACTGAGGCAGCACTTGCGCAACCGTGTCCCACACAGAGTGGGAATAATGGCCCAATAGACATGCGGTGTTTACCGACCGCAGTCCCAAGCTGGCAGAAGAAAAAATCTTCTTTCCAAGATGATCCAGCTTCTTGGATTCCCTATCTGGTGGTGCGTTAGGGAATGCGCTCTTGGAAGTAGAGGCTTGGACCACCAAGCTCTCCGGGGTGGGGTGTTGGGAGAGGAAAGTGGGGTCACCCAGGGCCGGGCGGTGGCGTCGGGCAATCATCCCATCCACGGGAGCCCCCATGTTGGGCCTGGACCAGGTGCACAAAAGGATGTCGGTAAGGGCATCATTAAACGGAGGCAGGGGCTCCGAAAAGCTCGCCGCCGGTTGAGGCACCTCTGTCAGGAGGTTAGTCCTGACTGCCACCGTAGGTAGCTCGAGGTGGAGAGCCTCGGCAGCCCTACGCAACACCACTGCGTATGACGCTCCCTCCTCCGTAGCCACGGTAGGAGGAGACAACATGCCAAGGTCTGGGGAGGTATCGAGACCACTGGCATCCCCCAGGTCCTCTCTCCAGTCCGGATCATAATCCAACTGGTCGGTCAGAGGGTCACCTGACCCCTCCCAGTCCTCCTCCTCGTCCTCTGGGTGCCAATCTGGCCTGAAAGGGACCCCAGGAGTGAACAGGGGCACAAAAACCCTGCTCAGTGCCGGATCCGGTGTCGGTCGACGCAGGTCCGGCTCCGTGTCCACATCAGGATGGAGGCCGGGGTCAACGCCGGCTGGGGGCACAACCGGCGTCGAGTGCGGTTGCGGGTCCGAAGGAATCGGCGCCGGGGGAAGGCGTAGTGAGGTCAACCAGCGCCGATCCGGATCCAGGCCTGGATCCATGGAAACCCTGCGGCGCCGGGGCTGACGGCAGGGAAGGCCTAGGACCCCCAACCGAGTCCGCGGAGCCCGAAGGTGCGCCAGCGGAGTCAGGCTGCCCAAAGATGGCATGCATCGCCTCGTAAAACTGACGAAGCTGGGCAGGAGTCGCTCCGGGTCCCGGGAAGGGAGGGAAACGTGGAGTTGACACTTCAGGCTCCGCACGCGGAGCCGCAGTAGGGGCACCGCCCGCATCCCTCTTCGCATCAGCCGACCGACGTTCTTGTGCTTCGACTTACCTGACCCTGAGTGCAAAGACTTGGATGACGAGTGGTGATGGCTCCGCGACCGGACCCTTGACCTTCCTCGCGACTTCGGACTTCGGAGCCATGGTCCGGCAGTCGGAGCACGACTTGGGATCGTGGTCGCACTCCAGGCAAAAGAGGCACACGCGGTGCGGATCCGTCACCAACATCAGTTGGGTACAGAAACCGCAAGCCTTGAAGCCGGGCATCCCTACTTGCACCAGGAGTCGGTAGGACTCAAAAAGACGTTGACAAAAGTTGCTCAAAAAGTTCAGTCAAAAGGTGACTGGAGGTACCCCTCTCTCCGGATCTGCGCTGGCTGGCGCGGAAAAAGAAAGAACTGACGTCAGCGCGCGAGGGCAGCGTCTAAGTAGCTACCGCTACCTCATCCCGGCAACCACGACGCCAACGTCGAACACAGAGCCGACCGACGCCACCTTCCGACATGCAGAGGTACTGCTGATGAAAAACTTTCCAGATCCAGCCTGACCCCTGGGAGTAATTCTAAGGTAAGGAATCTATAACTAACTGTTTCTTTCCGATAACACATTTTCCTCACATTTCTGTGGTGCAAAGTTCTGGAATCTGCGTGGATCCATAAAATTCCACCCACCCCACATTCCCCAAAGTCTCTCGATAAAAACGGTACCTCACTTGTGTGGGTAGACCTAGTGCCCGCGACAGGAACCAGCCCACAACACAACGTGGAGACACCACATTTTTACAGTCAAAAAGGACCCGTTTTTTGCAAAGTGCCAAGCTGTGGATTTTGAACCCTAGCTCTGCCAACACCTAGGGAAACCTAGCAAACCTATACATTTTTGAAAATTAGACAATGCAGGGGAATCCAGGATCGGGTGACTTGTCTGGCTCTCATCAGGTTCTGTTACCCAGAATCCCTTGCAAACCTCAAATTCTGTAAATAAAAAAACACATTTTCCTCACAATTTCTGTGGTGGAAAGTTCTGGAATCTGCGTGGAACCACAAAAATCCACCCACCCCGCATTCCCCAAAGTCTCTCGATAAAAACGGTACCTCACTTGTGTGGGTAGCCCTAGTGCCCGCGACAGGAAACGCCCCAAAACGCAACTTGGAGACACCACATTTTTACAGTCAAAACGGACCCTTTTTTTGCAAAGTGCCTAGCTGTAGATTTTGAACCCTAGCTCTGCCGGTACCAAAGGAAACCTAGCAAACTTATACATTTTTTAAAATTAGACAACCAGTGGAGTCCAGGGAGGTATGGCTTGTGTGGACCCCCCAACGTTTTCCTACCCAGAATCCCCTGCAAACCTCAAATGTAGCAGAAAAAAGTCACTTTTTTCTCAAATTTCTGTGTGGGAAAGTTGTGGGATCACCGGGCTGACACAAATTTCCTACCACCCAGCGTTCCCCCATGTCTCCCGATAAAAATGGTACCTCACTCGTGTGGGTGGCCCAAGTACCCGCTACAGGCAAGGGCCCAAAATGTATTGAGGAGATATCAAAATTGCCTATCACAAACCAACCTGGTTTTGCAAGGGGGGTCACCTGGGTTTTTGTGATTCCACAACTTTCCCACACAAAAATGTGTGGAAAAGTGATTTTTTCAGCTAAATTTGAGGTTTGCAGGGGTTTCTGGGTAAGAAAACGTTGGGGGATCCACGCAAGCCATACCTACCTGGAATCCCCCGGGTGTCTAGTTATCAGAAATGTGTGGGTTTGGTAGGTTTCCCTAGATGGCTGCCGAGCACGGGGCCAAAAACCCAGGTGACCCCCCTTGCAAAACCATGTCGTTTTGTGATAGGCAATTTTGATATCTCCTCAATATGTTTTGGGCCCTTGCCTGTCGCGGGTACTTGGGTCACCCACACGAGTGAGGTACCATTTTTATCGGGAGACCTGGGGGAACACTGGGTGGTAGGAAATTTGTGTCAGCCTGGTGATCCCACAACTTTCCAACACAGAAATTTGAGAAAAAAGTGTTTTTTTCCAGCTAAGTTTGAGGTTTGCAGTGGATGTTGGGTAAAAAAACAAAACAGTGAGAACCACGCAAAGTCATTCACCCCTGTACTTCCATCCTTGTCAACTACTCAAAAATGTGACGGTTTGCCTAGGTGACGACTGAGCTAGGGCACAAAGTCCCCTGCTACCCATATTAACAAAAAAAAGTCTTACAAAAGGCCATTAAACTGCCACAAATATAAATCTAACACTAATTTGATGAAGTTAATCCACCACTTGCACTGATTGGTTTTAGCACCTCCAGAAACGCTGGCTTCAAAGCACAAATACTTATCAAAGTATACAAATATTGAAGCCAAGTCTTCTGAAGGGGAGCCATAAAGCCACTTCACGGCACCAACCACTTTATGGTCCATTCACACGCCATTCACGCACCATACACAAGACTTCCATACCGCCAGCCACGGGCCCAATCAACCAGATCACTTGCACTCACATAAACATACTGCCGCCATGCAAGGGCCCATCACATTCATATGCCACAAGACATAATGAGTTTGACTATATTTTACCACCTGTCAAGTCTCCCCCTCCTTCTTCCTGAACGTTACCAAACGCATGCCGAGTGAACCTTTACTAACGGCTCCCATGACAGCCACATGAGGCTCAGGAAGACATGTCTTTCATGCGCCTAGCGCACTCTACTATGCTAAATCCAACTCCTTCCAGTTTGTGGATGCAAGTTAGGGGTGCCCGAGTATGCCGCAAAGTCATTCCTCGAGCTGAGCAAGCTTATCTACCTTTGAAACTAAGGCAAACATGCTGGAAATTTTCAAAAGCTTTCTAAAGATAACATTATAAACTATGAAGAACGGTTGAATGTGAAACACGGGTAGTCCGTTGCAACGTAGCATATGTCCAATCCACAGTTACGTGCAGTGACTGTAATGCACTTATCATATCATCAACTGACCATCTACTAAGTTCTAACGGAGGATGAACATGGCAAGCAGCATTGACCCATAATACTATAGTAAATTCAGTGCAAGAGTGGCAGCAATGGATTCGAATCCATGGGTGAAGATGAAGTCATGACGTGTAGCTATACTATCTTTACTATCTGCCTTCTACCTTTGCAATATTCCTCCGAAAGCACACCTACCGTAAGCTGTTCTAACTCGTTCGTGTGTCTGTCCTCATCAGAGTCCTGACTAATCCTGTCTAATTGTCGAGAGACCCTATACTAATGCCTTCCATCTCTAGCTACTTGAAGCTTGAGAAAATATTTCTGCCACGTGCTATCAATGCTCTCACTGTGCTAAATCCAACTCCTTCCAGTTTGTGGATGCAAGTTGGGGGGTGTCTGAGTATCCCAGTAGGCCATATCTCGAACTGAGCGAGCATATCTACCTTTGAAAATAAGGCAAAAATGCTGGAAATTTTCAAATGCTTTCTAAAGAGATCATCAAACTATGAAGAACGGTTGAATGTGAACCACAGGTACTCCGTGACAACGTGGCGTATGTTCTGTCCACCAGTATGTGCAGCGTGGGGACTATAATGCACTTGTCAATTGGCGAACAGAACAACTACCACGTTCTGAAAGCAGATAAAGGTGTTGAGAAGTCCATGATTTCCTGAAGTAGAGGAACAAATATTCTGCATCTGCTTTCGTAGTGAAGGAGTGGCCCACAGACAGTAGGTATCCATTCACACCAATTGAAAGGTTTACCTATTGGCAGCTACACCTCAGTCAATTTCCCATTATTTTGCTTTAGTATGATACAACATAAAGCAAGTAGGAAAACAGAAGGCAGGCTTACTTGGGCACTGGGGACAGTAAACACGAGTTGCAGGAATTTCATCAGCAAAGTGTCGCTCCTGCAGCCTTGCCACGTCCTCCAGAACACATGAAGTGGAGGCTGCTGCTTCTGTAGCAGTGAGACTTTCAATCAGAGACAACTGAAAGTCAAGGAAAGACATGAGTCTTCCTGTGGTGGTCTGACGATAAACAACATACGCATTGTATGTTGTCATCTGGATCAGGTGAGTAAACAGTTTCTTATACCAAGTACGAGTTTTACGATTCGAATTGTATGGCTGAAGAACCTGGTCGTTCTTGTCCACTCTGCCCATGTACTTGTTGTAATCAAGTGTACAGGTGGGCTTGTGGACTTCGGCCATCTGACCCCAAACCGTGACAGGGGAAGTGCTCTCAGCATGAATTGTAGTGAGCACGTACACGTCACGCCTATCTGAGAACTTGACTGCAAGCAGTTTGTTGGAACGCAACGCAGTGCTCTGGGATTTCTGGAGCATCTTGCAAACAAGCTCCTGCGGGAATCCTTTGCGGCGACAACGAATTGTACCGCAAGCCACGGAGCCAGCTTTGTAGAGCTCACTGAACAGCTCTACTCCTGTATAGAAATTGCCACATAAAGGTTATAATCTTTGTGAAAAAGTGGCTGGACAAGCTCCCATACGATCTTTCCTGTGACCCTTAGCGTGGGAGGGCAACCCACAGGGTTAAGAGTTGTGTCCTTCCCTGTATACACTCTCAAGCTGTACACGTAGCCAGTCGAGCACTCACACAGCATGTACAGCTTGATGTCAAAGCGAGCGCGTTTGCTCGGAATGTACTGCCTAAACAGCAGCCGCCCTTTATACAGGATCAAGGACTCATCAATGGCTATATTCTTTCCAGGAGTATAAACCTCTGGAAACCTGGCAGACAAATGTTCCATGACAGGCCGAATTTTGAACAACCTGTCATGGTCTGGATGGTCCCGGGGCAATGCAGCAGAATTGTCATTGAAATGCAGCATGCGTAGCAATAGCAAAAAACGATCTCTGCTCATGTATGGTGCGAAGATGGGGGTTAACCAAACCGTGCGAGTAGACCAGTAGGATAGCAAGGTTGGTTTATGCACTACCGTCATTTTAAGCGTGAGGTCCAAAAATATCTTCAACTCCCGTAAAGAAGTGGGAGTCCTCTTGTGTGCCCTAGAATGAGGCCCAAGAGTGCCACCATGCTCCCTCAGAAATTGTTCAGCACACAAATTTGTTTGCTGCACAATTTCGTCAAGGAAGTCAACATCAAAAAAGAGATGGACGTAGTCAATTGGCAAAAAATTGGCAGTATCGACTTTACATCCAGCGTCACCAGTGAAAGGCGGAATTTGGGGCTGAACTAAATTGGGAGGCTGCCAAGATAGCACTCCGTCTGTGCTTGCGGCTGCACGTGCCTGCTCTCTGGGCTGCTCTAACCTGCTACTGGTGTCCCGCTGCACAGACTGTGCTGGCAAAGGGACAGCATGACTGACATCGTCTCCTTCAGAATGGCTGGAAGATGAGTCGTCGGATGGAACTGCGCCGACTGAAAAATCGCTCCCAGATTCTGCTCCATTGTGCTCTCCCTCAGATGCTGTCTCAGTGTCTGCTGTCTCAGTTTCTGATCCTGCCTCAGGTGTGGACTCCAGAACCAGACTTAGGGCCTGGGCAGCATTCATCCAACGATACGCCATCTCTTCTAGTGCCTAAAACTATCCTTTTAAAACACTATCCTACGTAGAAGGCAGATAGGTTGTTGGTTTCAAAGTGTAGGTGTGTGTGTGCGTGAGTGAAGTGTTTAACAGTCAGTAATAACGAAGTCACCCTACCTTTCCTTTGCGAAATCCGTACGCTCTCCAAAAACACTAAGAAAGAGAGAAAAAAGACACAGTATTACTTTAACTTGCCACATACCCATCATCGCAGCCTTTAGTGCTGGTGGAAGCCAGTGCGACAATCATTTTGGCGCCCTCCCATGACTTTCAATAAATATCTGTTATTCAGTGCCAAGATGCCTACGGGTGAACGTGTGCTTTACAATTGCACACTATGACCTCCTTTGATTCCCTCACTACCATCCTTGCAAATGTGCCCCTCATCTCTCCATAGCCCCTCTCTCACATACATTTCATCTGTTTCAAAGTGTTTCTAATGCGTGGCTTTACTAATCCACTTAGCTATCCACATAATACAAATCTGTTCTTTCCAGCATGCCCTCTGCATTATTTTATGGCGTCAAATCTGCCACTAGACAAAAGTCAGATATCTCTATCTAGCAGGAATTTTTATTTGTACTCTGCAGCAGTACCACGATTTACTGCCTTTCATGTAACTTCAAAGAGAATCATTATAGTTCTTTCACAGTCTCCTAATTTCAGCACTGAGAAATCTCTCTGTAAATATATATATATATATATATATATTACAAGCAATTGATTCCCAATATCAGTGCGCTCAATACCTGGTGCAGGCAGCAACGGGTGGAATCCTTACCCGATATAAATTCAGAAACACAAAGGATGCCGCACTCCAGAGATAGGTTTCAGAGTTGCTTTATTTTCACGCCCACTACCACCAGTGGAGGTTCACCTGGGTTTTTGTGATTCCACAACTTTCCCACACAAAAATGTGTGGAAAAGTGATTTTTTTTCAGCTAAATTTGAGGTTTGCAGGGGATTCTGGGTAAGAAAACGTTGGGGGATCCACGCAAGCCATACCTACCTGGAATCCCCCGGGTGTCTAGTTATCAGAAATGTGTGGGTTTGGTAGGTTTCCCTAGATGGCTGCCGAGCACGGGGCCAAAAACCCAGGTGACCCCCCTTGCAAAACCAGGTCGTTTTGTGATAGGCAATTTTGATATCTCCTCAATACGTTTTGGGCCCTTGCCTGTCGCGGGTACTTGGGTCACCCACACGAGTGAGGTACCATTTTTATCGGGGGACCTGGAGGAACACTGGGTGGTAGGAAATTTGTATCAGCCCGGTGATCCCACAACTTTCCCACATAGAAATTTGAGAAAAAAGTGTTTTATTTCAGCTAAGTTTGAGGTTTGCAGTGGATGTTGGGTAAAAAAACAAAACAGTGAGAACCACGCAAGTCATTCACCCCTGTACTTCCATCCTTGTCTACTACTCAAAAATGTGACGGTTTGCCTAGGTGACGACTGAGCTAGGGCACAAAGTCCCCTGCTACCCATATTAACAAAAAAAAGTCTTACAAAAGGCCATTAAACTGCCACAAATATAAATCTAACACTAATTTGATGAAGTTAATCCACCACTTGCACTGATTGGTTTTAGCACCTCCAGAAACGCTGGCTTCAAAGCACAAATACTTATCAAAGTACACAAATATTGAAGCCAAGTCTTCTGAAGGGGAGCCATAAAGCCACTTCACGGCACCAACCACTTTATGGTCCATTCACACGCCATTCACGCACCATACACAAGACTTCCATACCGCCAGCCACGGGCCCAATCAACCAGATCACTTGCACTCACATAAACATACTGCCGCCATGCAAGGGCCCATCACATTCATATGCCACAAGACATAATGAGTTTGACTATATTTTACCACCTGTCAAGTCTCCCCCTCCTTCTTCCTGAACGTTACCAAACGCATGCCGAGTGAACCTTTACTAACGGCTCCCATGACAGCCACATGAGGCTCAGGAAGACATGTCTTTCATGCGCCCTTAGCGCACTCACTATGCTAAATCCAACTCCTTCCAGTTTGTGGATGCAAGTTAGGGGGTGCCCGAGTATGCCGCAAAGTCATTCCTCGAGCTGAGCAACCTTATCTACCTTTGAAACTAAGGCAAACATGCTGGAAATTTTCAAAAGCTTTCTAAAGATAACATTATAAACTATGAAGAACGGTTGAATGTGAAACACGGGTAGTCCGTGACAACGTAGCATATGTCCAATCCACAGTTACGTGCAGTGACTGTAATGCACTTATCATATCATCAACTGACCATCTACTAAGTTCTAACGGAGGATGAACATGGCAAGCAGCATTGACCCATAAGTACTATAGTAAATTCAGTGCAAGAGTGGCAGCAATGGATTTGAATCCATGGGTGAAGATGAAGTCATGACGTGTAGCTATACTATCTTTACTATCTGCCTTCTACCTTTGCAATATTCCTCCGAAAGCACACCTACCGTAAGCTGTTCTAACTCGTTCGTGTGTCTGTCCTCATCAGAGTCCTGACTAATCCGGTCTAATTGTCGAGAGACCCTATACTAATGCCTTCCATCTCTAGCTACTTGAAGCTTGAGAAAATATTTCTGCCACGTGCTATCAATGCTCTCACTGTGCTAAATCCAACTCCTTCCAGTTTGTGGATGCAAGTTGGGGGGTGTCTGAGTATCCCAGTAGGCCATATCTCGAACTGAGCGAGCATATCTACCTTTGAAAATAAGGCAAACATGCTGGAAATTTTCAAATGCTTTCTAAAGAGAACATCAAACTATGAAGAACGGTTGAATGTGAACCACAGGTACTCCGTGACAACGTGGCGTATGTTCTGTCCACCAGTATGTGCAGCGTGGGGTCTATAATGCACTTGTCAATTGGCGAACAGAACAACTACCACGTTCTGAAAGCAGATAAAGGTGTTGAGAAGTCCATGATTTCCTGAAGTAGAGGAACAAATATTCTGCATCTGCTTGCGTAGTGAAGGAGTGGCCCACAGACAGTAGGTATCCATTCACACCAATTGAAAGGTTTACCTATTGGCAGCTACACCTCAGTCAATTTCCCAGTATTTTGCTTTAGTATGATACAACATAAAGCAAGTAGGAAAACAGAAGGCAGGCTTACTTGGGCACTGGGGACAGTAAACACGAGTTGCAGGAATTTCATCAGCAAAGTGTCGCTCCTGCAGCCTTGCCACGTCCTCCAGAACACATGAAGTGGAGGCTGCTGCTTCTGTAGCAGTGAGACTTTCAATCACAGACAACTGAAAGTCAAGGAAAGACATGAGTCTTCCTGTGGTGGTCTGACGATAAACAACATACGCATTGTATGTTGTCATCTGGATCAGGTGAGTAAACAGTTTCTTATACCAAGTACGAGTTTTACGATTCGCATTGTATGGCTGAAGAACCTGGTCGTTCTTGTCCACTCTGCCCATGTACTTGTTGTAATCAAGTGTACAGGTGGGCTTGTGGACTTCGGCCATCTGACCCCAAACCGTGACAGGGGAAGTGCTCTCAGCATGAATTGTAGTGAGCACGTACACGTCACGCCTATCTGAGAACTTTACATCTCTTCTAGTGCCTAAAACTATCCTTTTAAAACACTATCCTACGTAGAAGGCAGATAGGTTGTTGGTTTCAAAGTGTAGGTGTGTGTGTGCGTGAGTGAAGTGTTTAACAGTCAGTAATGACGAAGTCACCTTACCTTTCCTTTGCGAAATCCGTACGCTCTCCAAAAACACTAAGAAAGAGAGAAAAAAGACACAGTATTACTTTAACTTGCCACATACCCATCATCGCAGCCTTTAGTGCTGGTGGAAGCCAGTGCGACAATCATTTTGGCGCCCTCCCATGACTTTCAATAAATATCTGTTATTCAGTGCCAAGATGCCTACGGGTGAACGTGTGCTTTACAATTGCACACTATGACCTCCTTTGATTCCCTCACTACCATCCTTGCAAATGTGCCCCTCATCTCTCCATAGCCCCTCTCTCACATACATTTCATCTGTTTCAAAGTGTTTCTAATGCGTGGCTTTACTAATCCACTTAGCTATCCACATAATACAGATCTGTTCTTTCCAGCATGCCCTCTGCATTACTTTATGGCGTCAAATCTGCCACTAGACAAAAGTCAGATATCTCTATCTAGCAGGAATTTTTATTTGTACTCTGCAGCAGTACCACACTTTACTGCCTTTCATGTAACTTCAAAGAGAATCATTATAGTTCTTTCACAGTCTCCTAATTTCAGCACTGAGAAATCTCTCTGTAAATATATATATATATATTACAAGCAATTGATTCCCAATATCAGTGCGCTCAATACCTGGTGCAGGCAGCAACGGGTGGAATCCTTACCCGATATAAATTCAGAAACACAAAGGATGCCGCACTCCAGAGATAGGTTTCAGAGTTGCTTTATTTTCACCACCACTACCACCAGTGGTGGGAAAATAAAGCAATTCTGAAACCAATTTCTGGAGTGCGGCATCCTTTGTGTTTCTGTATATATATATATATATATACATATGTGTGAACAAGGCAGTAATGCCGAAACACGTTACAGCGAAATAAAATCAAAGCGCAACAAAGAAAAACAGTGTGGTGTTGTACCTAGTGTAAAGATCCGATTCTTATCGGGAAGTTGGAACTGGAATGGAAAATATATATATATATGATTTTATCTCTACATATATGTGTGTATATATATATATATATATTATCTACTGGCGGTCGCCAGTAGATAGTTATAGTTAGGACCTATTTTCCATAGTAAATCCGCAACATTCTATTTGAAATAACTCTTGCGCCGGTTGACGAATCTTCACGAAATTTTCCAACTTTGTGGCCCGCTCCGGTCTGCTCATACCCTGAAAGTCTCGGGGTGATTCGTCAAGCGGGGCCGAGAAAAAGGGGGTCCCAAAACGTGTTTTCCCCATTCATTTTCCCATAGGAAACTTTAGCCACGGCTACAGCTCGGACTAGCTGAACGGAATTACACCAAATTTGGCAAAGAGGTAGTTCTTGGTTCAGAAAGAACCCTTTTTGTTAAATGGTGTAAATCCGTTCAGTAGTTCCTGAGAAAATCAAAAGGAAAATCACATATATATCTATGGCCGCGTCGGATTCGCGCACCCTGAGCGCACCCCTGCACGCACCCTCCCGATCCCGAGCTGCATGCTAATTGGCTGTCAAGTGGCTGTCAACACTCCAAATCAGGAAGTGTTGGCAGCCATTTTGTCCCTCGGTAGAACCGAGGCACAAGAAACAAGTGCGCAAAACGCACAAAGGGGCAGGGTAGAAACACCCTGACTTCTAGGTCTGCTCAGGGGGTCCCACAAGGACCCCATGGGCAGAAAAAGAATTTTTTTTTTTTTTAATCGGCGGGATGCGCTTAGGGTGTGCGGATCCCGCCGATAAAAAAAGAAAACGAGCGCGCCTCCCGCGCTTCGTGCTTCACTGGCCCCGGGTGGGCCAAGTCCCGGGGGCATGCGGGGTTAATAAAAATGATTGGGGGCCTCTAGGCCCTCCCAAGCCCCGGGACCGCCACCCCGGGGCTTTTATTTCAAAATGGTGCGGGAGGGCACTCGGCCCTCCCACAGCCCCGGGGACCGCCACCCCCGGGGCTTCTTTTATTTAATTAAATGAACCTGTGTGGGGGGTCTCAAGCCCCCCACACACCCCGGGGACCGCCACCTCCCCGTGGCAGTAATAATGTAAATGCGGGGGTCCTTTACGGACCCCCGAGGACCACCACCTCCCCGGGGCTTTAAAGACATGGGAGGGGGGCCGTGCGGCCCCCCTCCTGGAGCCTGTGGTGGCCCTGGGGACCACTGATAACGCCGATTCTTATCTAATTATCTATAAGAACCTTCTGGTCGCCAAGATCTTTTTACCTGTTGAATGGTGTAAAGGAGAGAATCTCATCTGGTTATATAACAGCATTCATTTTTGTCTGAAAGGACCACTGACTCCGAATTCAAGTTTAAGAATTTATTATCGCCAAAAATAACTGAACGTGCAAGCACCTCAACACGAGGTTAAAGAAATAGATGGGCACTAATACAAATAATAACCTACGCAGGAATCTCATCCGACTCAAGATAAAGAGAATAGAAAGTTCTAGAAGGATCAACCAGACTATGATTGCTCCAAATTCTAAATTGCTCTTCATTGGACTAAACAAGCTTTACATCAATTGCTGTCCCTACACTAACGCTAAGTGACATCCCTGCATAACGAGTTTCAAAGGCAAGAGTGAATAAAAGGTGTCAGCTGTGAAGACTTCCTCAGAAGTGCAATCACCTAGTACCTATGCTCAGCTCTGTCCTCCTCTCTGGTCTCCCCTACCTCTTCTCTGGCTTCCTCCCTCAGGGCACTATCCCTAATACAAAACCCCAATACAATTGTACACGCCTTTGTCACGCCTCCTTGGCCAGGTCTTCTTTCTTGTATTTTTCCATCGAAACGGTTACTTCATCCTGGACGGTTGCGATGGCCTTGAGTCCCAGGCACCTTCTCCGCTGAAAGTATCATCCCTAAATTCCATTTCACTCCCCGTACCATGCCTCCCATCTCTCTAACTTTTGAAAACAAAGAGTTAGTCTTTACTAACGAGACATGTGTCCTTGCACCTGCAACAAGAGATACGTTCAACAGAAACCTTCTACTGTGCTAATTAAATCTACCGTTTGTGCCCAGAGAGCCTTACCAAGAGAAACTTTTCTCGGACTACAAAATAAGCTAACATAAGAATAAACCAGGCCTTCCCTAAGCATATATGTAGTCAGGCCTTTACATATAACTTTTAAACACACATCTTACTTTCCCCATAAGCATTTCCATTACACTTCATATGCGAAAATGAATTACATGTGCAACTTAAATATGGTGCACGTTTAAACTACTGCAACTAAATTATACATAAACTATTTTCTCTATGCATTATGTTCACACAATTCAATAAGCATTACATTACATAATTATCATAACACCATTATACTGCTGCGTTCACTTAATATTAGTGAACTATTCACTCTTACTAAACATACATGAATACACAACTGAATATATGCGAATATATGTCTGATTACATGCGGGTGCGGCCTATCAGTGATTATGATGCACCCCTACAATTCACAAGAACATTTCGCTCTATCAGTTCCCCCTTTGATGACTCCTGTCATCATTTTTTCATTCTACTCCCTTGGAGAAAGAACCGACCTAAACAGAACTTGTTGCCATCTTCCCTGGTCTTAGTTTCTCCATGCTCTTGAGCCTTTGATACTGATTGTCCCGCAGTCTTGCCAATCTCATCTCATTTTCCCTCAAAGCTCTCTTGACTCGGCCTGCCCGATACCACTTGTAGGCCTTGATCGCAATCCACAACCCAACCACACAACCCACCAAGATAAAGAGGGGTCTCAGAAAGTACCCAAGGAATCCCTTTCCCAGATTCGCAAACCAACCTCCCACTTGACCAAAACCCTTGCCGACCTTTTCCCAGGCACCCTCTTCGGTCAAATCCGCTATTTTTGTGTGGATTGTAGTGATGTTACTTATATATTTCTCCAGATCCTTGCTACGGTCTGGTATATAAGTGCAGCACTCTTGAACCTTCAACATTTTACAGACTCCGCCCTCTTTTGCCAATAGGACATCCAAAGCAAGGCGATTCTGCAAAACCATTCCCCTTATCGACAACATCTCTCCTTCCACCAACACCAACGACTTTGCTGTGTTCATTGAAAATTCATCCACCACTGTCGCTAACCTCCGAATTTTCACATCATTCAAGACTACTCCCAGACTGGGTATCATAGCTCCAAAGATATCTCCCACTACAATTCCTGCACTTGCAGCTCTTCTCGCCCTTGAATGCTCCCCACCTTCTAGAAGATCTAAGTCTTCTGTATGGTAAATCTTTGGAAATATTATTGCCAAATAACATGTTCCATACCAATTTGCAGGCAACCTCACATAAGCATTCTTCCCACATATGTAATACACCGTTGGTATCACTTGTACAGGACCTTGGAGAAAATCTTTGCCACATCTGCCATGGTGAAAACGTGATCACAAGTACTTTGTCCCACTGCTACCTTCTCGTAGTAAGTCTGATAACGCCTTATACACAACTTACCCCTCTGCTCCTTATCTAATGCTATAGGACCATAGCTTCCCCTGGTCTTATGCAACTTTTCTTCCTCTGTCCAATCAGTCCTGTGATGCCCCAAGTCTCGGGAGTGAGTCAGCTTTCTATACCTATCCTCAACCTGATCTACAAACTTTCTCTCTACATCCGACATCAAACAAGTCAGATTGTGTCTGTGTGCAAAGGCTGTGTCCAATTCCAAACTCGGTATGAAGTACTTCCTGAGTCTATCTTCCGTCTTATAATAGTCATATTTATTCAAATGCTTGTAAGCTGGGACTTCAGGAAGCACTGCGTCGAAATTGGAAAAGAAATACTCAAACTGATCTCTCTCATAAAATAAACTAAGCAAAAGACTACATGAAATACCATAAGTCAGTGGAAGATGGTGATACCTAATACCCTCGTCCACTGAAGTAGGCAACTGCATACACACATAACAATCTTTCGCCTCCATCACATCAACATACTCATACAACAACTTAGCATATGCATTCAACTTAAAATCACCTTTCGATAAATCTACATGTAATCTACGACTTTCTTCTAATAGCAAAGCTCTGTCAGCTGCCCTGTCCACCCCCTTCTGGCTAGGTGTAATAGGTGTAGGTGTCCCTGTCACCCCTTCCACTTCTAGCTCGTGCGAACCAGTATATGAGACTATAACTACTATGATTATGGAAACTATTACACTACTTATAAGAATGCCTACAATCCATTTAGATCTACGATTGGGATCTCCCGGCTCCATGGTTTAGAAAGTTCTCAAAAGTCTTGGTTATAGCAAAGAACCCTGAAAAAGTCTCTGTCCTTTATTTGCGACTTGCTTAACCAGCTCGAACAACCATGAAGTCTCCGGATTTTCCCTTTTTGTTCACAATCTTATTTACACAGTCCAGAAAAAGACTTCCCTAGTTTTCGTTCCTCTTCTGTGGAAAGTCCCTAAGTTTATTCTTCTTCCACTCGGACCTAGGTTATCTTCTTCTTTTAGACTTTTATTTACAGTTTATAGTTGATCCACAATAAGATCCTCATTAAGCAATACCAGAACATGATACAAAAGTTCAAGACGCAAAATCAACACTTCATGTGAAAACGGCTCAACTCCAAAAGGCGGGAATTCGAGTCGATGCAGAACCAAGTTTCGGACTTCACTCAGAAGCGGGGATTCGGAACTGTGAGAGTCAGTGTTCCTTCTATCTCGAGCCCTGGCAACTGCAGCACCACCTTCACCACCACATTCGGGCTCCGACTGACCACTTGCACTGACCTCAGTCTTCCCGTACTCACCACCCCCTGCATCAAACACAGTGTAAGTCCACTCAGGGGTAGAGTATCTGCGACAAGGCACTCTTGTTCTCTTTGACCTTTGCCGACTGTCTTGTGCTTGGTCTTCGTCACTTGCCTCTGTTTCAGATGCTTCGGACACTGGAGCAAGGTCTCTTTCAGGTGCTAACCTCAGGTTCAGTCGCCTCTGTCTTTCAGGGCAACTTTCTGCATTTCTGTTCGTTCGTCTGCCTTCCCCTTCTATACCCAGTGCACTACTTCCTCTTTCTGCTGAATCTGTCGCTTCTCCGCCCACTGCACCGTTTCTGTCTTCGGTGTCTGAGTCAGGGTTCGAACTGTGGAAACCCCTTCGGCTTGCTCTAGTGCACCACCAGCTGTGTCAGCGACCCTTACAGCTTGACTTGTCCTCTCATGTGGCCCTGCCACATCAGCTGGATTTTCATTTACGAGAGGAGCTGTTTCTTCCAAGGGTGCTGAAACTCTGCGGGTATGGGAGGCATGCACCCAGTTCGGCAATCCTCCACACTTCACTGCTGTGTTCGTGATAAGTATCACCTGATACGGGCCACGCCAGCGGGCATCCAAGCAACTCTTCCTCACGTGCTTCCGGACGAGCACCCAGTCACCGGGACACAAGTCGTGGCACAGATCACTCGAGGCTGGGACCACTGCTGCTTGCACCTGCTGGGATACAGAACGGACCACATCAGAGAGTCCTTTACAATAATCGAGAATCAAATCATCAGTGATGCTTATCAAGGCTGTAGCTGGTACTGCTGGCAATCTCATTGCCCTTCCCATTAGGATTTCGTGGGTGGACAACCCGGTCTTTCTGTCTGGGACACTTCGCATGCTCATCAGCACGAGCGGCAAAGCGTCGGGCCATTTCAGGGATGTCGAAGAACACATTTTTGCCATCCGGGCCTTCAAAGTTCCATTAACTTGTTCCACCATCCCAGAAGCCTCTGGTCTGTAACTACAGTGGAGTCTCTGGTCAATGTTCAATGCAGCACAAAGTAACTTCATGATTTCACTGTGAAAGTGCCTTCCTCTATCTGATTCCAAAGAGGTCGGGATCCCGAATCTAGGGATGAGCTCCCTCAACAATAACTTAGCCACTGTAAGAGTGTCACACCTGCGTGTGGGGTAAGCCTCCACCCACCGTGAGAATACACATACCAGCACTAAAATGTACCTCAACCCATTACACTTAGGCATTTCCACAAAGTCGAGCTGTATTCTGTTGAAAGGCCCACCTGACCTCCCAATGTGACTCAATTTAACTACAGTTTTCTTTCCAGCGTTCATCTGCTGACACGTAACACATCTCTGACATACCGTCTCAGCCATTGCTCGGAACCGTGGGTTATACCACGTCTGTCTAAACACCCTCATCATTGCGTCTCTACCAAGGTGTGCCTGTCCATGTATCAGTCTTGCCATCGGACTCAACAATTCTTCAGGCAACACGGCTCTCCCATCGTTGGATACCCACACATCCACATCTCCTTTCTCACAACCAGCTTTGATCCATCCCTCTCTCTCTTGGTCTGAAACTTCATCCTGCAATCGCTTAAGCTCTTCCCAGGTGTCTGCCATGGCCAACATTATGCTGAGCTCGGTTCCTTCTTGGCTCTCCCCTGCGTATCTATCTGTGAATATGCATCCTTGTTCTGCACAGAAGCGGGCAACCTCATCCGCATAATTGTTACCCAATGATACAAAGTCCTCCCCTTTCCCATGGGCGGAACACTTTACAACAGCAATTTCTTTCAGATGCTGTAGTGCATCCAACAGTTGTCTTACATATTCTCCATTCCGAATAGGTGAGCCAGATGATGTCAAAAATCCCCTCTGAGACCATAACTGCCCGAAGTCGTGCACCACGCCAAACCCATATTGGCTGTCAGTGTAAATCGTGATTCGAATTCGATCAGCGGCCAAACAGGCACGGGTCAAGGCAATGATCTCAGCTACCTGCGCGGAACGTACTCCTTCTAGGCAAGCAGCCTCGACCACTCCTGAAATGGTACATACAGCAAACGCTGCTCTCAATTGCCCCACACTGTCTCTTAAGCATGAACCATCAACAAAGAACATTTCATCTGGGTCAGCCAATGGTTCATCGACAATGTCGGGTCTCGGTTTGGTGCAAAGCTCGGTCACATCGAGACAATCATGGTCCGCACAATCTTCATCATCTGCGTTCGGTGTAGGCATTAATGTCGCAGGGTTCAAGACAGAGCACCTTTTCAGAGTCACATTCTCTGCGGCAAGTATGACTTGCTCGTACCTCGTTAACCTATTGTTCGTTAGGTGCTGGGTCTTGGTCCTGGTCATCAATAACTCAACCGAATGTGGCACATGTACAGTCAATGGATGTCCCATTACAATGCTTTCACATCTTTCAATGCTGACACCTGTTGCAGCAACGGATCTTAGACATCCGGGCAACGCAGAAGCTACTGGATCTAAAGTAGCTGAAAAATAGGCAACTGGTCTACGGACACCTCCATGGTTCTGAGCTAACACTGCTAATGCACATCCTTCCCTCTCATAACAGAACAATGAAAAGGCCTTGTTGTAGTCTGGCATTCCCAGTGCCGGAGCACTGCACAATTTCTCTCTCAGTTTCAGGAATGATATCAAGCACTCCTCGTCCCATGGTACCGGATCACTCACATCCTTGTGTGTAAGCCTCTGCAAAGGCTTTGCTCTCAAGGAGAAACTAGGAATCCACTGTCGACAGTAGCCGACCATTCCCAGGAACATCCTAACTTCCCTCTGTGTAGTGGGTACTGACATACTCATTATTGCCTCAATTCGGTCTGGTGACACCTTCCTCTTGCCTTTTTCTAATCTGTGTCCCAAGTACTGTACCTCATTCAAACAGTACTGCAGCTTGTTCGGGGACACCTTATGTCCATTCTCTGCTAAGTGGTTCAACAGAGCTATCGTGTCAATTCTGCAAGCATCTTCTGTTTCTGAGGCAATGAGCAAGTCATCTATGTACTGCACGAGAACTGAGTTCTGCGGCAACACAAGACTCTCAAGGTTCTTCTTCAGGATCTGGTTAAAGATCGATGGACTTTCCGTATACCCTTGAGGGATACGACACCATGTTAACACGCGATTTTCCAGCCTGAACGCAAAAGAAATTGGCTTTCCTCGTGGAGCGGTATCGAAAGAAGGCTTGACACAAATCGATGACCGTATACCACTCGGCTTCACATGGGATCTGGAACAGTATTACTGAAGGATTCGGCACCACTGGACAACAAGGGATAACTATCGTGTTGACCTTTCGCAGGTCTTGCACGATCCTGTATTTCCCGCTCGGTTTCTGTAGTCCCATAATAGGTGAATTACAGGGGCTACCTCGGATCTCTTTTAGAATGCCTTTCTTAATGAAAGTCTCGATCACAGGTTTTATCCCTGCAATCGTTTCAGGCGACAAGTTGTATTGAGGTGTCCTGGGGAAATCAACGTTTTGCTTCACCTCAATCCGCACTGGTTCAACCCCTCTGATCAAACCTATTTCATCGCCTGCGAAATCCCACACCACAGATGACACTGCGTCTCTCAAATCAGATGGAAGTTCTTCCACAGTCACCATTGGGTATAGATCTATACATAAATGCTGATTTGCAACCTTAAAGTCAGCATCGTCATCTCTCGTCTGGACCTCCACTCCCTGAGGCGTACAATAAATCGTGCAGTTCAATTTGCACAACAGATCTCTTCCCAAAAGGCAAACTGGACTCGTATCACATACTACAAACTGATGTCTAGTTTGGAAGGAACCTATCCTTACTAAGATCGGTTCTGTCAATGGGCTGCTTATTCTCTTGTTCGCTACTCCAACGACCTGGATTGATTGTCCTGAGAGGGGTAGGTTAGGGACTACTGCTGATCTTACAGTAGACCGGGTAGCACCAGTATCAACCAAAAGTGTGGCAGGATGACCCTCAATATCTGCCTCCACAAAAGGTCTTCTCTGATCTACCTCCAAGACCGCTCCAAGCGTGCAGTCTTCCTCCCCCCTCAGGCACCGTCAGGATAAAGGGTCGAAACTACTCTCGTCATAGTCTTCGAACAGGGGCATCTGTTGGTACGTTCGTATTCCCTGTGTAATCCTTGGAGCCTGGGGAACCTGGGCGTGAGAGCTGTATACCCCACCTTTCATCGTCCTAGGCCTCGTTACTGTATTAACTACTCTCTTGCGCGGGTGCCTGAGCCCCTCTTCCTCTTCCTGCAACTGATTAGCTGGGTTCAAAGGACACTCGCGTTTCCAATGTCCGACCTGGCGACAAAGATGACACGCCGTGGTCTTCTTCAGTGTGGCTATGTCCACTCCTGTCTTGGGGTCTACTGGTTTTCCCCTTCCCTGTCCTTGCCCATTCTGGTTCCCCTGGAAATTTCCTTGTTTTCTTCCTAAGGTCCCTCCACTAGGCTGACCCTGTGCTGTCTGCATCTGGACAAGCATCAATTTATCTTTTAACTTCCGATGTTTTGAGTCCACCTCATCACTACAGTATCTCGCATACCTCAAAATTTCATCTAACGGCTTGTTCTGCCAGCAGATCAAATGATGCTGTATCATGAGGCTGATTTCCATCCTCAGACCCATTACAAACTTTGAGACAAACTGTCCCATATCCTTGGGGTCCAAGATATCTAACCCACTATACTGTTTAAAAACTTGCAGAAGTCTTTCGTAGTATTCATGCACCGTTTCTTTGGGTTCCTGTACAGTCCGGTCTATCTTAACCCAATCTATATCTTGGGGTGAAATCTTCAATTTCAACCATGTAATCACCTGTTCATACTTTTTCATAACTAGGGGTGATGGGCCATTTGTAACCGCCTCTCTTTCCGGTTCCGAAGTCGGCCACTCGATAGCAACTTTACAAGCTGTCCACAAATCTCCTGGTACCACTATGTCAAACAAAGTGTTCAAATCAATCCACAATACTTTTGAAATTTTCACAAACCGCTCAACCTGCTTGTACCACTCTACTGGTTTCTCCCTCAGCCGAGGAAAATCATTTGTAAATGCAGCCAAATCACCTCTATTCCACGGCACATGCACGTACCCTCCATTCTGTACTTCCCGTAAAGGAAAATTTCCAACACCCGTCGCCCCCTGGAGGCGGCGTTTCCCCTCAGCTTTCTTTGTTAGCTTCTTCTTGGACCACCTTTCTTCCCATTTGTCCAACAAAATCCATATCCTCATCCCTACGATCAGATCTCTAGTATGTGTCCTTAATCCTGTTAGTCTTTTCTCCTCCAGCTCCTGGTCACTGTACTGTAATCTATGTGGCCCCTGCAGCGCTTTAGTTTTATTCAAGTCTACCTCGTATCTTTTGGCCAATTCCTTCAATCTATCATGTGCCGTCCTAGCTTTTCGAGTCACATCTTTTGCTACAAACAGCAGCTCATCTGGTCCATAAATTTCTATTCTTTCCAAGGGCAGACCTCCATCAATCATCTCGTCTACCTCTGCTTTCAATCTCACTACGTCTAGTAACCTTGCCTGTACCGCACTCCTCAGTACATCTCGACAACCCGAGCCATCCCGCTCATCACAGTCACTATTCTGTCCTTGTGACCTATTCCCTTCCCTCATATCCCTGGAACTTGGTCTGTCTTCCGAGACGTTCTGTGCCCTATCTCCTTGCATCCTATCACTTTGGTTTGTCGCTGTTGGTGTCCACATCCTCAAAGCTGACCTAGATTCACGCAAAGACCTTGGTCTTTCTGGTCTCTCCTCTTCTTGTCTAAAGGAAGAGTCTGCAGTAGCCGGTAACGGCGTACTTGTCTCCACTGGCCTGGGGAAATGAACCACTCGTACTCCAAACCCATTCCCACCTTCGCTGGTTACTTCTTCCCTTTCCATCTGTACGGGGCCCCCTTCTCTCACTCGGTCTGGGTCATATACCGGTACTATAGGGCCAACGGTAACCGGTACTGTCAAGGAGTCCGGTAATCTTGTGTTCCCAACAGGAGGCTGTGTTATCATAGACGCCGTTGCCCCCCCTGTTCCTGTGGAAATCCTTCCCACTACTCTCATACTAGTCTGATTCTGGCTCTCATCAATTGTTACTGCTGGGGTCGGCTTTCCCTCTTCTGAGTCTGGATTAAATGGTGGTGGCCTCTCTGCCAACATCCTATCCAACAAGCTGTCATCTAGATCACTGTCGTCCTCATCGATTCTTATTATTTTCCCATTTTGTACTAACAATGGGTACAACTTATCTCCTTCGATCGTTTCTACTCTCCACCTTTTCTCCAATGCATCCCACCTTGCGTCTTGAAATGCCCTGACCGATTTCTTCACCCTTTCTTGGCTTCTGTCTTTCTTCCTATCATACGCTGCTCTTATCCACGCATGTAGTGCCTCAAACTGTGTTGGTCTAGGTAGTGGTCGTAAGGAAGCCATTATACTTTTTAGCTGGTACAACACCTCTAACCTGAAAGTACCATAGCGTGGGAACGACAATTCTCCTTCTGCTTCTGTCATTTTATGCCAATTCTCAAGCCAAATTATAGTATGCATTCCGACATTCTTTGCCATAAAATGTGCCGGTGTATCCTCGGGAGGAGCTTCTCTCCTTCCCGAACAACCACATGTCTATCACCTCTACAAAGTTCCCGTAAAACTTTAAAACATTTCATGATGAATCAACTTTTTATTTGCACTCAAAATGTCAGCTTTTACTTCCTGATTTCACTCCACTAATACCAGCGCGGCTCACACCAACCGGCCTATCGCAGCGCGGCACTTGTCTGACGTCACTTTTCCTCCGCTCGCAGCAGTTCCCCTCCTTTCTAATTCACTCGTTCTCGCTCGCACCTGTCCCAATCATACTCTGAAATAATGTCCGTCCTACCGAACAATTACCTCTCTGACTGTCAGTCCACCAATGACCGATCAGCCTCTTGAGCTTGTTGACCTCAATCTGGCAACCGTCTGTCCGCGAAACGACCGGACAATCGCCTCTAACACACTCGATAGGATTCAATCACTCGATGTTCTGCACACAATAACCTACGACCTGCATTGGTTATTCACACACTCACTCATGTGTTCCCTATCTTCCTTGGGTCTGTCAATGACGTCTCGTGACCCCCACAACCTCTGGTCAACGTTCTCAACTCTGGGTGTATTCTACACCACAATTAATCTCCCGGTCCCGCGCGCGCTCACGGTCCGGTTCTCAATCACACAACTCTGGTTCCAACTCCGCAAGACATCACACAACAATAAAACACCGCAATCTACCAAACATCACTCTTTTCATACTCACTCTACCACGAACCGCTACTTCCGCCGCACCGTCACTCTCCGTCAGTTTTCAACGACCTCCGACATCCTTCTCCCGCGGTCCTCTGGATCTGCGTCACTCGGGCTCTATGGGGCAACTTAGTCTCCTATCTTGCTCTAGATCTCCCCTTACCATCAAAGGTAACCATCCTACTCTGCTACCAACTGATAACGCCGATTCTTATCTAATTATCTATAAGAACCTTCTGGTCGCCAAGATCTTTTTACCTGTTGAATGGTGTAAAGGAGAGAATCTCATCTGGTTATATAACAGCATTCATTTTTGTCTGAAAGGACCACTGACTCCGAATTCAAGTTTAAGAATTTATTATCGCCAAAAATAACTGAACGTGCAAGCACCTCAACACGAGGTTAAAGAAATAGATGGGCACTAATACAAATAATAACCTACGCAGGAATCTCATCCGACTCAAGATAAAGAGAATAGAAAGTTCTAGAAGGATCAACCAGACTATGATTGCTCCAAATTCAAAATTGCTCTTCATTGGACTAAACAAGCTTTACATCAATTGCTGTCCCTACACTAACGCTAAGTGACATCCCTGCATAACGAGTTTCAAAGGCAAGAGTGAATAAAAGGTGTCAGCTGTGAAGACTTCCTCAGAAGTGCAATCACCTAGTACCTATGCTCAGCTCTGTCCTCCTCTCTGGTCTCCCCTACCTCTTCTCTGGCTTCCTCCCTCAGGGCACTATCCCTAATACAAAACCCCAATACAATTGTACACGCCTTTGTCACGCCTCCTTGGCCAGGTCTTCTTTCTTGTATTTTTCCATCGAAACGGTTACTTCATCCTGGACGGTTGCGATGGCCTTGAGTCCCAGGCACCTTCTCCGCTGAAAGTATCATCCCTAAATTCCATTTCACTCCCCGTACCATGCCTCCCATCTCTCTAACTTTTGAAAACAAAGAGTTAGTCTTTACTAACGAGACATGTGTCCTTGCACCTGCAACAAGAGATACGTTCAACAGAAACCTTCTACTGTGCTAATTTAAATCTACCGTTTGTGCCCAGAGAGCCTTACCAAGAGAAACTTTTCTCTGACTACAAAATAAGCTAACATAAGAATAAACCAGGCCTTCCCTAAGCATATATGTAGTCAGGCCTTTACATATAACTTTTAAACACACATCTTACTTTCCCCATAAGCATTTCCATTACACTTCATATGCGAAAATGAATTACATGTGCAACTTAAATATGGTGCACGTTTAAACTACTGCAACTAAATTATACATAAACTATTTTCTCTATGCATTATGTTCACACAATTCAATAAGCATTACATTACATAATTATCATAACACCATTATACTGCTGCGTTCACTTAATATTAGTGAACTATTCACTCTTACTAAACATACATGAATACACAACTGAATATATGCGAATATATGTCTGATTACATGCGGGTGCGGCCTATCAGTGATTATGATGCACCCCTACAATTCACAAGAACATTTCGCTCTATCACCGCCACCCCCCAGGGCCGGCTCCTGCAGTGTCCCGCGGTGCCTACCCCCGGGACACTGCTGTTTGCAATGGCAGGACGGGAGCCTCGCGGCTCCCGTCCTGCCATTGCAAACTTGCTTTGCTTCATTGAAGCAAGAGCAGGGAAACCTGCTCTCGCTTCAATGAAGCAAAGCAGATTGCTTTTCCATAAGGGGAGCTGCATGTCAGCAGCTCCCTTATGGAAAAGCAAGCCGGCTCCCGCAGGACGCGGGGAGCCGGCGGGACCGTGCGGGGATTGGGGACCCCCCACGGTCCCCAACGAGTGGCCAGGCCCCGGGGATGGGGTCCCCGGGGCCACAGTGGCCCGGGAAGGGGCCACACAGCCCCCTCCCCAAAAATCAATTAAAAAAATAAAATAACAAAAGGACAGAAAGGCCGGCCCCGGGGATGGGGTCCCCGGGCCTTAAATGGCCTGAGGAGGGGGCCACGCAGCCCCCTCCAAATATTTTTTTTTTTAAAAATAGAGGGCATGCCCAGGGGATGGGGTCCCCGGGGCAACATACAGGCCCAGGGAAGGGAGCCACGCGGCCCCCTTCCCGTTTTAAAATAAATAAATAAATAAATAAAAGAACAGCCTCAGGCCCCGGGGGATGGGGTCCCCGGGGACAAAAGTGGACGAGGGAAGGGGGGCCACGCAGCCCCCCTCCCATAAAAAAAAAGAAAGCAAAGAAAAAAAAACGGCATCGTGCCGGGAGGCCCCGCCCTCCCTGCAGCACTCTGCAAACGCGCCCCTGGCGTGTTGTAAGAAGGGGAAGTAATTCCCTTGAATACTGGGGTCTCTGGGGCCAACTAGCCCACCAGGAACCTCCAGTATGCGCTAGGAGCTGCGTTGCAGAGAGGTGTTCAGAGGCCATGCCCCTTTTTACACCTCTCTGCAACGCAGCTCTGTAGCGCTTTTTGGAGGTACATGGTGGGCTAGTTGGACTCCAGGGACCCTCAGGATTCAAGGGGACTTAATCCCCCAACTTAAAACGCGCCACGGGGCGCGTTTGCACAGTGGTGAAGGGAGGGGGCGGGGCTTCAGGTGACATGTGTGCAAACAGGCCCCATGGGGTGTTTTAAGATGGGGAATTAAATCCCCTTCAATCCTGAGGGTCCCTGGGGGCCAACTAGCCCACCAGGTACCTCCAGTAAGTGCCACGGAGCTGCGTTGCAGAGTGTTGTAAAAAGGGCGTGGCCTCTGAACACCTCTCTGCAACGCAGCTCTCTGGCGCATACTGGAGGTATCTGGTGGGCTCGTTGGCCCCTAGGGACCCTCGGGATTGAGGAGGAATTAATTCTCCAACTTAAAACGCGCCACAGGGAGCGTTTGCAGACATGTCACCTCAGGCCCCACCCCCTTCCTTCACCATTGTGCAAATATTCCTCTAAAATCAGCCTAACTACGAATACCGATTTACTCACCTGTTATCAGGAGAGACCTCAGTGCTGCATCTTTTAGCCCAGTACTGATCCTGAAAAGTAATTTTAACCGTACTTACCAGTAACTTGAATTTCCTTCCATAGGCTAACATTCACTGGTTTCACTTGGAAATTCTTCTAAGTGTGGAGTTTTGGAACTTTATAATATTCCTCTAAAATCAGCCGAACTACGAATTCCGATTTACTCACCTGTTATCAGGAGAGACCTCAGTGCTGCATCTTTGTGCCCAGTACTGATCCTGAAAAGTAATTTTAACCGTACTTACCAGTAACTTGAATTTCCTTCCATAGGCTAACATTCACTGGTTTCACTTGGAAATTCTTCTAAGTGTGGAGTTTTGGAACTTTATAATATTCCTCTAAAATCAGCCGAACTACGTAATTCCGATTTACTCACCTGTTATCAGGAGAGAACCCAGTGCTGCATCTTTAGCCCAGCACTGACCCTGAAAAGTAATTCTAACCGTACTTACCAGTAACTTGTATTTCCTTCCATAGGAATCCATTGTCTGGTTTTCAGCAGAAAAGTTTCAAAGTGTCGATTTTCACAAACTACAAATATTCCTTAAAAATCGCCTGTATGACTTAAACTCATTCTTTCAACTGTTTACAGGAGATGCACCAGTGCTGGATCCAGGATCCACCACTGAGTAAGAAAATGTAACGATAACACTACTTACCTGCTAAGTGAATTTCCTCCCATAGGATAACATTGGTGATTCTATGTGAAAAAGTTTCTGTGTCAACTTTTAAAATACAATAATATTCCTTAAAATTCACTACTGTAACCAAAACGCTTTTACTCAACTGTTTACAGGAGATGTCCCAGGACTTAATCTAGGATCCAGTCCTGTGGTTAGAAAAGTAATCCATAAAGTAACTAATTGCATTTAACTAGAAATTCACATTGAGCTCAATGTTGCATTGTGTTTGAAATTGTGTTGCCCATTGCAACAACTGTAACTACTGTACTTAAAAGTCTATTGCCTATTTGCAAAGTATTTAAACTAAAGTAATTCATTCTGAGAAAGTATATTTTGTAATGTATAATGTAATTACAATGTATTTTAAAAAATAAAATATCTAAAAATAAATAGTTTAAAAAATGTAGTAAATCAGTATCAAAAAAATAAATATAACAATTAATACATTTAAAAATTGTCATTTACAAAACCTTTGAAATTCACTGAAAAATTCCATAGGTTTCAGACATGTTATAGTTAGGAATTAGCATTTTAAAAACCTTTGAAATTCACTGAAAAAACCATAGGTTTCAGGCACGTTATAGTTAGAAATTAGCATTTAAAAAACCTTTGAAATTCACTGAAAAAACCATAGGTTTCAGGCACGATATAGTTAGAAATTAGCATTTAAAACCTTAGAAATTCACTGAAAAACCATAGGTTTTAGGGACAGTTATAGTTAGTTGGACATTGCACTCAGTACAAAACCCGTGAAATTCCCCGTTATAGTTAGTTCAGCTAACTATAACTCGCGCCCGCAATGCACTGCTGATGACGTCACATATTACATCACTCATGACATGGTCAGTGACATCACTGATGACATCTCAAATGACATCACTGATGACATCACTGATGACATCTCAAATGACATCACTGATGACATCAATGATGACATCATCCTTGTGATAATTTCATGCATCTTCTCACACCCTAATATAACTTTTGATACACCCACTCTAAATTACAGACTGCCATTCTCAAAACCATAGACACTCCAACACCAATAACTACATACCACTCACTGATTCTTAGGTCTACACACACATCCACTCACTCACCTGTACAGTCACTCATACTTACGGTCACTCAGTACAGGACTATCATATGCACTCATACACCTACATAGACACTCACACACCGCCACTCATCCATAGAGGTACTCACACACCTAGTCAGTCATGCAAATAATTAATCACACTGCCATTTACTCACCTATACAGTTATACACACACCAGCTCACTTACTCATACAAATACTAGCACATTCTTACGCTCTTATACAATCACTAATACAAGTACACACTCATCCATACAGCCACTCTCACAATCACACACTCTCACTTATACCCATTTATATACTCCAACACACAAATATACTGCCTTTCACATATGTAGTTACTCACACATGTACCATTGAGATATACATTCACTCACTAACACACCCATACACACACTCACCCACCCATACAGTCCATCACAGATGCACTCTTGAAACCATGCACCCAGTGAATCACCCACTCACACATCTATGCACAGAGTCACACACACCCCACCCACACAAACACTCAGGCACCCATACAGATACTCAGACAACCAATCAATAACTCATATAGACACTCATGTAGCTATTCACAAACCCATGCAGCCGCTTACACAGCAACAGACAGACGGATACAGACATTCACACAGTTTAGTCACTAACCCATGCATTCACTAAGATACGTTTAATCACTCACTTATAGAGTTAGTCACGCACCTAGTAAATCATCAATTCAGACACTTATACACCCACTCATTCTTCAAAACGCCTTCCCCTATATATATTAAACATATTTAAACTTTACAGAAACACACAGTCACTGGATGATGTCATCAGTGATGTCATTTGAGATGTCATCAGTGATGTCACTGACCATGTCATGAGTGATGTAATATGTGACGTCATCAGCAGTGCATTGCGGGGGCGCGAGTTATAGTTAGCTGAACTAACTATAACGGGGGAATTTCACGGGTTTTGTACGAGTGCAATGTCCAACTAACTATAACTGTCCCTAAAACCTACTATGGTTTTTTAAGTGAATATATATATATATATATCCCAAACGAACGCTCCTTCTGAACCGCTGAACCCAAGAAAGGTGGCGCAAACGCCAGCGGAGCAACTGGCAGCACAATCCAATGTACACAATCCAAAGTCAATGCGCTCTCAGAGAAACACACGTAGTCAAAGATAGGATGTAACCCAGTTTAATCACTACGCGTTTCGACTGTCTTCGCAGTCTTGCTCACGTGAATAAAGTGCACAAAGAAAAAAAAAAGTATTAAATACCGTCACAGTTTAAAAATCGAAAGAGGACTAGCGTCAAAGGTTTGGCAGCCATTGCTCAGTGGTGAAATTACAAATAACGAACGATAACAGCATATCCTGCTCTTTAAACACAATTTCATCATTATCAACATTATTATTACTTAGTGACATCCCCCAATACTCTATTGCCTAGTGCATACCTGAGTACATTGCATCATTGCTCAATTACTCATGGTCCAACTGACAAATCAATTACAAAGTGCCAAATTCTCAAATTGCTAATTTCAAGTGATTGTCTTTTGCAATAACTGCTCAATTAATTCATGGCATAGTGCGTCCAAACCAACCGCCACCAATTGATGGTCGGAAAAGGTACATGCTTACATGCATTATATCATTAGTTGCCCTCCTCGGGGCAGCGACGGTGTGAGCTAAGGGTGGTTACCGGGTTACATTCTGTCCGCTAGATTGCCTTCGAGTATGTGGGCTAACACCTACAATTTTCCAAATAGATTTTCATTAATAAATGGTTGTTTTCGTTTCTGGTGATATTCACGATCTATACGGCAGAAGGAACCTGGTACTTTACCAGGGGAGAAACATGCACGTCTTGAAATAAAAATACCTTAACGGTAACCCAGCATAGTGCAAAATGGAGGAGGAGGCTGAGAGGAGAGTGGCGGCTCTCACTTTATTCAGTAGAAAACCAGGATTAACAAGGGGGGGGACTAACAAGATAAGTGAAACCCCAGCACCAGAAGATAAACTGAAGAAATTAGAAAAACTAAGGAGAGCAGAAATATCGAAGTGGTGGGAAGCCACCTCATTACAGAACTATGTTGATCATGAGATGGCGCCCCGGGGCTTGCGGATCTTCATTACACCATCATATGAAACACCAAACCCGAAAATGTTGGAGGAGTGGTCTGCTAATTCCTCATTGAGCTCTCGACGGATGTTGGAGATACTTATAAAATATGCCTGGAGTGATCGAGAGGCACTGATAATTCAAATTAAAGAACTGCAAGAGGAACTGAAATCAATTATGGAGGAAGATAATCTTAATAGTAAGTTGGCAGTAATGAAAGAACGACTGAATAAACATGAAGAAGATATTAAAGCTCGAAAACAGAGAAAGTTGAACAGAGACTATGGAGATTATGAGAGTGGGAGAATTCTCACCTTTAGTAGGAAATATGATCATCTCTATAGGGGTACCAGTGAACAAACAATAACTGCAACGGATATGGAGAAAGAGAATGAAGAAATCTCAACGGCCAGTGAGAGTGAATCTGATATATCCAGGGGTAACACATCAGGTGAAGAACGGGTGGGACGCCCAGTTACTTTTTTGGACGAATACCGAACATTACAGAAAGAAAGAACTATACAAACTGCCCCGAACACGAGGGCACAAAGAGGCAGGGGACGTGGCAGAGGCCGAGGAGAAGGAAGAACAGAAGAAAACGACTCGGACAGCAATGGCAAAAGAGGCAGAGGAAGGGGGCGTATGGGAAATATAAGAACACGCTCCAAGAAAACCAAATAATGGATGACAACATGGTAAATAGTACCATCATAAACCTATCTAAAAGAGAACTTAGTATAACAGAGAAACGTACTTTGTGTTTAGGTTTGTCCTTTTGCCCTACTTCCTCATTCAATTATGTGGACACGAGGATAGATCTTTTCAGATATGTGAGGAAATTGAAGCTTAGGAAATGGCACAAAATGAAACAGCATAGACCAAAAACCAATAGAAATATTGAGGCTACTGATACAACTGACTTATGCATAGGGGATATGGATATATTGACCACTATGTTAGAATTACAGCAGGAAATGGGTATCAGTGACATGGGAGACACCCAGGTCCTGGAAGAACTAGGGATCAGAGGTGACACAGCAGCATGTACTGATTTTAGGCCACGTTCCACCTTCATGCCTATGTTACCTCATGACAACATTGATACATTTCACGAGACAGTTACAAAGGCTTTGGTTGAATTTCGGGGTAGGTCAGGTAACAACATAGGAAGGAACACTAACATTACTCCTGAACAACGTCAGATTTTGAAATCTTTAGCTGAGGATAAGGACATCATTATACGTCCAGCAGATAAAGGAGGGAACGTGGTTGTTCTAGATAGGGAGCAGTACATTGGAGAGGCCTTACGACAGCTGGGTGATATTTCCTCCTATATACCTGTGACCCGTGAGGAGTATAATAAGAGCATACTATCTTTATGGGACAGTTTAACAAACTGGAAAGACAGGGGGATTCTAGAATGGGAGGAATTTTGCTATCTTAAGAGAGATCATCCTGTTTTACCCGTTTTATATCTCCTGCCCAAAGTGCATAAAGACCCCGTTACACCTCCGGGGCGACCCATTGTTTCTTCTATAGGGAGTGTAGCAGAGCACGTCTCCAAGTACATCGATCATTTTCTCAGGGAATATGTGACCAAACTCCCTAGTTATATTAGAGACACAAAGGATTTCCTAAGGAAAATTGAGAATGTAGAATGGAGAGTTGACTTCCTGTTGATTACCTTGGATGTTCATTCGCTGTATACTATAATTGACCATCAACAGGGTATAGCTGCTTGTGAACATTTCCTTAGAGAAAGACAAGTTAAGTATTTGGAACACAGTCGTATGATTTTGAATATGATTGAATTCTGCCTGACCAATAATATCTTTCTCTTTAATGGGGTGCTGTATAAACAAACAACTGGGACCGCGATGGGTTCTTGCTTCGCGCCCAGTTTTGCGAATCTGTTTATGGGCCAATGGGAGGAAGATATCTTTAATGGGAAGAGTCAGATACAGAACATTGACAGAATACAACTGTGGTACAGGTACATTGACGATCTGTTTGTCATTTGGAAAGGTACAGTCCCTGAAGCAGAATCTTTTGTGGCTGATCTAAATTGTAACAATCTGAATATACAACTCTGCAGTACCATCAGTAATGAACGGGCTGAATATTTAGATGTGTGTCTGGAAATTAGGGATAATGTCATACATACTTCCCTTTTTCGTAAAAGCACTGCAGGGAACAGCATTCTGCATGCCCTCAGTGGTCATCCGGATACCCTTAAGTGGAGTATTCCATATGGGGAACTACTGAGGGCTAAAAGGAACTGCAGCAGTGAAGAAGCATTTATCCAAGAAAGTGACAATATGATTAAAAGATTCAAGAGCAGAGGTTATCCAACGTGGGTTTTGAAAAAGCCATCAACAGAGCCAAAGGTGTCAAAAGAAAGGACACACTTATGGACAGAGAGAATAGGGAGATGGAATCAGAAGATACAGCTACCAGAGTAGTCTTGACTTATAACTCAGACTCAGAGAAGATCAGACACATTTTAGCTCAGAATTGGAAGATTCTTAGGAGTGATAACAGCATAGGGGACACTCTCCCGATAAGACCGAATATCACATATAGACGAGGGAGGAACATCAGGGACATGCTCGTTCATGGAGATATTACTTCACCACGTGAAACAGGGTTGTGTAATCTCATAGGGTTTTTTCCCTGTGGCCACTGCAAAGCGTGTAGTGAGAGTCATTATCGTAAGGAATTTAAGGTTAACAGATATACGAAAAACATTACCCAGTTCCTTACCTGCAGCACTACATTTGTAGTGTATGCTATAGAGTGTCCGTGTAACTTACACTATATTGGTAGTACAACGTTGATGGCAAAGAAGAGGATCCTGGAACACAGACGTGCCATTACTAACAGGGATAAAAAATACCCAGTTGCACGCCATTTTGAAGAGAAGCATTTTTCTGACTCTTCGGGAATGAAATATTTTATAATAGAGCAAGTGAGAGTAGGACAAAGAGGGGGTGACAGAACTCTCGCCTTGCGACAAAGAGAATCAAGGTATATAATAGACCTTCAGACAAGAGCACCAGGGGGACTCAATCAGGATGAGGAAATGGCAATACATCTGAAAAGCCAATGATAGATGTAGGAGCCTCCAGTTTTGCCTTGTCTTGTCTTGTCTCGTCTATTCATTCCCTTTCTTTTCTTTTTTTTTCTTTTATTGTCTTTTCTTTTCTTGTTTCTCAATTGAGAGTCTCTTGGATTTCTAGTCTGCTTTGCTAGTCCTTGGTTTTCATAGTATGTTCCAACTACTAGATGTTTTCTACAGATATATGAGAGTCAAGACAACCTCCTGCAGCATAGGATTCCCCATGTAATTTAGTTTTAGAAATAAACTGCAGATATGGACACTATTATGCCCATATTTCAAATATAAGGGTTTTAAGGTTTTATTAATAATTTTGATTAATTTTCATTGTTTTTGTTTATTTACAGGAGGGAAGGAAGGAACCCCAGTCTTTTCGGGTCACCTAACCTTCTCTTCGATTCACCTGGGACAACTTGGCACTGGTACACCAGCATCAGTTTATATGATTTGTGAGGACTATGATCAGAGGTGGTATAATATTTAGTTGCCATTCCATATAAGAATTTTGGTTCCTCGTTACTAACCGTAGATGGAGAATCACTGCTTTACTTTCTCTTATTACTACAATTGAGCACTTTGCAATATATGACAACATGAACATAGACAAAGATGCCATGATTCATGTGTTTACATAGGTTTCACTTAAGGATAGAGCTGTGACGAAATGGTTGTTATTTAGTACAATAGGATATGTGTGGACATTCTGCATATTTTATGTTTTGTAATATCTGTAAGAAGTTACTAGAGATATTCCGATAATGTGCATGATACATATATAATTTTTATGTGCTATGATTAATCGGCTCTTTTACCCTGATGTGATAAAGATATCATGTAATATAATGATAACGTGCAGTCGAGTATGAGCAGGCAGGAGGAGGGCAACTAATGATATTGATAATGCATGTAAGCATGTACCTTTTCCGACCATCAATTGGTGGCGGTTGGTTTGGACGCACTATGCCATGAATTAATTGAGCAGTTATTGCAAAAGACAATCACTTGAAATTAGCAATTTGAGAATTTGGCACTTTGTAATTGATTTGTCAGTTGGACCATGAGTAATTGAGCAATGATGCAATGTACTCAGGTATGCACTAGGCAATAGAGTATTGGGGGATGTCACTAAGTAATAATAATGTTGATAATGATGAAATTGTGTTTAAAGAGCAGGATATGCTGTTATCGTTCGTTATTTGTAATTTCACCACTGAGCAATGGCTGCCAAACCTTTGACGCTAGTCCTCTTTCGATTTTTAAACTGTGACGGTATTTAATACTTTTTTTTTTCTTTGTGCACTTTATTCACGTGAGCAAGACTGCGAAGACAGTCGAAACGCGTAGTGATTAAACTGGGTTACATCCTATCTTTGACTACGTGTGTTTCTCTGAGAGCGCATTGACTTTGGATTGTGTACATTGGATATATATATATATATATATATATATATATATACATATATCTTTCTCTCTGTAGATGACTGTAATGAATGTGGCTGCTCACCATCAAGCCACACCCAACACCCCAACACTCCCTTAAGACAGAGGTAAAACACAACACTCCCTTAAGACAGAGGTAAAACACAACACTCCCTTAAGACAGAGGTAAATAAACCAATCCAAATGTGTATGGAATATACACTTTGCACAGCACTTCCTAAGGCGGGCAAACTTTCAGCACCCCAAAGGCAAGGCAAGAAAACAAATCTAAATGTATGGAATATAACACACATAGGTTTATTAACACAACATTTTAAAAAGGCAGGCCGAATATATATTGATCATGGCAGACTCTCACATATCAAAAAGGACAATTGAAATAAACAATCAAAATAAAATGCAAGCTGTACAAGGAGCAAAGAGCAAAGAATATATACAAATAGGACAAGGATAGAATAAAGTAGAAAGAGTTAGTAGGAACACCTCACCGATTGCTTCAACATCTTGCCTCACTTCACTGAGGGGAGTCCGGTAATCAGCCAGGCGAAGAGTTCAATCGAGACACAAAGTTCCCACTGGTTCTGCAGCAACACGTCTGTTCTGCAGCGAACTTCCGTCAAGCTGAGGGAGTCCTTCGCTTTAATACTATTTAATGTGAGACGAAGCTTCTAGCAAACCTCGCCCCCTTTTCTCATGAGAGAGAACCAGGCTTGCCTGTACCAGCCTGCGTCAAGGCCACAGCATCGGCCGGCCCAGCCTCTATTATATCTCCGAGGCAGAATGTGAACATTCCATAGATAACATCCAGTTCTCTCTAGTCGGTGAAGAGTAAAAAATAAGTGAGGAGCTGAGAAACATGCCCTCCCCACTTTGCAACTACGTGCAAGCACAGCATATAGCTTCAGTCATGAAAATGGAGTTAGTTAGGGCATGCACACAGAAAGGCTTAAAGCAGGATGGAATTGAAAAGCAAGATGACATGAGACCATGTCAAAGCCAATAGTAAGCACTGCCATAAAGCAAGGTAAAGTCAGACAAGAATGACATGAGGCCATGTCAAAGTCAATAGTTCAAAGTCATAATTCACATAACCCAAATAACACTATACACCTTTCTGCACAACTGCTTATAGCATCACATACTTTATCCCTCAGTATACAACACCAAGCACATGTGTGCACCACCACCCACAACACTGCACTTCGACATCCCACACCTTCTATTCTTGGCAAGACTATTCTACTCCGTGACAGCTCCCACTAAAAGACAACAAGATTACAGGATAAAAGAGAAGCAGGCATATGTAGGGCCATCCTACATTAAGGCTAGGGTAATATAACACACTAAAATCTGTTAAAATGGTGGCAGTCGGAGGTCATCATAGGGTGCCAGACTACAAAAATGGCTCTTTTACTACAATGACATATGTATATATATGTATCTATATACATATATATATATATGTATATAGATACATATATCATCTACAGAGAGAAAGAGAGGCTCTCCCTCGCGCTCTCTCTCTATATATATATATATATATATTATCTACTGGCCACCGCCAGTAGATAGTTATAGTTAGGACCTATTTTCCATAGGAAATCCGCAACATTCTATTTGAAATAACTCTTGCGTCGGTTGACGAATCTTCGCGAAATTTTCAAACTTTATGGCCCGCTCCGGTCCGCTCCTACCCTGAAAGTTTCGGGTGATTCGTCAAGCGGGGGCCGAGAAAAAGGGGGTCCCAAAACGTGTTTTCCCCATTCATTTTCCCATAGGAAACTTTAGCCACGGCTACAGCCCGAACTGCTGAACGGAATTACACAAAATTTGGCAAAGAGGTAGTTCTTGGTTCAGAAAGAACCCTTTTGTTAAATGGAGTAAATCCGTTCAGTAGTTATGAGAAATTAAAAAATAAGAGTCAAAAAATCAATTTCCCATAGGAAACTTTATGCAAGGCTACAGCCCGAACTGCTGAACGGAATTACACCAAATTTGGCAAAGAGGTAGTTCTTGGTTCAGAAAGAACCCTTTTGTTAAATGGTGTAAATCCGTTCAGTAGTTGCTGAGAAAATCAAAAGTAAAAACACATATATATCTGGGCGGAGCCTAACCACACATGTCATCGTGAGATCTGAATGGCTGTCAGCACTTCATCCTGGAATTGCTGGCAGCTATCTTGGGACCAATATAAATGATAGTACCCCATTGAAATGCATTGTAGTGAATCAAAGATTTTGAAGGTTACCAAAAGGAGAACTATAAAGGGTGATAACAGACTTTAGTTATATTAGAATTCATTTGTTGATGGTACCATACTAATTTCAGGAATTGTGGTGTGTTCTAAGGTGATTTTACCCTGTGAAAAACCTTCTGCTGGGATATCATGAATCATGTTTGAGAGAAAACTATTTTCACATGCTTGTCCCATACAGTTTTGGAAGGTGCTCCACAAGCTAAAATGAGAGCATATTTTCTGTAAATTCACATTATCTTTCTCAGTCATGTGAGAATGAAGTCTGACATTCTCAGTAAAACATGTACATCCAACAATGGCAGAGACTGTCAGTTGATTCCTTTGTGTTCTACTGCAGCTTCCCAGAGTGTTCTAAAGAACAACTAGAGTGCTAACAGCCTTACTTATGACAAAAGTATGGCACACCTGAAGCCATCTTTATTGGAATAAACTGGTAACACTTAAAACATTTAATTTAAAAAGGAACAAAATGAGGGGGTTCATTTTGCCATAGAAATTATGGTTAGTGCTGTAGAAAGAAAAATTAGGACATGTTTCAAGTGTGATCTCAAATATCTTCCTGTTATATTTCAACAGGAGCAGCCTGTCAGTTGATGCCTTTGTGTTCTACTGCAGCTTCCCAGAGTGTTCTAAAGAACAACTAGAGCGCTAACAGTCTTACTTATGACAAAAGTATGGCACACCTGAAGCCATCTTGATTGGAATAAACTGGTAACACTTAAAACATTTAATTTAAAAAGGAACAAAATGAGGGGGTTCATTTTGCCATAGAAATTATGGTTAGTGCTGTAGAAAGAAAAATTAGCACATGTTTTAAGTGAGATCTCAAATATCTTCCTGTTATATTTCAACAGGAGCAGCCTGTCAGTTGATGCCTTTGTGTTCTACTGCAGCTTCCCAGAGTGTTCTAAAGAACAACTAGAGTGCTAACAGCCTTACTTATGACAAAAGTATGGCACACCTGAAGCCATCTTGATTGGAATAAACTGGTAACACTTAAAACATTTAATTTAAAAAGGAACAAAATGAGGGGGTTCATTTTGCCATAGAAATTATGGTTAGTGCTGCAAAAAGAAAATTTAGGGCATGTTTTAAGTGAGATCTAAAATCCTCTTCTATTTCATTAGAAAATTCTGACATGCAGACTGAAACAATCACTTTCAATACCAGCAGTAGACTTCCAGTTAACTCCTTGGTGAGCAGTAGCTTTATTACAGTGATCTAATGAACAACTAGAGTGCTAACATTCTGAATTTATGGCAAATGTGTGACACATCTGAATGCCTTCTTGATGGAATCAAAGTAAAACTGAAAGCATTTCCTACTGAGGAGACTGTAGTAAATGAGGAAATTAGGAAACTTCATAACAAATAAGTCTCCCAAGATGGCCACCAGAGGAAAAAGAGCCCAAATGTAGCACAAATATCACCCAGAGGTAGCCCACGTATAGCCCAATGACAGGAGTGTGCAAAACACTTTTTATTTTTTGTTTTTTTGCAGTTTTATATAGTGCAGACTGGTCAGGTATTGGAGTGCTTTACATGAGCATTGGTTACATCACACAAGGACAAATTCATGTTGGTTGACCCCTACACTACCCTAAACCCTAAAACACTACCCCCAGCACGACCCCCTTCACTACCCAAACACAACTGCACTACCCTAGACTCAAAAACACTACCCCCAGCACGACCCCCTACACTACCCAAACACCACTGCACTACCCTAAACCCTAAATCTACCCCCTACACTACACAAATACCACTGCACTACCCTAAACCCTAAAACACTAGAACCCAGCACGACCCCCTACAGTACACAAACACCACTGCACTACCCTAAACCCTAAAACACTACCCCCTACACTACACAAACACCATTGCACTACCCTAAACCCTAAAACACTCCCTCAGCATGACCCCCTACACTACACAAACACCACTGCACTACCCTAAACCCTAAAACACTACCCCAGCACGACCCCTACACTACCCAAACACCACTGCACTACCCTAAACCCTAAAACACTACCCCCAGCACGACTCCCTACACTACACAAACACCACTGGACTACCCTAAAGCCTAAAACACTACCCCCAGCACGACTCCCTACACTACCTAAACACCACTGCACTACACTAAACCCTGAATCTACCCCCAGCATGACCTCCCACACTACACAAACACCACTGCACTACCCTAAACCCTAAAACACTACCCCCAGCACGACCCCCTACACTACCCAAACACCACTGCACTACCCTAAACCCTAAAACACTAACCCCAGCATGACCCCCTACACTACCCAAACACCACTGCACTACCCTATACCCTAAAACACGACCCCGTACACTACACAAACACAACTGCACTACCCTAAACCCTAAAACACTACCCACAGCATGACCCCCTACACTACACAAACACCACTGCACTACCCTAAACCCTAAAACACTACCCCCTACACTACACAAACACCACTGCCCTAAACCCTAAAACACAACCCCCAGCATGACCCCCTACACTACACAAACACCACTGCACTACCCTAAACCCCCCTACACTATACAAACACCACTGCATTACTTCTAAACCCTAAAACACTACCCCCAGCACGACCCCCTCACAACACAAACACCATTGCACTACCCTAAACCCTAAATCGAGCCCCAGCACGACCCCCTACACTACCCAAACACCACTGCATACCCTAAACCCTAAAACACTACCCCCAGCATGACCCCCTACACTACTGCACTACCCTAAACCCTAAAACACTACCCCCAGCACGACCCCCTACACCACCCAAACACCACTGCACTACCCTAAACCCTAGAAAAGAAACCCCCACCCCATGCCCAATCCCCCTTACCACTCACTCCTCGTGGTTCCTCTCTCCTCGTGGTTCCTGCTTCACGTCATCTCTGAGGGCGTGTGCACGTCGTTGTGAGGAAACGGAACAGCCTCTGTTTCCTTACAACGACATGGATCGTCTACATGTTTTTAGACGCATGGTCATTTACCATACATACCTTTACAACAAAATTCGTTGTAAAGGCATGCGTGGTAAATGACCATGCGTTCTAAAAAATGCGTAGTAATGACTTCGTGATGTACAACGCATGCGTGGTAATGCATGCGTTGTAATGGTATTGCAAAGTAAAAGTCGTTGTAACGGCTGTTTACCGATCGAAGCTGGCCCCTGTTCTTCAGTGAGACGTTTATTTGATTAATTAGGAGGAAGGAATGTGGTTTTTTTACCGAAAAGTGCATTCCCGGCTGTTGTATTGTGAAAGTGTCCGCGTGGCCTGGTTTCACTTCCGGTGAGAGAGTGGAAGAGTCTGTTTGGATCTAAAGGAGTTCTGTTGTTGGACGGGGCCGGTGCGACATGTCATGAGAAAACATAGCTAATGGAAAGCGTCCTCCCTGAAGTGTGGAGCACTGCCATGAGAGGTCAACGAGTGTGCGCCCCACCGCAGTATGACCGTACCGCGTGACCCATGTGCCACCTCCAGGGTACGGGAGGCAGAAGCGGCATCGCAGGTCCTCTTGAAGACCGTTGTAGCACTAATTCTACATTTTGGTACTAGGGCATTTTAACTTCGTTGTTCCTGCCAGATACAAAGAGAAGATCCTGTGTTATTCAGTGCCCTCGTTACCTTTTTGTGGGTTGTGGTGCTTGTCACTTCGCTGCCCCGCCGGTGCACATGACTGGGCACCCCACCTCGTGTGCCATCTGCAGGGCCTCTGCTCTCGGATCACTGGTTTCGGTTTCTGGGGTGGCAACATAAACAGTTGCTCCCAAAGGACTAGCCTGAACACTTAGGTGAATATCCCCTGCACCAGCATTCCACGGAAATTCTTTCCTAGCTCTCCCACGTCAACGAGGACGTCATAATAGCACGGCTCCGCTCGCGACACCGTATGACGTCATCGGAGCCATAAGAGAACCTCGCCGGCGTGCTGACGTCAGTTCCACCCATTTTTTCCGTGCCACCGAGGCAAACAGGGGACCGAGACATTTTCACATGTATACATAGTATAATAAATATATATATATTCACTGAAAAACCATAGGTTTCAGGCACGTTATAGTTAGAAATTAGCATTTAAAAAACCTTAGAATATCACTGAAAAACCATAGGTTTCAGGCACGTTCTAGTTAGAAATTAGGATTTAAAAACCTTAGAAATTCACTGAAAAACCATAGGTTTAAGGGCGTTATAGTTAGTTGGACATTTCACTCGTACAAAACCATAGAAATTCCCCCGTTATAGTTAGTTCAGCTAACTATAACTCGCGCGCCCGCAATGCACTGCTGATGACGTCACATATTACATCACTCATGACATGGTCAGTGACATCACTCATGACATCACTGATGACATCTCTATGGTTGGAATTTCTATGGTTTTGTACGAGTGAAATGTCCAACTAACTATAACGCCCCTGAAACCTATGGTTTTTTCAGTGAATTTCTAAGGTTTTTTAAATGCTAATTTCTAACTATAACGTGCCTGAAACCTATGGTTTTTTCAGTGAATATATATATATGGACTCGTGAGCAAGGGAGTGTTTCCCGAAACGCGTCGAGCTGGTGATTGATTAAATTAAAGCTGCTTTCAAAAGGAAACTGTGTCCACAGTAGCTGTTTTTTATCGGAAACGGCGTTGGTTTTGATATATATATATATATATATATATATAAAGAAAGAGAGATCTCTCTTTCTCTATTTTTTTATTTATAGTTATGGCTTCCCTGGGGGCCGATTGTGTCCCCCACAGAAAGCACGACTATAAAAAAGAAATTGCCCTCACAGGGGGTCGGCCACTGAGCATGAGGACCGACCCCCTGCCAATTTTGCTGCAATTTTTTTTTTAACTTTGTTTTTTACATTTCGGGGAGGCGATCGCGCCCCCTCAGGGAAAGCCAAAGTTGAATAATAAAATAATATGCCCGGGGGGGGGTCGCCCATTCCCACAATGGCCAACCCCCCCAAAGACATCCCTGGTGTCTACTGGGGTTTCCTGGCCATGGAATCCCTTTCAGGAAGGCCTCGTTTGAAAGGGGAGACTCTCCCCTTTCAAACGAGGCCTCACTGAAAGATGGGGAGGCCGTTTTGGGCCTGATTTCCCCATCGGAGTCGAGCGCGGCCTTACCTGTGGCTGTCCTCGGCTCCAGTGGGGAAATCAGTGACGTCAGCGCGCATCGCGGCACGCTGACGTCACAGATGGGCGGGAGGGGGGATGGGGGAGATGCAGAAAGCCTTCCGCGTCTCCCCCAGTAGGGTTTGCAACGGAGGATTAAAGGGGGACCTCCCTGGTGTCGGTCATTGGATGTGCACCGCACCAGGGAGGTAGTGCTTGCATTGGCTGACGCAAGCACCAAAAGGGTTAAGAAAGGGGATCGACAGAACCCTGCCTGCTATCGGCCAATATCACTCCTTGATTCCTTGGTTAAAGTGGTGGGGCGCATTGTACTCAATAGACTTCAGGATTGGGCCAAAGACAATAATGTATTATCTGACCTGCAGTTTGGATTTCGGGCGGGCCTGGGTACAGTAGAGCAGGGATTAAACTTAAATATTTTAATCAGGAAGTTCACAGCAGCCAAACAGGGTAGATTATACCTGGCCTTTGTAGACTTAACCGCAGCCTTTGACTGCGTAGAGCATGACTAATTATGGACTATATTGGCCAATACGGGTGTGGAAGCTGCACTTTTACAGTTTTTAAGGCAGCTTTATGCGAGGACAAAAGCAAGGGTACGTTTTGGGGGAAAGGGTGAACGTACCGCACCATTCGCCGTTGAGAGGGCGGAAAGACAGGGCTGCGTCCTGGCACCTTTTTTGTTTACTCTTTACACCAATGGATTGGGACAAGCATTGGCGGATCAGTGCCAGGACCTGCCACAAATCGATAACCGCCCTATACCAGCCCTTCTCTACGCCGACTATGCCGTCTTGATATCACGCACACAATTGGGGCTCCAACAGGTGTTAACTAGCTTCACCATGTACATGCAGAATTTGGGTCTCCAAGTCAATATCTCAAAGACATTTATCATGAAGTGCGGGAGAGGGAGCACAAAGTGTAGGGACATATATATAGATAATAAAAAGATAGAACATACAAAGACATTCCCCTATCTAGGCCTCCTCTTCGACCACAAGGGTACATGGTTCAGGCAGTTAAAGCTAGGACGCTTTTATTTCTGAAATCCATGACTGCCTTAGCAAATTTAGCAAGAAAAATTGAGAAAAAGACCTTCTGAAGAGTTGGTAAGCATATACAGGGCAAAATGTGTTACTACCGCTATATATGGTGCTGGTGTATGGGGCTATGCTGATACTCAGCCCCTACAGTTGGTGGAGAACGCCCTTTTAAGATTTCTTTTGGCCGTCCCCGGCAGTTCTTCCACTTATACATGTCATGCAGAGTTGGGGCTACCCTACATAACAGACTTAATAAAAATACAGTCAGTTCTTTTGTGGCACAGGATCTGGTCCACCACGAAAACCAGATTTAACAGGGACATTATAAGAGACTGTACTAAGCTCGATCGGGCTCTTGACATCCCATGGCTGAAATATATTTAAAAATTCATGAATGATTTGGGCCATCCGGAATATTATGAGGATCCAATCTCTACACTCCCTGCAACTAGAAAAGATTTTAAAAGAGAGTGCATGACTTTTTTAGAGATAAACAGATTTTTCACAGAAATAGTGAGGCGAAAAGTACAGTCCAATCAATCGATACTGACCACTTATGACATTCAGTCTTATCTTAAAAACATTGACTGTTTACAGGATAGATTCGTCCTCACTCTATTTAGATTTGGTATCTTCCACCGACTAATAACCTTTCCTTTAATGAATGGCTAGTCGAAAATGCTAAGTAAATGTCCATGTGACGAAGTGTCAGTACAGTCCACAATACACGCAGTCCTTTTCTGCAAATTTTATGTACTACAAAGAAAGAGGTGGATCCTGCCAATCCTAAAGAAACTTGGTTTTAGACAATGCCATCCTGCATTTTTATTCTTACAATTCTTAAATAATGAAGACTTTACTAGGTCTTTAGCATGCTTTTTAAGGAATGTAATCAGATGCAGAAAAACTATTACATTATAAATGTTTATAATTTATATAATATATGTTTTTCTAAATATTTTAATTGATCACAGAGAAAATAAGGAGCACAGTAAAAAGCAGGTAGCTGATTATCTACCTTTGATTACCACTGAAGCAATTGAGCCATATCTTTTGTATCCTTTTAGTCATTTAATTTTTTTTTAATCTCACTAGGTTTAGATTCGGCATCGCCTACTTATTGGTCTCATATCCAAGTCAGACATACCACAAGGCCAATCTGGTCCCATGCCCGTGATTGCAATTCAAGCCAGAATATTTTGCACTTTCTTTTCTTTTGTGAGTTATACAATATACCACGCAGGAATTCATCTTACCACTCTTGAGGGTTTTGAATATCAAAAAATGTAGGCCAGTGCTGTTTTATCTCTGACTACTCCAATCAGATTATATTTGCGAAATGATATATAGATTTATTGCTGCTGCAATTCGCTTAAGGAGGTTAGTTGGAAAATAAGGGGTCTCTCCTCTTCAAGATGTTGCTCTGTCTTTTACCCGCTGAGATTGTTTTAAAATGACTATCTGTAACTTGTGGGGGATTTTTATATTTCATACTTTAATTTTCCTGGAACTGTCAAAAAAGCACCATTGCACTTTAAAAATGACTCCCTTTCAAGGCGGTATTTACTGGATGAACCCTAAATCTTACCTGCAAGTCAATGACTATAGGAAAATGAATTACACTTGATTGAAACCTGTCCGTTTCTGTGAAAAGTTACTATGCACTTTATCTAATGTTTACATCCCGTGTTTACACACTGTTGCTAACAAGGAAAGCTTTGCACTAACAAATGGCACTATGCACTTTGAAAAATGATTGTTTTACTGCTGGGGTCCGGCGTTGCAAATTAAAATGGAAAATTGTCTTGTTGCAGCTGAAAATTGACAATGTTTCATTTATGAATTTTACGTGGGCTAGCTGCTTTCGGTTAGTTTTTATGTTTTTAGGCATTTTAAACATCTTGTACTCTTGTGTGTGTGTGTGTGACTTTTATGGTTTACCAAAAAAAACAAATAAAGTTTATGAAGTGAACTGAACTATATGTTTGGATATTTGTATACCAATAATGTAAATAAATGTGTTTTTTGACTGTGAAACATTAATGAGGAATACAAATGATTTTATTGTATGTGCTTTTATGATTTTCTGAAATCGAATATAGCTTAATGAATTGAATTGAACAGGAGGCAATCTCTATTTCAAGACCTTGGAGATACTCAGCGATAAGTGAAGAAAATTCAGTTCAGTCCTTTCACTGCCCAAGGCAGAAGCAGCAACTGCAGGTCAACCTAGCAAAACAACAACACAGCAAAGGGGCAGTACTCCTCCTGGCAGTTCTTCCAGCTCTTCTTCTTGGCAGGTTCCTTGATCCAAGCGAGTTCTCTGAAGTCTTTTATCTCCCTGAGACTTCCAACAGGAGGGAAGCTCTACTTCAAGCCCTTGGAGAAAGCTCTAACAGCAGGATGATGAAAGTATAATCCAGTCCTTTCCCTGCCAAAGAAAGAAGCAGCAGGCAGTAGGCCAACACAGCAGGGCACACAGCAAAGAGGCAGTTCCTCCTGACAGCTTTTCCAGCTCTTCTTCCTGGCAGGTTTCTTTGTTCAGCAGTAAGCTAAAGTTCTGGGTTCTGGGTCCCAATATTTATACTCAGTTTCTCTTTGTTCTTTTGGGCACAGAGGGTCTGTGCTCAGCCCAAACCAGGTCTGTCCTCCCTGGTCCAGTATTTCGGCAAGAGGTGGAGACAGCATTGTGCAAGGGAGACATCCAGGGAAGGCAGGACACACCTCAACCCCCCAGTGGCTGTCTGAAAGAGAATGCACACCCCCAGCCCCTGTCACTCCAAAGCCAGACAGTCAATACACAACTCAGTAGAGGCGCACAGGATGGCTAAGCAAGAAAATACCTACTTTCTAAAAGTGGTATTTTCAAACACAGAACATATAAAATCATCTTTACTAAGAGATGCATTTCTACATTCTGATTTAAGGCATACTAAACTCCATTTCCCTATCTTGTCCCAATGGGAAGATATACTCATAGGATGTTATAAGTAAACTCCCATTCTATCATATGGGACAGATACCCTTTCAATAGTGAATAACAAATTACACTGTAGTTCACTATCAGGAAATGTCACACACACCAGGACATGCCCTACATTTCATATACACTGCACCCTGCCCATAAGGGTACCTTGGACCTACCTTAGGGGTGACTCACATGTAGTAAAAGGGAAGGTTAGGGCTTGGCAAGTGGAGGCACTTACCAAGTCTACATGGCAGTAAGAACGGAACGCAGACACTGCAGTGGCAGGTGTGAGAACCATTTGAAAGGCTGCTTGTGTGTGTGGCACAATCAGTGCTGCAGGCCCACTAGCAGCATTTGAGTTACAGGCCCTGGCACGCTCAGTGCACTTTACTAGAGACTTACCAGTAAATCAAATATGCCAATCATGGAAACACCAATCCATAATCCAATTTACAATAGGAGCACTTGCACTTTAACACAGGACAGCAGTGAGAAAGTGTGCATAGACACTGACCCAGCAAAAACAGAGTCAAAACCAGGAGGTTAGAAAGCAAAAAGACACTCGAAACACGCCAAAAGATGCCAGGTCTAACAGTTGATAACAGAACAAATCGGCATAGTTGTCAGAATTTAAATATAAATCTTCAGTGTCATAGACAAATTCACAGCATTGACATCCCAATCTTCAGATTGCAACCCAGGTACTATCACATCACCCATAGAAACACAGAATACATAGGGTATCTGTAGGGTCTCCGTTAGCACCGAATACATCGAATGGTACTTTAGCCCATACAATTCCATCAGTGACTGGGACCACTGAAATGTTAACAAGGGACTGGTCTCTTTTCACTTAATGCGAGGAGGAATGTGGGGCCAACACCCTGTCGACCAGTTCTGCAGCAGAACGTTCTGGGAGGTAGTAGCCATTGATCAAACGGAAAAACAACAGTCACAAATCCAATCCACAGGAATACCATGGAAAACACGGTCTAGACATACGTCCACCATGTAACCAGATAAGTGCGTTATAATCAGGAGATGAAAACGTAAATCTGCTCTGGTGGTGGGGATAAAACAGAAGACAATGAAGAAGTGTCAGAAGAAAAATTATCTTGATTAATATAAAAACCAGAAGAACTCAGCTGGAATAACGGAGGCTGGGATTCTGGATGTAGACCTGAGGCTAGCATTCCCGAAGGGGTCTCAAGGGGTGGATCAGAATAAATGGTCTCCATTGTGGCGTGTGAAGAAGGTTAAACAGGCACCAAGTCAACTGAAGTCTCAACATCCCCCTCTGGCAGCCGGGGAGAATCAGAAGCAATGGAGCTCACAGGCTATAAAGGAATATCCCATCCTGGGACACCCTGAGGCATACTATTGAGTATTGGCCAAATGGTGTAACTTGACATGTTCAATTGAAACAAAGCGATTCTCTTTGTATCCGGGAAGTGGAGGTAAAATCACAATTCGGGTACCCTGAAGAGCAAGCACTGGAACAGGAGCACAATAAGATGGACCGAATACTTTCTTGATCACCACCTTTCCACGAACCAGATCTCCAACTTTAGGAAGCCAACCAGAAACAGGAATTAGAACAGCTGCATCCGATGTCCATGTCTAGGGCATATGGGTTGTGAGAAGTTGGCCTGGTATATTATGTCCACTAATTAAAGTGGACACCTTGCACCAGTCCAAACAACCCTTATGGTGATTTTAGAGGTCAAAGATAACCTTAGAAAGCTATCCAAGTGGTAGATGTGGAGAGAAGCCTTCAGGCTTAGTCTTGAAGGAATGTTAAGCAGCTTGTTTTACCAGATTGCAACGTTATAGAATTGGTTAAATGAAAGGAGAACCACACAGTAGTTATAAAAATATGTATTTATTATTATAACACACCTTAAATATCTTACAGTATCTGCTACACACAGATAAACACAAAGCACACAATACTGTATCACAGAAACAATTGTAAGTAGCACTGATTCTCAGTGGGCTCCAGGGGGAGATCAAACCATATACTAAAATAGTGGTATAAGAACCACGACTTTAGTCAAGACAGAGTCTAGAAGTTGTAGAATCGCTGGGACCCCAAGGAACCACCTGAGGTGAGTAAGGAGGGACCCCATGGAGGACGGGTGCAGTGTGAGAACACGACCGCGTGCTACGTACAATTCAATGGGTGAGTCGCGGTTGCAGTTTTAAAGTTTAAGGACCCTTCCCAGTGGATTACGAAGAAACCCTTTGGAACCTAGAAGGTTGGAGAGCCACCCCACCCATGGATACAGAAGTACCAGAGTTACCTATCCCAGGGAAGCCGGGTGCAAAGGGTCGAAGTGGCGTCGGAAACCGCTGTCGTTCTCAATGGGAGCCTTCAAAGAAATGCCACTGCTGGAAAGAAGAAAAGTGTCCGGTGAAACCCACAGGTGAATTCTTGATGGAAGGAACCTGAAAGCAGAGGGGACAGAGTCTGGGTCACTCAGGAGTGACCAGGGGCTCGGTAGACGAATGCCCATTGATGTCGGGTGCTTCAGGTGTGAAGATGGAGACCTGGACTCTACAGCTGCAGGGACCAGGAGATGTCTAGGACGACCGGGAGCTGGATACGAGCTCTCCCACGAAGGATGTCGAGTGCTGAGGGTTCGGTGTCCGGCGGGAGCACCAACAAGCCTTGGCAGCTTCAACCCACAAAGAAGGTCAAAGAAGGTTACGGTCTGGCCCAGCAAGCACCAGGGGACTCACCACAGCGAGGGCAGTCAGGGCAGGCCTGGAGCAACTAGGGGAGCCCAAGAAAAGCAGTGTTGTCCCTCAAATGGACCCACAGGCCGAAGGCACAGGAGTCGCAAGGGGACTTCTAGCAGTTTCACAAAGTAAGAGCTTGCAGGGCACAGAGTGCGAGGAGGCTAAAGTCCTTTGTTATGTTATGTTATCATGGTTTTATAACGCGCACAGCTACTCAAAGAGTGTCCCGGCGCGAGCCCAAGAGACAGCAGGAAGAAAGGAGAAGAATAAGAGACAATAACACAGAACCAGCTCAGTTAAAAAGGAAGGTTTTTAGTTTCTTCCTAAATTGGGTAGAATTCTGCAGGCTACGCAGATCAAGAGGGAGCGAGTTCCAAGCCATAGCTGCCAAATAGGCCAGGGAACTACCGCCCTTTCTTTTCAAGCGGAATCTAGGGGCAGAGGCCAGGAGCATGTTTAAAGAATGCAATTGTCTGCTGGGGGAGTAAAGTACGAGTTACTTACCTTCGGTAACGATGTATCTGGTAGAGACGTTGTCTAGCCGCAGATTCCTTAACTTAGAATATCACCAGGCGTCAGACTGGATCCGGAACATTTTGCGCATCAGCACCTGTGCGCGCCAGGAGCGGCGCCGCGTGGCTCCGCCCTGACGTCGTCCCCGGACATTACATCAGTGGAGCCATATAGGACCCTCCCGGCGCGCTGACGTCAGTTTTCTTCGGAGGAACTTTTCCGCGCCACAAAATGGAGCCCCCAGTAAAACTGTGAGAGTATGGGAACAGTGTGCGAATAAAAAAGAAAATTGGTGAGAGAGAAAGAACCAAAGGGTGAGAACGCACCATGAATGACAGTGAGAAGCAATGTCGACTGAAAGTTGTTGAAAAGGAAAGAGCAGAGCAATACTCTGAGAAGCAGTTTCACAAAGCGAAGTGAATGCCACCCTGAGGCAAACCGATCTATAAAAGAAGACCAAGGCAGACGACAGAAAGTCAGCACCAGATGAAGTGAATGAAAAGAGCAGAACAGTACACTGAGAAGCAACCCCGCAAAAGCGAGAGAATGCCCTCTCCTGAGGCAAAACAGCAATGAAAAGTGCCAACAGCGACAGGCAAGAAAGCCCCAAAACACAGGATGAAAGAAGAGAAAGAAAGAAATAGGGAGACTCTGTCCCCCGTGAGAGAACCATTGGACTGAGGCACAGGCCAAAAAGACCTCAAAACCAATTGACTGGAGGAGTGTCAATGGAGAAGGGGGGTGGGAGGGTAGAGTAGGCCCCATACTGGAGGAAACCCATGTGGAAAAACGCAGTAGGACATCTGACCTCACCGCCCAAGCATGAGATTGAGAGGAGCAGAACAAGTAAACCAAAGGAATAAGCCTGACGGGGAGGGAGGCGAGAGATACCACCCCGCAGAAAGACAAAGCCACCCAGAGGGAGGCGAATGCAGAAAACCCCACTTGAAAAGGTCCTCGCAGATTGGGGAGGATGGGCCGGCGTTAAGGAATCTGCGGCTAGACAACGTCTCTACCAGATACATCGTTACTGAAGGTAAGTAACTCGTACATCTGATAGAGACATCTAGCCACAGATTCCTTAACTTAGAATAGATACCAAAGCCATACCCCATAGGAGGCGGGTCTGCGACAGAACCCACGAAGTTCCCAAGGGAACAGAAGTGTCAACCAGTTGACTAAACACAGTGGGGGCAGCACTGCCAGAGTGGCCAAAACCAGACTAGGATACACCGTAGGGAGTGGCCAACAATGAGAGGCAAAGGCACCAAAAGCTGCCAAGGGCGGCAGGAAAGCCCTGTTGGTTAAACAGTGTTGAAAGGGAGCACAGAACCAGAAGGTCAGTGCGGAATGAGAGTGGATATCTTCTGGAAAAGAAGAGGAACTAAATGTAGGATATGAGGGATCCGCAGGATCCGATGGACCTGCAAAAGAGAAAGGTCCAGCTAGGGTACAAGAATGGACCGAGTCCGAGCATGCAGGACGGACATGCATGACAGTGAAAGAAGCACTGTGGAAGTGGGAACAGCAGCGGAAGGATGCTGACGACGCCCCGGATGAGTCAGTGTTACTGGAAACACAAGACCTGCCAATGCACCATCGCCCATGCACCGGACATGTGAAAGGGCGGGCAACAAAAGGCAGAATGGCAGAGAATGATGGTAATAACCAGTGCTACGCACATGGGGAACAGGAGTACACAAGAGACACTGTATGTACCACCAGAACCACACCACGGAAAGGGAAAGGCACAATGAAGCGCCACGAGTAAAGCTGAGATTCGAGAGACGCATCACCAGGGTGTATCGCGTGAAAGAGAGCCGGCAAAACTAACACACGTAGAAGACTTGCGCTCACGAAAAGTGAGGAACAAGACCAACGCCACTGCAAGAAGGACCATGCATGGAGGAGGTCTGGGTGTGTGTAGTACGCCGGACAGGAGAAAAGAAGACAGGACACAGCCCGGTGGATGCGTTGAGAAAGAAAAGAAAAGGCACCATAGGCACCAACAGCCATGGTGCAGCGGTACCGGACAGAGCTATGCCCAGAGCCAGACGCAACAGCCACAGGCGGTAGGAAGGATCCACCGTCTAGCACGAGACAGACAGGGAGGCCGAGCAGTACTGGAAGGAGTCAGTACGAAACGTACCGGAGGAACAAAAGTGGATGTACGCACAATAGCCCACCAGGCAAACAATGTTCTGAGGAGAACACTCCCACTGAGAGCAGCAACAGCAGCCCGAAGGAAAGCATGACAACACCTGCGCAGAATGCAGCAGGGAAATGGGAAGCTCTAGCAGGGGAAGTGGCCAGAAAGCAAGGCACAAGACAATGGAAAGTATCAGCGTCTGGGGCCAGAACGCCACCATGGAGAGCGAAGTCCAACCATGAAAGGACTACGCAGCATGGATAGAGGAGAGTAGAACTAGGCAACGTAAAGTTGCAGGAAAGCGCAACAGCCCGTCACAGCGAACATACCAGGGAGCAGTCATCGGACGCTTATAGAACACAGAAGAATAGTGCCGAGCTATCTGTGCGTGCTCGGGGACAGCGACAGGGTCCCTCTGGTAGGCAGTCCACAGATGGGACGGCCGCAGTGAAAGAACCACGACGAGACGTTTAGGAACCAGATGTCGCAAGGAAAGTGGCTGACGAGAAAAGGCAGCACAAACCACCCAAGGAGGGCTAACCTGAAAAAACCCTTGTGGAAGAGGTGACACGAGGTAGAACCTCAAAGTCCTCCGGGATGAGGGCACACGAGGACTTGAAAGCCCTCCTGGGCCTCAAGAAATGGAGCAGTGAGATGTAGGGCAGTGCCACAGACCATCAGCAGACACCATGAGAGAGGCGATAGAGCGAGACCAACAAATGGACCGCAAGAAGGTCCAGGGAGGGCCCGCAGCAGCAGTGAAAGTTTACAGGCACAGCCGCAGGAGAACCTCGACTGCTGTGGCAAGGAGGCAGCTATACAATAGCCAACGAATACCCCACAAAGGGTAAGTATCAACCCCAACAAGGGGCACCTCTTGAGTGTGAGCTCATAGACAGAGGATCAACAGAAATATAAGCAGCAAACGAGCTGCGTGAAAGACAAGAAATCGCGTCGAGAAGCCGCCCAGGCCGTTCAGGTATTACAGCATGAACCCAGGGCCGACATGAAGCAGAAACACAGCAGAGGGTGAGGACAAAGTCCGCAACCGGACAGGAACAGAACAAAAACTATGGAAGGTTATAAAGAAGGCGGTGAACCGCAGAGTTCGCATGTCCGCGCCTGGACCGTGCCCAGCGCCAAAACCCCTGGCCACCGCAGAACGCCACAACGCCCGGCTCCGCTACGACTCCAGCACCCTCCACGCACTCAACGCCGGACGACAATGGCGCACCTGCTTCCTGGCCGCCCGAGCGCACTCCAAGGACCCTCTCTCCTGCCGGAACTGCAGCTTCACCAGCACCCAGCCCACCAACCCGCCGACCAGGAACGAACCCAACTACCTCAGTTGCATTCTTCTCAACACCCGCTCCGCCCGCAAACACGCCGTTGAACTCTGGGACCTACTCGACTCAACCTCCCTGGACGCCGCATTCCTGATGGAGACCTGGCTGAACCCTCCTCGGCAGCCGACATCGCCATTGCCATCCCGGAAGGCTACAAGATCTCCTGCAGGGACCGCACCAACGGAGTAGGAGGAGGAATCGCCATCGTCCACAGGAACACTCTCAGAGTCTCGACCAACAACAACGACACCCTCAGCACCGCCGAACACCTGCACTTCCAGATCCACACTGACCCCAACACCACCCTCAGAGGAACCCTCGTCTACAGACCCCCCGGTCCCCGCCACAGTTCAGCGACTCCATCGCCAACTTCGTCAGCCCACACGCCCGCCTCCACGGACTACATCCTCCTCGGGACCTGAACTTCCACCTCGAGAACAACAACGACACCAACTCTACCACCCTGATCGACAACCTCGCCAACCTCGGACTCAGACAACTCGGTCACAACACCCACCCACTCCGCCGGCGACACGCTTGACCCCATCTTCTCCGCAAGCTCCCACGTCACCTTCAGCCACACCACCGAACTCCACTGGACCGACCATCGCTGCATCCACTTCACCTTCCAGAAAGCCACCACGCACCACCGCACCCGACAGATACCTCACCGATGCTGGAGCAAAGTCACCGAAGACCAGCTAACCACCACCCTCACCCTGAGCCCACCCGCCGACCCCCACCGACGCCGCTGCCCGCAACCTCAGACAGTGGATCGACGACTGCGCCAACACCCTCGCCCCGCTCAAGAAACCCTCCAACAGCCACACCAGCAAGAAAGCCAGCTGGTTCACTGAAGACCTCCGCGCTCCAAGCAAACCTGCCGAAAGCTAGAGAAGAACTGGCACCGTGAACAAACACCGGACAGCTACGCAGCCCACAAGAACGCCACCCGCAGACACCATCACCTCATCAGATCCGCCAAAAGGGCCTCCTTCAAAGACCGCCTAGACAACAACGCACATAACAGCAAAGAGCTCTTCAACATCGTGAAGGAACTCTCCAACCCCAGCTCCATCACCAACGACATCCCACCTTCGCAAGACCTGTGCAACTCGCTGGCCACCTTCTTCCATCGCAAGATCGCTGACATCCACGACAGCTTCAACACCACGATCGCCCGACAACCACTGAGACCTCCGCCCCACGCACCAACATCCGCACCAACCGCCTGCTCTCTGGACCAACATAAATGACGACGACACCATCAAGATCATGAACACCATCCACTCCGGATCTCCGTCAGACCCATGCCCACACCACATCTTCAACAAAGCCAGCACCGCCATCGCACCCCATCTCCGGAAAGCCATCAACATTTCCTTCGAGACAGCAACCTTCCCGGAAAGCTGGAAGCACGCCGAGATCAACGCCTTACTCAAGAAACCCAAGGCGGACCTCAAGAACTTCCGGCCCATCTCCCTGCTCCCGTTCCCGGCGAAGGTCATCGAGAAGACCGTCAACAAACAACTGACCCGCTACCTCGAGGAGTTGGCAGGGTATGCAAAGATGTGGGTCCCTTGCTCACTTTGCCACTGGATTCAAGATAGCCTGGCTGATGAGGGTTATGAACCCGAAACCGGTCCCAGGATGCTTGTTTCCGGTCCAGGGAAGACATGGCTTGGCAGTTCGGGCTGGACTGTTCCCATGAGGCACAGGGTCAGACTGATTTGCATATGGCCATGTCTGAACTGGGGTGGTGGAGTGAGCTAAAGAATGATGATGGATTAAACCCAGATCAGTTGACTGGGGGTGAGTGTTTGATTTGCTCTAACGCTCCGTCCATCATCCCCTTTGGTATCGCTTTGTTCGCCTCTAAGTTGGCAGGGTATGCCCAGACGTGGGTCCCTTGCTCACTTTGCCACTGGATTCAAGATAGCCTGGCTGATGAGGGTTATGAACCCGAAACCGGTCCCAGGATGCTTGTTTCCGGTCCAGGGAAGACATGGCTTGGCAGTTCGGGCTGGACTGTTCCCATGAGGCACAGGGTCAGACTGATTTGCATATGGCCATGTCTGAACTGGGGTGGTGGAGTGAGCTAAAGAATGATGATTGGATTAAACCCAGATTAGTTGACTGGGGGTGAGTGTTTGATTTGCTCTAACGCTCCGTCCATCATCCCCTTTGGTATCGCTTTGTTCGCCCTAAGTTGGCAGGGTATGCCCAGAAGTGGGTCCCTTGCTCACTTTGCCACTGGATTCAAGATAGCCTGGCTGATGAGGGTTATGAACCCGAAACCGGTCCCAGGATGCTTGTTTCCGGTCCAGGGAAGACATGGCTTGGCAGTTCGGGCTGGACTGTTCCCATGAGGCACAGGGTCAGACTGATTTGCATATGGCCATGTCTGAACTGGGGTGGTGGAGTGAGCTAAAGAATGATGATGGATTAAACCCAGATCAGTTGACTGGGGGTGAGTGTTTGATTTGCTCTAACGCTCCGTCCATCATCCCCTTTGGTATCACCTCGAGGAGAACAGCATCTTGGACCCGTCCCAGTCCGGGTTTCGCAGCAACCACAGCACCGAAACTGCCCTCATCGCCGCCACTGATGACATCAGGACCCTGCTAGACAATGGAGAGACCGCAGCCCTCATCCTCCTGGATCTGTCAGCCGCCTTCGACACGGTATGCCACCACACACTACGCACACGCCTCCACGACGCCGGGATCCAAGAGAAGGCCCTGGACTGGACCACCTCCTGCCTCTCTGGCAGAACACAGAGCATCCGCCTACCCCCTTCCGCTCCAAAGCCACCGAGATCATCTGCGGCGTACCCCAGGGCTCATCCCTCAGCCCAATGCTGTTTAACATCTACATGGCACCACTCGCCCACGTCGCCCGACTGCACGACCTCAACATCATCTCTTACGCCGAATACACCCAGCTGATTCTCTCCCTCACCAAGGACCCCCACACCGCCAAAACCAACCTCCACGAAGGAATGAAGGCCGTCGCCGAATGGATGAGGAACAGCCGACTGAAGCTGAACTCGGACAAGATGGAGGTCCTCATCCTCGGATCCACCCCCTCGGCCTGGGACGACTCCTGGTGGCCGACCGCACTGGGAACAGCTCCAACACCCACCGACCAGGCACGCAACCTAGGAGTCATCCTCGACTCCACCCTCTCCATGACTAAGCAGGTCAACGCCGTCTCTTCCTCCTGCTTCAACACCCTCCCCATGCTCCGCAAGATCTACAAGTGGATCCCCACCGAAACGAGAAGAACGGTCACCCAGGCCCTCGTCAGCAGCAGGCTGGACTACGGAAACGCCCTCTACGCTGGAGCCTCTGCCAAACTCCTGAAGCGGCTGCAACGCATCCAGAACGCCTCTGCACGCCTGATCCTCGACATCCCTCGCCGCAGCCACATCACTCCCCACCTGTGAGACCTGCACTGGCTCCCAGTCAACAAGAGGATAACCTTCAAGCTCCTCACCCACGCACACAAGGCACTCCACAACACCGGACCTGCGTACCTCAACAGATGACTCAGCCTCTACACCCCCGCCCGCCAGTTTCGCTCCGCCGACCTCACCCTCACCACAATCCCCGCATCCGAAGAGCGACCTCCGGCGGCAGATCCTTCTCCCACCTCGCCGCCAAAACCTGGAACACCCTCCCCATCCACCTACAGCAGACCCAAGACCTGCTGACCTTCAGAAGACTCCTCAAGACCTGGCTCTTCGAGCAGTAGCAGCACTCCTCCCCCCCCCAGCGCCTTAAGACCCTCATGGGTATGTAGTGCGCTCTACAAATGCTATGATTGATTGATTGATTCGTTAAACAGGGTCACACCATCAAATGGCAAATCCCGGAGACTGTCACGAACATTTTCGGGGAACCCCCGTCGCGCAGCCAAGCATGGCGACGCAGAGCAATGGACCTGGCCATAGCCCGACACACCGAATCTGTGGAGTCAATAGCAGACCGAATGGTAAAGCGTGCCATCTCTCGGCCTTCATGAAGGAGACCAGCCAGGTCAGCACGAGTACTCTCAGGGAGAGAAGGTAAAAGACACTCCACAGAGTCCCAAAGGGCACAAGAAGCCCGGGAAAAGACGCAAGCCATGTTCAGAGCACGTAAGGCTGAACTAGCGGACGCAAAATGCCGCGTCCACATGTCTCCAACCAAACGAGACTCCCTAGTGGAGAGGCAGCAATAGAGGCGGAGAGGAAGGCTGCGTGGCAAAAGCCACCTGGACTACTAGTCCCTGAGCCCCAGGCTGAAGGGACAAACAGGCTGGGCCCCCAGGGGCCGGACGATGCCGATGCGCAGTGGCCCAGTCGACAGGATCTCCTGAAGAGGACCATGCCCACGTTCCGAGAAGCGCGTCGAACAACAAGCCGCTAAAAGGCAGCAAGGGCTCAATATCCACTTCACCCTGGTGGAGGAGATCCAATAATGGATCGGAGGACAAGGAGACAGACGGAGGGCGCACGTGTAAAACAGCTGCAGCCCTGCGAATACCCCTTAAAAACAAAGCACCAGCTTCAGTGGGCGTCCTGGAGGGCGACAATAGGCCATCAGTAGGGGACAGTTGCAAGCTGACACGTCCCGCAGCAGGAGGAGCAAGGGGCCACTAACCCCAGGGCATCGGAGCCAAATGGCGTGGAGATAACCCCGGGCATACCAGATCTGTGTCCTCCCGAAGTGGAGAATCAACTGGAACCGGCGGCTGCTCCGGCTTCGAACGACGCCGAGACGGCGTCGAACCGACGTCGACCTCCATGAGAGGCGACCCGGCTGGGCACGAGCCGGCGTCAACGTCCCCACCACCGATAGGTGCGGAGAAGGAGTATGACGACCAGGAGTCGACTGGCATGGTGCCGCCGGCGCCGCCGATGCCGACGCAGGGAGCCGCCAGGGGCCATGCGGAGACAGGGCAGAATGGCACGACGTGGGGCTGGGACACCCATCCGGGTTGTGACCCGACGTCGGCACGACTCCGGAGCCAGAGAAGAGGCACTCGGCCGGCGCCGAGGGCGAACCCGCCGGCGAAGATCCGACCTGAACGCCTACCTCCTCTGTGGGACCCGAAGCGCGCCAGGGAGAGGAGGTGACCCGAAGATGGAGTGCAGAGCCTTGTAGTAGGCTTCCATCTGGGGTCGAGTCGCACCATCACCCGGAAAGGGCGGGTAAATGGAGGCCGAATCTGGGGGGTACGGCTCCGTGGTGGAACAGGAACCATGACCCCCATCGTCACGTGGAAGCGAGGTCTTTGACCTCCGTGACTTGTGCTTGGACTTACCTTTAGGTGAACGACGGTCGCAGGAACGACTCTGGGAGCGGACGCGGACAGAAGAGCCAGCCCGAGAGCGGTGGGGAGATGCCGTGCGGGATATCCGGGTGGCCAGGAGCTTCATTCGGCGCTCCCATAGGGACTTCGGATGCATCTGCCGGCAGGCGGCACACTCCACGGAGTCGTGGTGCGACCCAAGACACCACACGCAAATGGTGTGCGGGTCCGACGCCGACATCTGTCGCGAACAAGTCTCGCACACCTTAAAGCCCGAAGGCATCGCACACCGTTCCCCGACACAGAAGGCGTCGAAAAGGCCTGAAGAAAACAGGCCAGAGGAACAGCTAAATCCCGGATCCGCGTTGGGACGCGGAAAAGAAGGAAACTGACGCCAGTGCGCCGGGAGGGTCCTATATGGCTCCATTAACGTCATGTCCGGGGACGACGTCAGGGCGGAGCCAGGCAGCGCCGCCCCGGCGTGCAGAGGTGCTGCTGCGCAAAATTTTCCGGATCCAGTCTGACGCCTGGGGATATTCTAAGTTAAGGAATCTGCGGCTAGATGTCTCTATCAGATACTGAAAACATTTCCTGAGATAGAGGGGGCCGTATTCATAAAGCGCAGCATGGATTGTTACCAGGCTTTATAAGTGACCCTTGCCTTCACCGGTAGCCAGTGCAAGTTCCGCAGGTGTTGCCTGACACTGGTGCGTTTGGGGAGGTCAAGAAGCAGACGAGCAGCAGCATTTTGAACCACCTGAAGTTTGTCAATTAGATAGGCGGGAAGGCCCACGTACAGTGCGTTCGCATAATCGATGTGGGAGGTAACAAGAGCTCGGACAACCGTTTCCTTAGCTGCTAAGGGCAAAAGGGGCAGAAATTTCCGGAGAAGTTTCAGAATGCCAAAACAGGTACCAGTCAGTTTATTAATTTGATTACAGACACTCAGCTTTTCATCAAACCAAATTCCGAGGTTTTTTACAGGGAGTCCTGAAGGTGAGGGCCTGGGAGAATCATCAGGCCAGAAAGTGTGCCAAACCTGAGGGGGAAATTCTCCAAAGAATAAAATGTCAGTTTTATCTTCGTTACATTTCAGCTGAGCGCGCGTCAGCCAATTAAACACCGCAGCTAGACAGGTTTTAACATGGGCAGTGGCTGTCTCTGTTTTTTTCGAAGTGAACAGGAGCTGGGCGTTGTCGGCGTAGGCAACAACTTTAGCTCCTAGTTCTTCTGCCAACTGAATGAGAGGAGTCATGTATAGGTTAAACAAAAGTGGGCTAAGTACCGAGCCTTGCGGAACCCCTGTCGAAAGAGCTTGGGGAATGGACGAGAAGGGGGGTCAATACTTGTTGGGTTCTGCCTTCTAAAAAGGATTTCAGCCACTCACCGGCGACACCCATAATGCCTAATTCCTGTAGGCGGGCCAGAAGAAGTGAATGGGGGAAAGTATCAAAAGCGGCAGAGAGATTCAACAGGACCAAAACTGCCCTGCCCCCAACATCCACTGTCTCACGGATAACTTCCGTGATTTCCACCAAAGCAGACTCCGTACTATAAGCGGCCCTGAAACCGGATTGGGCCGGATACAGGAGGCCATGCTGTTCAATGAAGGCAGTCAACTGCTTATTGACCATCTTTTCGTATACTTTGGCAATAGCAGGGAGCAGAGAAATAGGGCGATAGCTAGTCGGGAGGTTAGGATCCAGAGACGACTTTTTGATAAGAGGGATAAGCAGTGCCTGTTTCCACTCAGTGGGGACATAGGCCAGTGTCAGTGAAGCATTAATCAGCTGATTAAGGAGAGGGTTGATAACTACAGCGGCACTGGCCATGAGTTTAGCAGGGCAGGGATCATTAGGGGAGCCCGATTTAAGGGACATTTTTCTACGAAACGTGCACAGTGTTTGAGGCTATCGATAGCCCAATGCACTTAGTTGGGGAACACCAACAAGCATATGCACTTGCAAAAGTATGCGGTGCACAGGGGTTTGGGTTATGCGGTCCCCACGAGGGATACTGGCCTCAAACTTGGTGAGAGGGCAGCTCGACCTCAGAGAACGTAGGACCCCACGTTCTGTGTTGCTGGAGCCTTCGGAGTCTGCAGGAGCTCAGGATCAGCAGACCAGTCAGTTGCGTTACGGTGCCTGCGAATCCAGGGGAGTGACTCCTTCACCCCAAGGGAGATACTTCAGTTGTTCTTGATGCTCCACAGGTCCGGCATGGAGCCTGTATGGTGCACAGGCACAGATGATGCTTTGGACGGAGAGGGAGATGAAGTAGGGCCCAGTCGAAGTCCATAGTGTCCAGACGGTCGAAGGTCAGTGGTTTCTTGATCAGAATCTTGTCCACGTCAAATCTAGGGTCCTACAGCCAGGTAAGCCCTTTTGTACCCAAGGGAGAGGGTTGGACGGATTCAGGGGACCCTCCCAGGGGAGGGTCAGGACAGTGGGGAGGATACTCTCCTGTCCTTTGTCCAGTTTAGCGCCAGAGCAGGAGCCAACAGCTCCCAGGACTGGTTTGAACTGGACTATGCACAGGGAACAGTCACCCAGGCCCTCGTCAGTAGCAGACTCGACTATGGAAACGCCCTCTACGCGGGAGCCCCGGCCAAGCTCATCAAGCGACTGCAACGCATTCAAAACGCCTCTGCACGCCTGATCCTCGACGTACCATGCCACAGCCACATCACCCCCGACCTAAGAAACCTGCACTGGCTCCCCGTCGACAGGAGAATCTCCTTCAAACTCCTCATCCACGCACACAAGGCACTCCACAAGACCAGCCTACCTCAACAGACGACTCTTCTTCTACGTCCCCAACCGCCAGCTCCGCTCCGCCGACCTCTCCCTCGCCACCGTCCCTCGCATTCGAAGAACAACCACCGGCGGCAGATCCTTCTCCCACCTCGCCGCCAAGACCTGGAACACCCTTCCACTCAGCCTACGACAGACCCAAGACCTGCTGACCTTCAGGAGGCTACTCAAGACCTGGCTGTTCGACCAGTAGCGGCACCCCCCCACCCTTTTTTCCCCAGCGCCTTGAGACCCTCGCGGGTAAGTAGTGCGCTCTACAAATTCTGTGATTGATTGATTGATTGACAGCAAATGTGCCCCTTATGCAGACTTTCAGGCACTTTGGAAGTGCACCCACCCAGCCCCAATACACTGAATCCTGTCTGGGAGGTGGTCACACCTCCCTGTGACAGGATGCATATTGTGCTGCCTTCCTCTGCTCAAGCTTGGCTCAGCGGCAGGAGGGCAAAAATGTGTCTCTGGTCGGCAGCATCCATTTTGTGCTGTCCGGGTCGAGAAGGCTGGTACTGGGAAGACCAGGGACCCCACGAAGCTTGCTTCTGAAGGGTGGAATCATACCTCCCATACCGGTTACCGGTATGGAGGTATGATTCCAAGGTGTTTGATACCAAACAGGACATGGTTTGTTGCAGTCATTTTCGAGATAGCATTTTACGCAAGCATATAATGCACCTCTACCTATGTGTCTGGCTGCGTCACCGACAACCCGGGGGAAAGGTCTCCGAAGGCTGCAGGGGTGCTCTGCTCATGCAGGGGCATCTTCTCACATAAAACCCAGCACCATGCCTTCAGGATTGTCAAGGCCTGCTTTGGGGTGACTTAAAGGTTTTAAGTGTAGTGACCTATAGATATAGTAAACCTATATCCAAAGTAAGTGGTGCATGCACCATCTTACACAGCCAGCAATGGCAGGCCTGTAGTTCCCTTTGCATGGCCTCTCACTGGTGGCATAATACATGCTTCAGCACATGGGAGGCCTCTGGGGTGCTCTATCCCCTGGGTACATGTGTACCATATACTAGGGACTGATAAGGGTACCCCAGTATCCAATATGGAGTGTACCTAAGCACATGACATAACATTTTAGGGAGAAAGCAGGTAGGCAGGAGTCCTGATTAGCAGGATCCCAGTCAGACTAGTCAAAAACAGTGTAACATCAAGCAAAAAGTGGGGGTAACCATAAGAAGCAGATCCTACTTTCCTTCAGCACTAGGCAATTGAATGGCACTCATGTCAGATGACATCCTGTTATAGCTTTATGATGTCAGGGCACCACTTGACCAATTGTCCTGGGTGAAGGTGACACTAGAAGATGACACATCAGCAACTAAGCACTAGGTTACTATCTGTAATTATGACGGCAACGCAAATAGGAGGTGCAATAGGAAAGTACTCTGAACCATTGGGCTCCTTTGGAAAGTGAAATGGAGTTACAAGAACCCAGAGTATCAACAACAACAATCCATCATGAGTATCAGACTCCCACAAACAGAGTGCAGGGAAACAGGTTAAATGAGCTTCCCTCCATGAGAAAGCAAGTCAATCGCTCTAACTTAAAGCAACTCATTCCAGCCTCAAAGACAGTAATTTCCTCTGATGACATATTGCTAGCACAAGTATCTCAAGCAGGGTTTGTCAGCCTTGGAGACAGTCAAAGTCTTTGTTTAGCTATCATGAACACTAAAATGTCATCCACAATACCACCATCTCGACAGTAATTATACTTATGCGGAAGACCCCACTACACGGTAGAGGACCTTCAGATGGTATGGACTTGTTTTAATGATGAGCAAAATGAATAAATGTGAGTTTGACTTACCATTTAAATTGATAAAGGAATGCAGGATGCGTATTTTTTTTGTCTCAGAAATGCAGAGAAATTCTCTTCTACAACACTGCCACTGCTGGTCATTCAGTATATTCTGCAGATGGAAAAGTCCACTGTTAGTGCATTTACCATAATTAGAAATTGAACATTTTCAAACTAATGCAATACAACAAAAAATGGATTTTTATAAAGCCTTAATAGTTCAGTACTATGGTGTGTGAAATATTGTGAAAATCTACAGCTCACTAGAAATTCAAATCTAAATTTTTGTTTTCAGGCTAGCATACATTTCTCAATCCAATGCACCATCTGCTACCACTCACTACACAACTCTTGCACCTCTATTAGGACATAGATAAAAAGATCTTATTACCAGCCAAGTGACAGAGTACCATTCTAACTGCAATTCTTTTAGGTTATGGTACACCAATAGCAATGAAGTCATCTGATAAGTTGAGGGAGGAAGGTTTATGCTACAGTTAGTGGGAATAATATAAATTATGAATAAGAGATTTTAACATCTTCATTTTAGCACATCTCTGTTAGTTAAGCAATAGTGAAGTCGAGAATATTATGATCAGCCACACCTTCAAACAAATAAGTCGCAAATAATGCCCTCATTTCTTTCATCCCACCCTCTTAGTCTTCAGCTGGACGTCCTGTCTACCCTGCTACCCATTTCAATACCATGATAATTGTATCCTATTGCTTGCTAGGCAATTGATTGGCACTTGTAAGAAGTTGGCCTGGTATATGATGTCCACTAATTAAAGTGGGCACCTTGCACCAGTCCAAACAACCCTTTTGGTGATTTAAGAGGTCAAACATAACCTTAGAAAGCTAGCCAAGTGGTAGCTGTGGAGAGCAGCCTTCAGGCTTAGACTTGAAGGAATTTTAAGCAGCTTGTTTTACCAGAATGCAACCTTATAGTATTGGTTAAATGAAAGGAGAACCACACAGTAGTGATAAAAATATGTATTTATTATTAGAAAACACCTTAAATACCTCACAGTATCTGCTACATGCAGATAAACACAAAGCACACAATACTGTAGCACAGAAACAATCGTAAGTAGCACTAATACACAGTGGGCTCCAGGGGGAGACCAAACCTTATACTAAAATAGTGGTATAAGAACCACGACTCGAGTCAAGACAGTGTCTAGAGGTTGTAGAATCCCTAGGACCCCAAAGAACCACCCAAGGTGAGTAAGGAGGGACCCCACGGAGGACGGGTGCAGTGTGAGAACACGACCGCGTGCTATGTACAATTCAATGGGAGAGTCGGGGTTGCAGTTTTAGTGTTTAAGGACCCTTCCCAGTGGATTACGAAGAAAACCCTTTAGAACATAGAAGGTTGGAGAGCCACCCCACCCGTGGATACTGAAGTACCAGAGTTACCTATCCCAGGGAAGCCGGGTGCATAGGGTCGAAGTGGCGTCGGAAACCGCTGTCGTTCTCAATGGGAGTCTTCAAAGAAATGCCACAGCTGGAAAGAAGAAAAGTGTCCGGTGGAACCCACAGGTAGATTCTTGAAGGAAGGAACCTGAAAGTAGAGGGGACAGAGTCTGGGTCACTCAGGAGTGACCAGGGCCTCGGTAGAAGAAAGTCCACCGATGTCGGGTGCTTCAGGTGTGAAGATGGAGACCTTGACTCTATAGCTGCAGGGACCAGGAGACGTTGAGGATGACCAGGAGCCGGATACGAGCTGTCCCACGGAGGATGTCGAGTGCTGAGGTGTCGGTGTCCGTCGGGAGCACCAACAAGCCTTGTCAGCGGCAACCCACGAAGAAGGTCGAGGAAGGTCACGGTCTGGCCCAGCAAGGACCAGGAGACTCACCACAGCAAGGGGAGTCAGGGCAGGCCTGGAGCAACCAGGGGAGCTGAAGAAAATCAGTGTTGTCCCTCAAATGGACCCACAGGCTGAAGGCACAGGAGTCGCGAGGGGACCTCCAGCAGTTTCACAAAACAACAGCTTGCAGGGCACAGAGTGCGAGGAGGCCAAAGTCCTTTGTATGAAATGAGCGTGGAGGTTGGGGCTATCGATAGCCCAATGCACTTGGTTGGGGAACGCCAACAAGCATATGCACTTGCAAATGGGCGTGGTGCACAGGGGTTCAGGTTATGCGGTCCCCACGAGGGATACTGGCCTCAAACTTGGTGAGAGGGCAGCTCGGCCTCAGGGAACGTAGGACCCCACCTTCTGTGTTGCTGGAGCCTTCGGAGTCTGCAGGAGCTCAGGATCAGCAGACCAGTCAGTTGCATTACGGTGCCTGCGAATGCAGGGGAGTGACTCCTTTACCCCAAGGGAGATACTTCAGTTGTTCTTGATGCTCCACAGGTCTGGCACGGAGCCTGTATGGTGCACGGGCACAGACGATGCTTTTGAACGGAGAGGGAGATTTAGTCGGGCCCAGTCGAAGTCCAGAGTGTCCAGACGGTCGAAGGTCAGTGGTTTCTTGATCAGAATCTTGTCCACTTCGAGTCTAGGGTCCTACAGCCAGGTAAGCCCTTTTGTACCCAAGGGAGAGGGTTGGACAGATTCAGGGGACCGTCACAGGGGAGGGTCAGGACAGTGGGGAGGATACTCCCCTGTCCTTTGTCCAGTTTAGCACCAGAGCAGGAGCCAACAGCTCCCAGGACTGGTTTGAACTGGACTATGCACAGGGACACCAAAAGTGCCCCTCGTGCAGACTTTCAGGCACTTTGGAAGTGCACCCACCCAGCCCCAATACACTGAATCCTGTCTGGGAGGTGGTCACACCTCCCTGTGACAGGATGCATATTGTGCTGCCTTCCTCTGCTCAAGCTTGGCTCAGCGGCAGGAGGGCAAAAATGTGTCTCTGGTCGGCAGCATCCATTTTGTGCTGTCCGGGTCGAGAAGGCTGGTACTGGGAAGACCAGGGACCCCACGAAGCTTGCTTCTGAAGGGTGGAATCATACCTCCCATACCGGTTACCGGTATGGAGGTATGATTCCAAGGTGTTTGATACCAAACAGGACATGGTTTGTTGCAGTCATTTTCGAGATAGCATTTTACGCAAGCATATAATGCACCTCTACCTATGTGTCTGGCTGCGTCACCGACAACCCGGGGGAAAGGTCTCCGAAGGCTGCAGGGGTGCTCTGCTCATGCAGGGGCATCTTCTCACATAAAACCCAGCACCATGCCTTCAGGATTGTCAAGGCCTGCTTTGGGGTGACTTAAACGTTTTAAGTGTAGTGACCTATAGATATAGTAAACCTATATCCAAAGTAAGTGGTGCATGCACCATCTTACACAGGCAGCAATGGCAGGCCTGTAGTTCCCTTTGCATGGCCTCTCACTGGTGGCATAATACATGCTTCAGCCCATGGGAGGCCTCTGGGGTGCCTATCCCCTGGGTACATGTGTACCATATACTAGGGACTGATAAGGGTACCCCAGTATCCAATATGGAGTGTACCTAAGTACATGACATAACATTTTAGGGAGAAAGCAGGTAGGCAGGGGTCCTGATTAGCAGGATCCCAGTCAGACTAGTCAAAAACAGTGTAACATCAAGCAAAAAGTGGGGGTAACCATAAGAAGCAGATCCTACTTTCCTTCACGCACTAGGCAATTGAATGGCACTCATGTCAGATGACATCCTGTTATAGCTTTATGATGTCAGGGCACCACTTGACCAATTGTCCTGGGTGAAGGTGACACTAGAAGATGACACATCAGCAACTAAGCACTAGGTTACTATCTGTAATTATGACGGCAACGCAAATAGGAGGTGCAATAGGAAAGTACTCTGAACCATTGGGCTCCTTTGGAAAGTGAAATGGAGTTACAAGAACCCAGAGTATCAACAACAACAATCCATCATGAGTATCAGACTCCCACAAACAGAGTGCAGGGAAACAGGTTAAATGAGCTTCCCTCCATGAGAAAGCAAGTCAATCGCTCTAACTTAAAGCAACTCATTCCAGCCTCAAAGACAGTAATTTCCTCTGATGACATATTGCTAGCACAAGTATCTCAAGCAGGGTTTGTCAGCCTTGGAGACAGTCAAAGTCTTTGTTTAGCTATCATGAACACTAAAATGTCATCCACAATACCACCATCTCGACAGTAATTATACTTATGCGGAAGACCCCACTACACGGTACTGAGGACCTTCAGATGGTATGGACTTGTTTTAATGATGAGCAAAATGAATAAATGTGAGTTTGACTTACCATTTAAATTGATAAAGGAATGCAGGATGCGTATTTTATTTGTCTCTGAAATGCAGAGAAATTCTCTTCTACAACACTGCCACTGCTGGTCATTCAGTATATTCTGCAGATGGAAAAGTCCACTGTTAGTGCATTTACCATAAATAGAAATTGAACATTTTCAAACTAATGCAATACAACAAAAAATGGATTTTTATAAAGCCTTAATGCACAAGTTACTAACTTGTGTAACGATATATCTGTAAGAGACAGTAGTTAGTGACAGATTCCTTACCTTAGAATATCCCCAGGCGTCAGGCTGGATCCGGAAAGTTTTTGCGTAGCAGTACCCTTGCGCGTCGGTAGGCGGCGTCGTGCGGCTCCGCGTCCGTCGTCGGCGTCGTGATCGCCGGGTTGACGTCGCGGGCAGTACTTAGGCGCCGCCCCTGCGCGCTGACGTCAGTTCTGTACACGACTTTCCGCGCCAGGAACGCAGAGCCATGCAAGAAGCTGACATAGGTGTCTGAAAAATACTAGGGCCCTGAAAGGGATGTCCTTAACCCTAGAAATCAGTTCGCAGAACGGGGAGGATGGGTGGGGCGGTAAGGAATCTGTCACTAACTACTGTCTCTTACAGATATATCGTTACACAAGTTAGTAACTTGTGCATCTGAAAGAGACACGTTAGTGACAGATTCCTTACCTTAGAATAGATACCCCAGCAATACCAACCCCGGTGGTGGGTCTGCCAACAAAGATCAGACAAGGAAGTCCTGGAGGACAGAACGGCCAAAGAAGCCGTCCCTCCGGACCTGACTGTCAAGGCAGTAATGCTTTGTAAACGTGTGCAGCGAGGCCCACGTAGCTGCCTGACAAATAACCGGCAGCGGAACACCGCGGCCCAAGGCCGTGGTAGCAGCCGTTGCCCTGGTGGAATGGGCACGCAGCCCAACAGGAGGCTCCTTCTTAGCCAAAGAATAGCAGGCCTTGATGCACAAGGTAACCCAGCGGGAGATGGTTCGCTTGTGCACCGCCCGACCTTTTTGGCGCCCACGTAGCCAACAAAGAGCTGGTCATCCACCCGGAAGTGTTTTGTGCGGTCGATATAGAAGGAGAGCGCACGTTTTGGGTCCAGACGGTGGAGCCTCTCTTCCTCTCTGGAAGGATGCGGAGGCGGAAAGAAGGTAGGCAAAGTGATGGTCTGCCCAATGTGAAAGGCAGTAACCACCTTTGGCAAGAAGGACGGACGCGTCCGAAGAACAACCTTGTCTGGATGAACAGACAGAAAGGGAGGTTTGCAAGATAGAGCCTGGAGCTCACTCACCCGCCGAGCGGAGGTGATGGCCACTAGAAAGGCTGTCTTTAGAGTCAAAAGACGAAGAGGACAGTTATGCAGAGGCTCAAAGGGAGCGCACATTAAAAAGGTAAGAACCAAGTTCAAGTCCCACTGAGGCATCACAAATGGAACAGGAGGAAAGAGGTGTGTAATGCCTTTTAAGAACCTGTTAACAACAGGGGACTTGAAAAGGGAGGGCTGATCAGGGAGCCTGAGGAAGGCCGAGATAGCACAGAGATAACCCTTGATGGTACCCAGGGCAGAACCCTGTTGGGCCAGAGAAAGAAGGAACAGAAGGACCTCAGAAAGAGGGGCAGAAAGGGGATTCACAGCCTTTGCTGTGCACCATGCCACAAATTTGTTCCACCTGCAGGCGTATACCACCTTAGTGGAGGGACGCCTGGCTGCCAGAATCACATCACAAACTTCGGGAGGCAAGTCGAAAGGAATCAACTGCCGCCGCTCAATCTCCACGCAAGCAGGTGTAGACTGGACAGGTTCGGGTGGAGGACCGTCCCCTGCTGCTGCGACAGAAGATCCTCCCGAAGAGGCAGACGGATCGGGGGATCTACGCTCATACTGAGTAGCTCGGGATACCAAACTCTTCGAGCCCAGTCCGGAGCGACAAGAATGACTTGGGCCCGGTCGTGCCGAATCTTCTTCAACACTCTGGGTAGAAGTGGTATAGGCGGAAAGGCGTACAATAGACCGCAACTCCACTCGTGACGAAAAGCGCCGCCGAGCGAGTGCCGCCTTGGAAATTCCAACGCGCAGAACTGATGACATTGCGCGTTCTCTTCGGTGGCGAATAGATCTAACCAAGGCTCTCCCCACTGTAGAAAGAGTTCTTGCGCCACTTCCGAGTGAAGACGCCATTCGTGATCCATCATGCACCTGCGGCTGAGTTCGTCCGCCCTGGCGTTCAGGGAACCTGCCAGGTGTTGAACCATCAGGAACATGCCCTGATGTTCCAGCCACGTCCAGAGGTGCAGAGCCTCCTGACAAAGGGTCCACGACCCCACCCCGCCCTGTTTGTTGCAGTACCACATGGCGGTGGTGTTGTCGGTGAACACCTGCACTACCTTCCCTTTGACAGAGGGAAGGAATGCCTTCAGTGCAAGTCGGATCGCCCGGAGCTCCAGAAGGTTGATATGGAGCCGGGACTCCGCCGGAGACCAGAGGCCTCTGATCTCCGCCTCTCCCATGTGACCGCCCCATCCCAGAAGGGACGCGTCCGTCACAACTGTATGCTCTGGCTGGGGAAGGGAGAGGGATCTGCCCATGACCCATTGCCGGTTCGAGAGCCACCACTGCAACTGTGTTGCAGTCCCCTCCGAGATCTGGACATGATCGGACAGGTTGCCCTGGTGCTGCGCCCACTGGAACTTCAGGTCCCACTGCAGAGCCCGCATATGCCATCTGGCATTAGTGACCAGCAGGATGCAGGAGGCCATGAGGCCCAGCAGCCTCAGGGTCATCCGTACCAAAACCCAGGATAAAGGCTGAAAGATCGGAATCATAGCCTGAATATCCCGGACTCGCCGTTCGGGAGGATAGGCCCGAAACTGCGTCGTGTCCAGAACTGCTCCGATGAAAAGGAGCTGTGGAGAAGGAATCAGATGCGACTTCGGCACATTGATGGAGAACCCCAGCGAGTGCAGGAGTTCGGCCGTAGTCTGGAGGTGGGAGACGACTGCCTGGGACGAGCCCGCCTTCAGCAGCCAGTCGTCGAGGTAGGGGAAGACTGAAACCCCTGCCCGGCGCAGATGAGCTGCGACCACCGCCATCACTTTCGTGAACACTCGAGGGGCACTGGTAAGGCCAAAGGGGAGCACGGTGAACTGAAAATGCTCGAGGCCTACCGTGAACCGAAGGTAACGCCGGTGGGCCGGCAGGACGGGGATGTGGAAATAGGCGTCCTGCAAGTCCAACGCTACCAACCAGTCTCCGGGGTCGAGGGCAGTCAAGACCTGAGCTAGGGTGAGCATCTTGAACTTCTCCTTCCGGAGGAAGCGATTGACGTTCCGGAGGTCCAAGATAGGACGCATGTCCTCCTTGTCCTTTTTGGGCACCAGAAAGTAGTGGGAGTAGCAACCACGCCCTACTTCTGGGGTCGGAACATGCTCGATGGCCCTCTTGGCCAAGAGGGCCGTGACTTCCTTCTGTAGAAGCACCAAGTGATCCCCTGACATGCGGTGGAATTGAGGTGGCATGGCTGGGGGGTGGTCTCGAAGGGGAGGGAGTAGCCCCTTCGGACAATGTCCAAGACCCACCTGTCCGAGGTGATGGGACGCCAGTGGAGAAGGTGATGGCGGACCCTGCCCCCGACTGGCGTGCTGTGCACCTGAAAGGAGGGACTAGGAGGGCTTGGAGGCCGCGGACGGGTTGGAGGTGGTGGCCTGACCCGCACGCTGGTTGCCCGAACCGCCACGGCGGTATCCACGTCCTCGGCCACGCGAAGGCGCTTGCTGCGCGGGCCGTTGGCCGGGCTGTGGACGTGACTGGGCGCCCCTTCCGTGGCCACGAAAGGGGCGAAAAGCAGACGTGAGCGGAGGGCGCACAACAGCAAGGCCCAGGGACTTAGCAGTAGCCCGTGAGTCCTTGAAACGCTCCAGCGCATGGTCCGCCTTCGAACCAAAGAGACCGACTCCATCAAAGGGCATGTCCATGAGTGTATTCTGGACATCCCCTGAAAAACCAGTGGTTCTCAGCCAGGCGTGGCGACGCAGCGCCACCGTCGTTGCAAGCGATCTGCCCAGCGAGTCGGCGGTATCAAGGCCACAGCGGATGGTATATTTAGCCGCATCACGCCCTTCCGCAATGGCGCGGGTAAGCAGTGTCTGGACCTCCTCAGAGCACTGCGGCAAAACAGTCAGCCACCGAATCCCACAGAGAGTGGGTGTATCGGCCCAAGAGGCAAGCGGTATTAACGGACCGCAAGCCAGCACTGGAGGAAGAGAAAGCCTTCTTCCCAAAGTGATCCAGGCGCTTGGATTCCCTATCCGGAGGGGCGGTAGGGAAGGCTGTTTGGGAGGCAGAGGCTTGGACAACCAAGCTCTCAGGGGTGGGGTGTTGGGAGAGAAACAGGGGGTCGCCCGGAGCAGGGCGATGGCGTCGGGCCACGTTCCTATCCACAGGAGCCCCTGTGGTGGGTTTGGACCAGGCACCCAAAAGAACGTCAGTCAGTGCATCGTTGAACGGCAGCACAGGCTCCAAAGAGGAGGCCGCCGGCTGAAGCACTTCAGTCAGGAGGTTAGTCCTGACGGCCACTGTAGGCAACTGGAGATTCAAGGCTCCCGCAGCTCTACGCAACACAGTTGCAAAATTAGCCCCCTCCTCCGTTGCCACGGGAGGAGACAGCATGCCAGAGTCAGGGAGGTGTCCAGACCACTGGCATCCCCAAGTTCCTCAACCCAGTCCGGGTCAAACTCGCACTGTTGTGTGAGAGGGTCGTCAGATCCCTCCCAGCTCTCCTGGTCCTCCTCAGGTTGAAAATATGGAGGAGGAGGGACATCAGGGACCCAAGGTCTCATCGGCGCCGGAACCGGCGTCGGGCGACGCCGGTCCGGCTCCATGTCCGGACCCGGAGAGAACCGGGGAACGACGCCGCCCGGAGCCCCGGACGGCGTCGGAAACGGCACCGGGCACATCGGCGTCGGCGGAGGCGTGGTTAGGTCAACCGGCGTCGATGGGGGTTGCGGCACCACCGGAGCCGGGATCGAGGCCGGGGCCGGAGTCGAGGCCGGGATGAAGGCCGGTGGGACAGGCGAAGCCGGGACCGGAGTCGACGGCGACGCCGGAGCAACCCCATCAGGGCCCGCTTGGCCCGAAGGCGCACCGGAGGGACCTTGAGGCCCGAAGAGGCGGGCCATGGCCGACAGGAATTCCTGTATTTCGGCCGGAGTCGCCCCCGAACCCGGGTAGAACGGGTAATGCGGGGGCAACTCGACAGGCACGTCCGGGGCCGCGGGCGGGGACGGTGCCGACAGGGACCTCAGCCGAGTCGCGAGACCGGCGAGGCGAAGTCTTAGAGCGATGACGCCGCTTAGACTTCTTGTGCTTCGACTTACCGGAGGAGCGCGAAGACTTGGATTCCGACGAACGGCGGGGACTCCGCGTCCGGCCCCTCGACCTCTCCCGGGACCGGGGCTTGCTACGGCGCGGAGCCGACTGCCGGACTTCGAGGAGCTTTCGAGACCGCTCTCGCAAAGCCTTCGGATGAAGTTTCCGGCAGTCAGGGCACGACTTCGTGTCGTGGTCTCGGCCGAGACAGAAGAGACACTCGAGGTGCGGGTCCATGATCGACATCATGCGACCACATACCTCGCAGGGCTTAAAGCCGGGCATCCCTACGACACCTTAGGAGTCGTGAAGACTCGTTGAAGAGAACAGTGAAAAATTTCACCAAAAAAGATAGTCAAAAAGTGACTAGGGCACTGCTCTTCCCGGATCTGCGCTTACTGGCGCGGAAAAGAAGAACTGACGTCAGCGCGCAGGGGCGGCGCCTAAGTACTGCCCGCGACGTCATCCCGGCGATCACGACGCCGACGACGGACGCGGAGCCGCACGACGCCGCCTACCGACGCGCAAGGGTACTGCTACGCAAAACTTTCCGGATCCAGCCTGACGCCTGGGGATATTCTAAGGTAAGGAATCTATCACTAACGTGTCTCTTTCAGATATATGTTGTATAGTAGTTGATATTTTGTTTGTTTTTAAATTTGAATTTTCTTAAGTATGAATAGTAATTTTTACCCCTTTGCTATCCAACACTTTCCCTACTGCTGCATTCGCAGGAGTGGGAATAGTAATTTTTACCCCTACGCTATCCAACACTTTCCCTACTGTTGCACTCTTTGGAGTGGGAATAGTAATTTTATCCCCTCCGCTATCCAACACTTTCCCTACTGTTGCACTCATTGGAGTGGGAATAGTAAATTATTCCCCTCCGCTAACCAACACTTTCCCTACTGTTGCACTTGCTGGAGTGGGAATAGTAAATTATTCCCCTCCGCTATCCAACACTTTCCCTACTGTTGCACTCGCTGGAGTGGGAATAGGAATTTTTACCCCTACGCTATCCAACACTTTCCCTACTGTTGCACTAGTTGGAGTGGGAATAGTAAATTATTTCCCTCCGCTATCCGACACTTTCCCTACTGTTGCACTTGCTGGAGTGGGAATAGTAATTTTGATCCATATGCTATCTGACACTTTCCCTACTGTTGCTCTCACTGGAGTGGGAATAGTAAATTATTCCCCTCCGCTATCCAACACTTTCCATACTGTTGCAGTTATTGGAGTGGGAATAGTAAATTTTATCTCGCAACTATCCAACACTTTCCCTACTGTTGCACTCACTGGAGTGGGAATAGTAATTTGTACCCCTCCGCTATCCAACACTTTCCCTACTGTTGCACTCACTGGAGTGGGAATAGTAATTTGTACCCCTCCGCTATCCAACACTTTCCCTACTGTTGCACTTGCTGGAGTGGGAATAGTAAATTATTCCCCTCCGCTATCCAACACTTTCCCTACTTTTGCACTCGCTGGAGTGGGAATAGGAATTTTTACCCCTACGCTATCCAACACTTTCCCTACTGTTGCACTAGTTGGAGTGGGAATAGTAAATTATTTCCCTCCGCTATCCGACACTTTCCCTACTGTTGCACTTGCTGGAGTGGGAATAGTAATTTTGATCCATATGCTATCCGACACTTTCCCTACTGTTGCTCTCACTGGAGTGGGAATAGTAAATTATTCCCCTCCGCTATCCAACACTTTCCCTACTGTTGCAGTTATTGGAGTGGGAATAGTAAATTATTCCCCTCCGCTATCCAACACTTTCCCTACTGTTGCACTCGCTGGAGTGGGAATAGTAATTTTTTCTCCTCCGCTATCCAACACTTTCCCTACTGTTGCAGTCAATGTAGTGTAAAGTGTAGGTTTAAAAAATATTACATATTTTAATATAATTTATAATATAATTTTATTTTTTTATGTTACAGGTGTATGTATATATATATATATTTATTTATACATTTTAATATATTTCTAACATTTTATAATTAATTACAATGATTATTTATTAATTATTTGTAAGTAAATATATATATGTATTACATTTTAAATATGTATGTTTAATTTATTTTTAATTACATTTATTACTTATAATTGTTAAAATATACAAGTAAATCTAATTTTTTTTTTAAGTTAAATGTAAGAGTTACTTACCTTCGGTAACGATGTATCTGGTAGAGACACAGGGGCCGATTCCGATTCGGGCCGGAAAAAATACCGACCGACTCGGTACTGGAATTTAGTCCGACCGACACGTACCGGCGCCGTCCGACCCGGGTAGTACGATAAAATGCATGGGAACCACGACCGACTCGTACGGAACTCAAGGCGAACGACCAACCCGGACGGAAACAAGCTATCCGGCCGGAAAACCACGCGAATCGAACCGACCGACACGCATCAGGAAATAACCCGAACGAAACGTACCCGCGAACTCCGACCCGCGCAGTACGATGCAATGGGTGCAAAATCAGACCGATTCGTACGGAGCCCAAGCCGTACGACCGACACGCATACAAAACCCAGCCGAACAAACACAATACTCCGCGACCGACGCGTACGCCACATATGAAACTGAGCTGAAACACAGCGGGAACGACTCGGAGAGGCGCGCACGAGACAACTGGAACGTCCTACTCGGTCAGAAGAACGACTCCTACATGCACAATAATCACAAATGAAAAAATACAAAAAAAAAGGGCCAAACAAGCAATGACAAAGCCAATAAATACAGGGGGTGAAAAAAATGGAACAAGGACACCCCCCCAACTCCACCTACATAAAGCCCACAAATCCCTACCATGATCCTTTGCAAATTCCACTGACCTGCCAGCACAGAACACCATCACACAGCAAACACAGACACACACACAGCTCATCCAACACAAAAGCCACACACCATTAGCACCTCAACAAATAGTACCCTCACACACACCCAGCAAAACCTACACACACACACCCTCACTGGCACACACACACACACATCAATCACCACCAACACCCATCACCATGCCCCTAAAGAAGAATCCAAAGTTCCTAGATAGTGAATTGGAAGTCATGGTAGACGAGATCCTGAGGGTAGAGCCACAGTTGTTTGGCAAATTGGTCCAACAGACCCCCACGTCGCAGAAAACCAAGATGTGGGCGAGGATCGTCGAGAGGGTGAACGCACAATCACCATGTTTGCGCACAAAGGAAGACATCCAGAACAGGTGGTATGATGTGCGCAGGAGGGTCAGAGACCTACTCAAGAAGGATTACCTCCTGAGCCAGCACACCGGCAGTGGCCCTCCTGCAAAACCAGTATACCTCAGGCCCTGGGAGGAGAAGGTGCGGGCCATCCTACCACCAGTGAGCGTATATGGACTAACAGACATCCCAGAGCCTGGTGAGTACACAACTAATATACACAATATTGTGTGCCAATACACACACATCACTCTCAAGGGGACAGTCAAACCATCCACCCCTAGCAAATCAACAGCAACCAAAAGATAATCATCCCAAGATGTGTATGTCAGTTAGATAAACACAATACATGCCATCTCATATGTAACTGTGTCATGACATGTACAAACCTAACAACAAATAGAGCAAAGCAGTGGCACAAATATAACCAAAAAACACTGCCTGATATTTTGCCACCACTAGAACACCACCTCACAGGGAAGCTCACTTAAAGGAAGGAATTCTGTGTATGCTGGTGAAGTCATTGTAGCCAATAGCATGATGGGAGTTGTAGTCACAGATACTGCTCACCCTCACAATTAGCCCATCAATACCACTCTGAACCATGCTCACATCACAGGAAGTGGATAAGGACTGACAAGATGGCTGACATTGGCTACTGCTGTGGGGAGCACAAGGCCCTGCTGGGAACTGTGCACCAACAAACAGCACAACACCACTGCCTGACATCCTGAAAGCCAACTTGCACTCTGCAATGCAAGCACGTTGCATGGTGGGATATCTGGCTGGGTGGGAAGGAGGACTCACAGCACTGACCATAGTTACAAGCAGCTCACCTCACACCCCCCTCAACACAAACTCCACATAACCCACCTGGGAGAATGCAATGCCTCACATACCAAATGAAGATCCCACAAAGAACCACCACCGTGGGTAATGCTGTGTGAAGCACAGGGACACTCTTGGGACTTGTAGCCAAACAAACGCAAGGACAACACTGTCAGACTTCCTGTCAGCACAGGCACACTACCCCACAGGGAAGCTGAGTCAAAAGGAAGGAAGTACGGGCATGCTGGGAAGGGGGGTGTAGGCAATAGCATGATGGGAGTTGGAGTCACAGATACTGCTCACCCTCACAATTGGCCCATCAACACCACTCTGAACCATGCTCACATCACAGGGAGTGGATAAGGACTGACAAGATGGCTGACACTGGCTACTGCTGTGGGGAGCACAAGGCCCTGCTGGGAACTGTGCACCAACAAACAGCACAACACCACTGCCTGACATCCTGAAAGCCAACTTGCACTCTCTGCAATGCAAGCACGTTGCATGGTGGGATATCTGGCTGGGTGGGAAGGAGGACTCTCAGCACTGACCATAGTTACAAGCAGCTCACCTCACACCCCCTCAACACAAACTCCACATAACCCACCTGGGAGAATGCAATGCCTCACATACCAAATGAAGATCCCACAAAGAACCACCACCCTGGGTAATGCTGTGTGAAGCACAGGGACACTCTTGGGACTTGTAGCCAAACAAACGCAAGGACAACACTGTCAGCCTTCCTGTCAGCACAGGCACACTACCCCACAGGGAAGCTGAGTCAAAAGGAAGGAAGTACGGGCATGCTGGGAAGGGGGGTGTAGGCAATAGCATGATGGGAGTTGGAGTCACACCACTCTGAACCATGCTCACATCACAGGGAGTGGATAAGGACTGAGAAGATGGCTGACACTGGCTACTGCTGTGGGGAGCACAAGGCCCTGCTGGGAACTGGGCACCAACAAACGGCACAACACCCCTGAATGACATCCTGAGAGTCAACCTGAACCCACTGCAAGGGTGGCATGCTTCATGGTGGGATAACTGGGCCAGGTGGAGAAGGATGGCCGGATGTCCACCAAATACAACCAATGCTGGCCATGCACACACCTCAATATTCATATTGAAATTGAAATGCCCCAGGTATGCATGACAATGTGCTACACCAATATCAACCTCTTACTGTGACAACTTAGGACAATGCAATGTACATGCCCGCATCCAGAGGTACAGTCACAACTGTCAGGTGTGTGAACCATTGATGCCTGTAGAAACATTACATACAATGTGTGTCTCTTCCAAATACAGGTGATGATGATGGGGACACAGCAGCAGGCGAGGAGGAGTCCCTGTCTCAGACTCCTCGGATGGCGACGACCTACCTGGCACCTCCGGTGTGAGTCATCATGCAGCACCAGCTGGACCAACATCTGCACCCCCTGCACCCACCCCTCCAACAACTGCCAACATACAGACCACCCCCGCCGACACGGACAGACCAAGGACCACCGCTGACAACAGCACAGGGCCCCAGGCCCACCGTGGAGCAACGGATGACAACACCACTAACAACCCCCAAGTGGGCCTCGGGTCACCTGTGCGTGCCACCGCAGGTCCTGCACGTGCCACCGCAGGTCCTGCACGTGTCGCCAGGGGTGGTGGGAGGGGTGGTAGACATAGGTCGCTGCTTGCAGAGGGGTCTGGACTGCATGATGACCCACAACTGGCACGCATCGCTGATGCCTACCAGGATAGCACCGGAGAGGTCAGACAGGTAGTGGGGATCCTCAAGGACATACAACAGCAGCAGGCTGCCCATCATGCCCGCTTGGACTCCCACATGTCCCGTGTGGAGACACACATGTCTCGCATGGAGTCCAAGTGGGACACATTGCAAGAACTCACAGCGGTGCATAGGGACATATTGACATGCCTCCGCCAGATTAGCACCAACATGGCCACACCTCCCTGTGTGCCCACAACATATGGTGCTGCAACAACTGACACCGCCACAGGGAGGGAGGAGGACTCTGGCGGAGACTCCCCTGCACCGCCGCAGCCTGCACGTGAGGGTCCCCCCAAAGAAGAGGGGTCGTCCGAGGAAGGAAAACTGAGAGGTTGATGGCCACGTACATCCCCCAGGAAGCCAACACCTGTTCCGGAAATTATCCTTTGTGTGCAAACGTTTCACCCTGTCGAATGCAACAGTACTTTCCCACATGACATGGGGAGTTCAAGTTGGACTAATGTATCATATGACTGTGGACTTCACTCAGGACATTTCTGCTACCAAAACTTCCAACTCATCTGGGAACTTTGGATCACAATCCCAATGTACAGCACCCACCATCCTGTGCACTATACCCACACACATTTCTGTAAATAAAATCACTAGTACACCATACTTGCCACTGTTGTTATTCAAATGTGGATACTGTAATGGTTATGATGTTCTGCCAAATTACACTGTGTATGCTAACTGCTACAGCAAGTACAACACCGTTGTGTGAGTCATGGTGACGTGACAAATATGAGGGAGACACACCACTAGGGCTACACAACACAGACACCAGGGCCATCGGACTCATCGCCCACAGTGATGTGGCCAGGAAATATAGTGGAATGCACAGACACCACACCTATTCAGAGTCTGTGTCAACTAGCCCACAGGTGCAGTAAGCAAATGTCAGTCAGATGTGTGACCACAGACAACGCACATCCCAAAGTGAAGCACAGGTTTATTACACATTAGCAACATGTTGTTTCCACTACAAATGCAAGGTTTACCCACGTGGCAGTGGCCACACAGTCAACACGTGCAGAAGATATGAAGTCCAGGGGTGTGTGGTACATCACTTGTAGGGAAACTACTGCTGCCACCCTGAAAGCTGAATCATGGTGTCGGGGGATCCAAGTTGACCAAAGTACACAGTAAGCACCCTGTGAAGGACAGACATGACACACAGTTAAAATCACTGTAGAACAGGACAGTACTGCAATACTCATGCCCAATACATGTCACAAGACAACTACACAAAACCAAGTTACCATGTCAGAACTGTTGGGGAGTTCAGACTACCTGGAAGGACACATTGCTGCACGCATCCAGTCAAGTAGCACATAGCCACACTCAAACAGCACCAGAGCACCACCCACACATATCATGCAAACTCACGTCATTCACATTACATCTCCCTGGATACTCACATTCAGCTGAAGAAGTTGGTGATGAGCTGTGTGCGGACATCACCATCATCATCATCATCATCATTAGGCCTGGGTGGTAAATTCCATTCCGCTCGCAGAATTTGCGGAATTTGGGTAATTTCGCGTTCCGCGGAGAACGCGGAATTACCAAAAATTCTGCGGCTTCGCGGAATTTTTTGCTTGTTCGCACTTTCAAAATGCGTGTTCGTGAGATATTTCTCCCCGAGCACGCAAACAGCGTTCGCGAACAGGAAAAAAGCATCGCGAACGGGTGGAACAAGCAATTCCGCGTGTTCGCGGAACTTTTGCGTGTTCGCGGAGATTTTTTACCATTTCGCGGAGCTTTGCGTAGCGCGACTACGCAAATTCCGCCCACCCCTATAATCATCACTGGCATCGTGGTCCAGGCCAGGATCCTCCACAGGTGGCGGACGTTGGTCATCGTCATCCAGGATGAGAGGCAACTCCTTCCGCACTGCCAGGTTGTGTAGCATGCAGCAGACGATGACAATCTTGCACACCTTTGCTGGGGCATATGGGAGGGCCCCTCCTGTCTTGTCCAGGCAGCGGAAGCGGCTCTTCAGGAGACCAAAGGTCCGCTCTATCACTCTCCTGGTCCGACCATGTGCCTCATTGTAGCACATCTGGGCTGGTGTCACAGGGTTCCTGAGGGGTGTCAGCAACCATGGCATGTTGGGGTATCCGGAGTCACCTACGGACAGACAAGTGCACATTAGCTGATTTGGAAAAGTGGCTGGAATACTACAGATCAGAACACACACAATGGTACAAAGTCAGTACACACCGACAAGCCAGGCACGCTGGTTCTGCATCTGTGCCATCATCCTCGGGATGCGACTACTCCTCATCACGTAGGGATCGTGTGCTGAACCAGGGAAACGGGCACACACATGTGTGATGCTCATATCTGCTAAACATACCACCAGAGCATTGATCGAATGGTAATGTTTACGGTTCCGGTATGCCTGCTCATGTGCCTGTGGTGGTATCAAAGCCACATGTGTCCCATCAATGGAGCCAATGACATGTGGCATCCTCCCCAGGGCATAGAAGTCACTCTTGACGTCAGTGAGTTGTTGACGTGTAGGGAAATAGATGTACTGGTTCAGGCATCTCAACATTGCCTCCAAAACATTGCGTAGCACACGGCTGAACATAGTCTGTGACATCCCACCGGCTGTCGCAACAGTGTGTTGAAAGGTACCGGTGGCAAAGAAGTGTAGGGCTGCCATTACCTTCACCTTGGGGGTCAGCGCCGTAGGGTACGTCCGGCCAGGTTGCAAATGTGGTGCCAAGCGCACTGCCAAATCCTCAATCAGCTGCCTGGTGAAGCGGTACCGTCGGATGCTGTCACGTTCCACCATCGTTGCCAGGTCAGGGAATGGTCTATGGACAGCTGGAGCCCTGCAGTGCATAGGTTGAAGGAAAAAAGATTGTCAGTCACCCCACATATGTGCCATTCACCATACACAATTTCACATGATACATCATTACGTGACACAAGTACTTGATGTGTGTGGCGTTCTGTCGGACATAACTCGCACCTACATGGCCATCATCTAACTTCTCAGTACAACATGTGTGCACAACAGGTACCAGGTTGTGCTATGGGAAACCATTAGGCTGTGTCACAGTACCCATTTACTGCTGTCACGTTCCACACACACACCACAGTGACATGTCTGGACAGTTGCGCCACAGGCATCACAGCTCATTGACAGGTAGATTCCCAGTGACCCTGTCTTGCCACATGGACACTGGCATGACATGGCGTATCATGTACACGCCAGAAAAACAAACATGACTCCCACAGGTAGTGGCCCCTGTCGCATCCGCAGGACAGACATGGACGCCAGTGACGCACAACATCAAAGTCCATGCACAAACAACGTTGATGTGGAGACTGTCTCCCATCGTGCACATGGAATCAGAGACATCGGAAACACAACATGCACACAGACTGTGGAGGGACATCACTATTGTGGCAAAGGGTCATCCTGTGACGTACATGCCTTCCCACATGGGACTCTGGGGGTATGTGACATGTCATACACATACACAACCTGGAAATGTGACCATGCCACATGCTCCAAAATGAACTGTTGCACATCACAGTGGTCATGTGCACAACACACAAAGGACCCTGTCCCCATGAACACATGCACAGCCTGGGTGTGGCTGCCCACAAGTGCCACCACAGAAACCACATGTTAACCCCATACACAGAGAAGGAAATGCAGCCTTACATGCCTTAGGAAACAGTGTGGACTGGGTGTGGTGTTGTAGGTGTGCCCCTGGGTCTCTGGCAGGTATATATGGCTGGCATACGTTCACCAGTGACAAGCATGGTGACATATGCGACTGACCTGAACAGGGACGCGTTGTACAGCAATGGACCGATCGGTGTGCCCGGCCGGCCCATTGCATGTGTTGGGAGCGGGTACGCGTTGTATCCCGAAATACGCGTTGTACAGCAATGGACCGATCGGTGTGCCCGGCCGGCCCATTGCATGCGTTGGGAGCGGGTACGCGTTGTATCCCGAAATACGCGTTGTACAGCAATGGACCGATCGGTGTGCCCGGCCGGCCCATTGCATGTGTTGTGAGCGGGTACGCGTTGTACAGCAATGGACCGATCGGTGTGCCCGGCCGGCCCATTGCATCTGTTGGGAGCGGGTACGCGTTGTACAGCAATGGACCGATCGGTCTGCCCGGCCGGCCCATTGCATCTGTTGGGAGCGGGTACGCGTTGTACAGCAATGGACCGATCGGTGTGCCCGGCCGGCCCATTGCATGTGTTGTGAGCGGGTACGCGTTGTACAGCAATGGACCGATCGGTGTGCCCGGCCGGCCCATTGCATGTGTTGTGAGCGGGTACGCGTTGTATCCCGAAATACGCGTTGTACAGCAATGGACCGATCGGTGTGCACGCATTGGCTGGGGCCTGGCATGGCAACGGACGCGTTTTCGAAGCTCCAACGAGTCTGATGCAGTGAATTCAGTTGGCCAGCCACAACAATGTTGTAAAATCATGGGTGTCATGAAGTTGAAGATTTGAAGGATGCTGTGGGCGTTTATTAGTGCTGCTATTCCATGGATTGGTCAGATTCAGAAGATGCAAACGACTTGGACCTATCACTTTGGACACATGGGACAGTATCTGCCTCTGCAGCACACATATAATGCTGGCTGTTCCCCTGAGAGCTCACTTGCCTGCACTACATGCTCCAGGACGACATCTGCCACCAACACTGCTGCTGTTTCTGCATCCTCTGGCTACTGCAATGGCACGTACTGTGGAGAGAGCCCCAGCCTTCAGCCTTGAGGAGAACCAGGCCCTGCTGGACAGCCTCCTTCCACAGTACAGCAAGCTGTATGGGAAACCAGGGGAGCAGGTGAGTGTGCTGTCCACTGCCTTACTAATTGTGCATGTTGTCTGACTAGCAGGACTTACAGTGTGCACACCACTGGCTAGCATGCTCACTGTAGTTGTCACACCCCAAAGTGTGTAGTTACATGCACTGAACTGGTACAGTGCAGTAACAGTGCATTCCAACTAGGTTTACTGCCCATGCAATGATACCATGTAGTGACTGCTGGCAAACTGTTCATAGCCATTGTTGCACTGCCTGTGTACATCATATGCCCCTGTGATTGAGACATGTATATCCAACTGTGTGATGCACGTATATGTTGCATGTGTAGTAATGGCCTTTTCACTTTGTCATCCTCACAGGTTGATGCCCACCAGAAGCAGGAAATCTGGCTGACCATCGCCCAGGAAGTAAGATCCGTGGGGGTCTACAGGCGCAGGATCCGCAACTGCCAGAAGAGGTGGCAGGACCTTCGGGGCTGGACCCGGAGGATCGCAAGGGTCCAGCTGAAGCTGTCGCCTCCTCGCAGGAGGGGCGGACACCGGACCCTGACCCCCCACATGCTCCGGATCCTGGCGGTGGTCTTCCCTGACCTGGATGGGCAGCTGAAGGGCAGACAGCAGCAAGGAGGGGGTGAGTCCATGACTGCACTGTGCACTTTGTCTGACATGCTATGTGCCCTCCTCTGGCCTGGTTAAACTTCCACAGTACATCAGTCATGAGGACCAGGACCCATGTCCCTCATTTGTGACATGCCCACTTCTCCTCTGATACGCATATGTGTGGCCCTTAAAGTCAGGAAATTGTGTCATTTGGGGACTGTGTCATTGCATTTAGCTTTGCTCAAGGTATGGGACAGCATTTGTTCCTGTGACTATGTTGTGCGACTCATGGGTGGGTCAATTGCTTACACAATGCCTAAGTTCTGACATGTAATCTGGGTGTTACTTTGATATGTGGTCCACTTGCTGATCTGAATCACCACATGTCCCTGTGGAATTTGGCACACACCCATGCTGCTGGTGGGAACAATGTTTTGGCCTCAGGAGTATGTGTATCAAGTGTGCCACACATGCTTAGCCACCTGCCTACTGTCCAGGACTCATCCCTCTTACAGGTGGAGCTGGACAGTCATGCCTACTCCAGGGCATACAATACACTCTGTACTCCCACTCCCGTGTATCATCTGGCATGTTGTGATCAGTGAAATGTACCCTCAGGTGTCTGCCTCTGTCTCATTGTGCTGTGTCTTCGTTGTCAGGACTACTGGTATGTTTATCGGTTAGGGCTCAGCATGCCATCGGAGATGTGACCATGATAGACGATACTTCTGTGACTTATAGGTGTCTGATCACTTGACTGTGCACACAGGTGTTTGCGACTGTGACTTTCAGGCAGCTGTTGTTCATTCAACGCACACTGTGAGGTGCTCATGTTCAGAGAGTTGTGTTTCATGTCCCCCATATGTCCAGTTGGTATAACGTGGACAAATAGTACTACAAATGATGTGGTTTTTGGGGGATGGACATGTGCACTTGTCAGTCACATAACTTGCATTCCCCATGCCCTCGGATTGTGACACAGTGCAGACTGTTGTTGGCTGGCTGCCATGGCCATGTGACTGGAGACAGTAATGTATGACTTTGCACGTATTCCTGTGTCATGGCATTAAACTTCCTGAGACTGATCCTGCAGGGGAGTGACATGTGCAACATGCACCCCATTGTGGCATTGACTATCCGGACATGGGTGCATCATGGTGTCTGGTGCTGGTATGCATCACATGCATTTCTATTTAGACTCTGGCCATCCCTTTCATCCGGACACCTGCACTGACTCAGTGGCAAGAGATGTGATGTGTGCATGTTCACATACTTCACTGTGTTCCCTGCAATGTCCAACAACTGTGTAGGTGGTGCATGTGTCCACACTGGGGTCTTATCATCAGACAGGCACCAGACAGATGGGTGCAAGGGCAGGAGGGGTGTGAGTCCCATGGTTGACCATCAGACTGACAATTGGCTTCCCCAAATCTGTGTGAGGACTTTAGGCAATGTTCAACTAAGGATGCCAGGGCTTGCTCTGTGATGTGCTGTACTTACTGTGGTGTGTGCGGTCAGTGCAGGTGACTGATGTTTGTCTGTTTCCCTAATTGTTTGCAGATACATCCACGGCCACAGGAGGGGACAGCTCCATGGACCAGGAGGAGCAGCGGAGCCAGACCGGGTCAGCATCCGACGAGTGGTCAGAGGGACCCAGTGGCAAGGAGGGCGAGGGGAGCCACACCGAGGAGTCCTCAGCACCATCCACCTCAGCTGAGGACCACAGCAGCTCGGAGGATGACTCCCTTGTGGAGGCGGGTCTCAGCAGCCACTAAAGGCCAGCTAGTCTGTCTGGCCCCGCCACCACCACCACCACCACCGCCCTCCCATTGGCTCCCATTCCTGAGGTCCGTGGAGGCTCCCGTGCTGGGGAGCGTGTCTCCTAAGTGCCAGGCACCGCACCCCCTGCCCCTGTGTCCCCTGCTGCCCTGAGTGAGGAGTCTGTGTACCTCCTTCGGCAGCTCCATGTAGGGCAGGCAGCAATGCTGAGTGTCCTCCATGCACACACCACTCTGTTGACACAGCTGGTGTCGTTCATGGAGGGCATCTCGACGGGTATGTCTGCCCTACAGAGGAGCAATAAGTCCATGGCCTCCTCCCTGACGGCAGCAGTGTCCCTCCTCCAACAGTCCCTCACCCCTCCCACCTCTGCCCCATCCACACTTCCTGCCACCCTACCTGTCCAAAGCACATGCACACCTGCACAATCACCCAAGCACACAGAAACGAGCAGCACAGACACACCCAAGAGAAAGGCAAGACGTGCACACAAGCATCCTCAGGGGACTGATACCACACACACAGGGGATGGGGAACAGACACACACACAGGCATCCACAGTCACTCCGCAGTCCTCCAAATCCTCTCCCTCCAAGACCCCTTCCCTTGCCTCACCTGCTACCCCACCTACACAGCAGATCTTCCTGTGTGACCTCGGCCTCTTCCCCTCCAATCCTGCTGATCCAGCATACCTGGGGAAGAGGAAGTCCACTCCACACAGAGGGGAGTGCCCCTCGCCCCCGGACACCCTCCCCCAGGCGCAGGCAGACACAGGACCCCATTCGCAAGTCCCCCAGACCAGGAAGAGCAAGACCCCACCACCACCACCACGCAGCTCCACCACCCAGTCTCTCTCCTCCATCCCCCAGGCCACCACTCCACAGGTTCCCCCGCCACACCCTGCCCCAGGTTCCCCCACACACCGATACCGCATCCCCAGACTGCTTAGGCCCTCCCCCTGCCATTTGCTCTTCCACCCCCAACCCAGACGCTCTGCCTGTTAGTGCCACTGGTGTGGAGACCGGGTCCCCCCTCTGTCCTGCCCACCTCATCTGCCCCCCTTCCACTCCCTTGGAGTCATGCACTGCAGTGGAGTCCACAACCACCCCGTCTGACTCGGGCACTGCAGTGGGGACCCAGTCCACTACATCAGACCAGCCCACTGCAGTGGTTGCAGCACCCACACCAACTGACTTGTGTACCACAGTGGTGCCGGCCCCCCCTGAGTCAGACACCTCCACTGCAGTTGCCGGTGACACTCCTGCGCCCACCACCCCTTCACTGCCTCCTTCTGCCATCCCCTGATCCTGTCCCTGCGGTGCCTGGCCTGCCCCTTGTATGCCCCTCCAAGGGGGATGTCCCCTGTCCGTACAAGTGCAGGCAAGCAATGGGTGACCAGTTGTCACTTATCATCCTGTTGGGACTGTGATTTTGGACTGGCCATTGGCCTTAGTTTCTTTGGGACTTCAGAGTTTTCCTTGCCATTTGCTGAATAAAGCCTCTTTTTGTTTAATTGTGGCTTTTCTTTTGATGTACATGATGTGGATGAGTAGCATCCTGCATTTGCAGTTGTAATAGTGTTCATATCAGGAAAATGAAGTGTTGCTGTGATGGACTCCATGTGGTCCATGGGATATGTGTCCTGTTGTTGCCTCGATCTATGGCATCCTTTGCTGCAGTCTGAGGGTGTAATGTTCAGCATTTGACCCAGGGATGTACATTTTGCATTTGTAAATGAACATCTTTGTCTTACAGTGATGCACATCTGGTGGGCTTACCACTGTTCAATGTTCCGATTTCCCTGACTGTGTGCCCAGCTCCACTGGACATGCAGTTTTGCACATCAATGTCGAAGGCCTCATCTGTGTATACAGTGCAACTTGCTTGACACGTGTTTTGTGTGTATGCAGATGACTGACGTGACACTCCCGTACCCAGGCTGATGTGAGCAGAGCCTTCTGTGTGTTGTGGTTGTTGACTCACTGACGGAGTGTTCTGCTGACATGTTTGGGTCGTGCACAGACAAGGTTTGGCACAGCGGACCTTCCACAGGAGTGGAGTGCCCTCATGGCAGTGTGTAATCCCGTGACATTGCGTGGGCCTGTGTTGTGTGTTGTGTAAGCATGTCTGTGCGTGTTCCCTTCACTTTTCCTACACAGGCTGTGTCCCTAGGGATGTTCCTGTTTGTGATGCTTGCTGAGTTGTTCTGTGTTCATCCAGCATCTTGGACCTGGTTTCTCCGTGATGTGTGTGCATGGCAAACTAATGTTAATGAGGTTGTCATCCCAGGTTGTCTTTGTTGTCAGGGCTGGGGATGTGGGCAAACGCAGATGGGACACATTCAGGATTCCCCTTGGCACTTGTTGTTTACACAAGTCATGTGATTTTCAGTTTGTGGTAGCTTTCAGTGATTGTGACACGTTGTGTGTGTGACTGCGGCCACTCCTCAGGGTCAGAGCTGCAATGTTGGAAGTTGTGTACGTGTGTTCTTCGTGTGTCACCTTGGCTTCTTCGTTGGTGTGTGACTATGGCCAGGATCCCATTGATTGCGGTGGATTTCACATCATGCCCATGTACGGCATACTGTGCTGTGTGTCAGACATTCACGAGTCTTGTTGACTGGCCATGTGTGATGGGTTTCTGCACCTTAGTTCCCACCACCACCCCTGGTATTGTCATGGGTGCATGTCCAATGTCACCAGTCCATTTGAGCTTCACTGCTGCACATTGGTGGAGATCAGGGTGTGTGGTGTTGAGTGTGTGCAAAAGTGAGTTGTTGCACGGCTAGACCCCTACCTCCATATTGGCCTTGGCTGGCAGGCCGTGCTGATTGATTGTAGCTTGTGTAGGTGTGATGGTAGTTTGTTGCTCAGGACACATGGCTGTGGTTCACAGTGTGAACGACATCTACCTTTGTCATCACAGTGGGATTATCATGCAGGCAAGTGTCAGCAAAATGTGGGGTCCCTGGGGGTAGTGCTGTGGTGGGTCTGTCTCTTGCTGTGTTAGTTGCTGTTCCTACAAGCTTGTGTGACATGTGTAATTTGGGCTCCCTCTCATCTAACAATGACTGATTGCCCACATAGGGGTATCCGATCCATGAGTAACTTTTGTATGGCACTGTATACACATCTGTGTGGTTGGAATTCAGGCCTCCTCATGTGTTGTGTGGTTGCCTGGGGACACTGGCACACCCCCCATCACCTGTTGTGTTTGATATGCAGTGTGAGTCTGCCTGTTTGTGTTTGTGCCTTTGCACCACTGCATTGGCATATCTTGAGTGTGCCATTGGCTGTATGTTGTTTGGTGGCTTTCCCCTGCTGTCCCTGGGACTCCTAGGTCATCAGTCAGCACAATAATCATGGTTTGAATGTCCCATTGATGCCATGGTATGGTATTTGTTCACCTGACATCTACAGTCTCCACAGGATATCTACATTTGTGTGTCCATTGGTGCAGATATGTGGGTCAGCATTATGATGGTCACTTCTGTCATTGGGTTATTTGTGAATGTTGACAATGTGGGCCCCCATGGGTGATGTTTGTATGCACATGGCCAAAACGATGTTTCAGTGACACTGCACTGTTTGCCTCGACCAATCTATGTTGCTATGGGACACAAGCACTACTATGCCACTGATGTGTTTGTTGTTGTGTGACCAGGATTCATCCGTGCAGTTTGGCTTTGGCAGCTTTTACCATGACTACACTTCCCTTTTGGTCACTGTGGTGATGGGGCTTTAGGCCCCATTGCCACACTGTTCAAATTGTGCATCAGCTATGGACAACACACTTCCCTTTTGGTCACTGTGGTGATGGGGCTTTAGGCCACATTGCCACACTGTTCAAAATGTGCATCAGCTATGGATAGCACACTTACCTTTTGGTCACTGTGGTGATGGGGTGTTCGAGCTCATTGCCACAGTGGCCATGGTCTGCTTGCATTGTGGAGGCCACACACATTTATGTGTGACACATGTGCTAGGGGGTCACATTGTATGTTCAATGTCATGTTCAGTGTTGTAGGCATTTGACACAGACTACACGCACTTGTCATGGTGTTGGGGGGGATGTAATTTTCTGTCATTCCTTATGTGGGAGTATGCTAGTTGTGTCATGCATTACCCGTCCTATGAGTAGGGGTGGTGTTAGTGGTAGGCATCCATCCCCCCATGAATGGGGATGGTAGTAGTGACAGGCATCCAGGCCCCCATGAGTAGTGGTGGTGGTAGTGGTAGGCATCCATCCCCCCATGAGTGGGGATGGTAGTAGTGACAGGCATCCAGGCCCCCCTGAGTAGGGGTGGTGGTGGTGGCAGGCATCTAGCCCCCCCTGAGTGGGGGTGGTGGTAGTGGTAGGCATCCATACCCCTAAGGGTGGGGATGGTAGTGGTGGCAGGCATCCAGGCACCCATGAGTAGGGGTGGTGGTAGTGGTAGGCAGCCATCCCCCCATGAGTGGGGATGGTAGTAGTGACAGGCATCCAGGCCCCCCTGAGTAGGGGTGGTGGTAGTGGTAGGCATCCAGCCCCCCCTGAGTAGTGATGGTGGTAGTGGTAGGCATCCATTCCCCCATGAGTGGGGATGGTAGTAGTGACAGGCATCCAGCCCCCCCGGAGTAGGGGTGGTGGTGGTGGCAGGCATCTAGCCCCCCCTGAGTGGGGTGGTGGTAGTAGTAGGCATCCATCCCCCCATGAGTGGGGATGGTAGTAGTGACAGGCATCCAGGCACCCATGAGTAGGGGTGGTGGTGGTGGCAGGCATCTAGCCCCCCCTGAGTGGGGGTGGTGTTAGTGGTAGGCATCCATCCCCCCATGAGTGGGGATGGTAGTAGTGACAGGCATCCAGGCACCCATGAGTAGTGGTGCTGGTAGTGGTAGGCATCTAGCCCCCCCTGAGTGGGGGTGGTGGTAGTGGTAGGCATCCATCCCCCCATGAGTGGGGATGGTAGTAGTGACAGGCATCCATGAGTAGGGGTGGTGGTAGTGGTAGGCATCCAGCCCCCCTGAGTAGTGGTGGTGGTAGTGGTAGGCATCCATCCCCCATGAGTGGGGATGGTAGTAGTGACAGGCATCCAGCCCCCCCTGAGTAGGGGTGGTGGTGGTGGCAGGCATCTAGCCCCCCCTGAGTGGGGGTGGTGTTAGTGGTAGGCATCCATCCCCCCATGAGTGGGGATGGTATTAGTGACAGGCATCCAGGCACCCATGAGTAGTGGTGCTGGTAGTGGTAGGCATCCATCCCCCCATGAGTGGGGATGGTAGTAGTGACAGGCATCCAGGCCCCCCTGAGTAGGGGTGGTGGTAGTGGTAGGCATCCAGCCCCCCCTGAGTAGTGATGGTGGTAGTGGTAGGCATCCATCCCCCCATGAGTGGGGATGGTAGTAGTGACAGGCATCCAGGCACCCATGGGTAGGGGTGGTGGTGGTGGCAGGCATCTAGCCCCCCCTGAGTGGGGGTGGTGTTAGTGGTAGGCATCCATCCCCCCATGAGTGGGGATGGTAGTAGTGACAGGCATCCAGGCCCCCCTGAGTAGGGGTGGTGGTAGTGGTAGGCATCCAGCCCCCCCTGAGTAGTGATGGTGGTAGTGGTAGGCATCCATCCTCCCATGAGTGGGGATGGTAGTAGTGACAGGCATCCAGGCACCCATGGGTAGGGGTGGTGGTGGTGGCAGGCATCTAGCCCCCCCTGAGTGGGGGTGGTGGTAGTGGTAGGCATCCATACCCCTAAGGGTGGGGATGGTAGTGGTGGCAGGCATCCAGGCACCCATGAGTAGGGGTGGTGGTAGTGGTAGGCAGCCATCCCCCCATGAATGGGGATGGTAGTAGTGACAGGCATCCAGGCCCCCCTGAGTAGGGGTGGTGGTAGTGGTAGGCATCCAGCCCCCCCTGAGTAGTGATGGTGGTAGTGGTAGGCATCCATCCCCCCATGAGTGGGGATGGTAGTAGTGACAGGCATCCAGGCACTCATGAGTAGGGGTGGTGGTAGGCATCCAGCTCCCCCTGAGTAGTGATGGTCGTAGTGGTAGGCATCCATCCCCCCATGAGTGGGGATGGTAGTAGTGACAGGCATCCAGGCACCCATGGGTATGGGTGGTGGTAGTGGTAGGCATCCAGCCCCCCCTGAGTAGTGGTGGTGGTAGTGGTAGGCATCCATCCCCCATGAGTGGGGATGGTAGTAGTGACAGGCATCCAGCCCCCCTGAGTAGGGGTGGTGGTGGTGGCAGGCATCTAGCCCCCCTGAGTGGGGGTGGTGTTAGTGGTAGGCATCCATCCCCCATGAGTGGGGATGGTAGTAGTGACAGGCATCCAGGCCCCCTGAGTAGTGGTGGTGGTAGTGGTAGGCATCCAGCCCCCCCGAGTAGTGATGGTGGTAGTGGTAGGCATCCATCCCCCCATGAGTGGGGATGGTAGTAGTGACAGGCATCCAGGCACGCATGAATAGGGGTGGTGGTAGTGGTAGGCATCCAGCCCCCCCTGAGTAGTAATGGTGGTAGTGGTAGTCATCCATCCCCCCATGAGTGGGGATGGTAGTAGTGACAGGCATCCAGGCACCCATGGGTAGGGGTGGTGGTAGTGGTAGGCATCCAGCCCCCAGAGTAGTGGTGGTGGTAGTGGTAGGCATCCATCCCCCATGAGTGGGGATGGTAGTAGTGACAGGCATCCAGCCCCCCTGAGTAGGGGTGGTGGTGGTGGCAGGCATCTAGCCCCCGAGTGGGGGTGGTGTTAGTGGTAGGCATCCATCCCCCATTAGTGGGGATGGTAGTAGTGACAGGCATCCAGGCACCCATGAGTAGTGGTGGTGGTAGTGGTAGGCATCCATCCCCCCATGAGTGGGGATGGTAGTAGTGACAGGCATCCAGCCCCCTGAGTAGGGGTGGTGGTGGTGGCAGGCATCTAGCCCCCCTGAGTGGGGGTGGTGTTAGTGGTAGGCATCCATCCCCCATGAGTGGGGATGGTAGTAGTGACAGGCATCCAGGCACCCATGAGTAGTGGTGCTGGTAGTGGTAGGCATCCATCCCCCCATGAGTGGGGATGGTAGTAGTGACAGGCATCCAGCCCCCCTGAGTAGGGGTGGTGGTGGTGGCAGGCATCTAGCCCCCCTGAGTGGGGGTGGTGGTAGTGGTAGGCATCCATACCCCCATGAGTGGGGATGGTAGTAGTGACAGGCATCCAGGCCCCCTGAGTAGGGGTGGTGGTAGTGGTAGGCATCCAGCCCCCCTGAGTAGTGATGTTGGTAGTGGTAGGCATCCATCCCCCATGAGTGGGGATGGTAGTAGTGACAGGCATCCAGGCACCCATGAGTAGGGGTGGTGGTAGGGTGGTGTTGGTGGTAGGCATCCATCCCCCTATGGGTGTGTATGGCATTGGTGTTGGCCATCCCACCCCTATAGTTCTGCTGTTGCTACTGTACGTTATTTGTGCATCCCTATGTGTGTGTGACATATTTCGGGTACGTGTAGTTTGTTTGTATTGTTGGTGTTTGACTTACCGTCTGCGCCGTACGCGTCCATGCCGGTCCCGGTAATAGATGTAGAGTATAGGTAGGACCTGCGCAATGGGATTCATGCTTGGATCGTATCGTTCGGGTTTCTCGTGTCTTCGACTCGTACTCGTCGCTGGCTTGTTCGTCTCGTAGCCGTGGATCGTCTTGTGGCTCGAAACGGAGCTTATGTACGGCTCGCCCGGATGCTCAAACATGCCGGACGTAGCGACGGGTTCGGCGCGTACGGATTGCGCATTGTACTAGTCCGGCCGGAAGGTGCTGTGTATTTGCTTCCGTGCAGCTCGATTCGGCGTTCACGGATCCGGCTTGGGCGGGGAACAGGAGCTGGTTTGGGTGAGTACGGCTCGCTCGGAAACTGGGTTGTTAGACGCATCGTACTTGTTCGTCCGGACAAGTGTACGAATCGGTCGGGAAACACGTATTCAGCTTGTATTTTTTCCGGACAAATACTGTTAGGTGCCCTACCGGCCGAGATCGGAATCGACCCCACAGACTAGCCGCAGATTCCTTAACTTAGAATATCCCCAGGCGTCAGACTGGATCCGGAAAACTTTTGCAGCAGCAACTCTGCGCGCCGGGAGTCGGCGCCGCCTGGCTCCGCCCTGACGTCGTCCCCGGACATGACGTCAGCGGAGCCATATAAGACCCTCCCGGCGCGCTGACGTCAGTTTTCTTCGGAGAAACTTTTCCGCGCCACAACGCGGAGCCACCACCAAAAACTGTGATATTATGGGAGCAGTGTGCAAAAAATATGAAAATCAGTGAAACCAAAAGAATCGAATGCAAGCACTGTATATTGAAAACGACCATAAACGACAGTGACAAGCACTGTATAGTGAAAGCAATTAAAGGGAAAGAGCAGAGCAGCACTCTGAGAAGGATCCCCGCAAAGCGAAGACAACGCCCTCCCTGTAGGCAAAATGACATATGAAAAGAATGCCAAGGCAGGTGACAGAATCCCGCACCAGAAGAATTGAAGGGAGAAAAGCAAAGCAGGACACTGAGACGCAGTCCCGCAAGGCAAGACTATGCCCTCCCCCGAGGCAAAACGACATACGAAAAGAACGTGAAGGCCGGCGACAGAACGCCTGCAACTACAAGATCGAACCGTGACAGGCAAGAAGCCTGGAACCACCGAATGAAAGACGAACTATTAAAGATCTGCAACACCTTCCCCCTTGAAGAGATCTAGTGGATTGAGGCACAGGCCAAGAGACCTCAGGCCAAACGACCGTAGGAGAGTCAATGGAGCAGGTGGGAGGGTGGGAAAAGAACATCAGTAGGCCCTATACTGGGAGAACCACAATGTAGGTATTGTTGAAGAAGACCTGAATCCACCTTCCAATCACGATATTGGGAGGAACAGAACAAGTAAACAAAAGGAATGAACCTACCGTGGAGGGAGGTGAAAGATGTCACCCCGCAGGACGACAAAGCCACCAAGAGGGAGGCGAATGCATAAAACCCCACCTGAAAAGGTCCTCGCAGAGCGGGGAGGATGGGCGGGCGTTAAGGAATCTGCGGCTAGACTGTGTCTCTACCAGATACATCGTTACCGAAGGTAAGTAACTCTTACATCTGATAGAGACATCTAGCCGCAGATTCCTTAACTTAGAATAGATACCAAAGCCATACCCCATAGGAGGCTGGTCTGCGACTGAACCCCCCGAAGTTCCAAAGGGCACTCCAATCGTCAACACAGTGACTAAACACAGTGGGGGCAGCAATGCTAGAGCGGTGAACACCAGACCTGGAAACTGCGTAGGGAGCGGCCAACAATGGGAGGCAAGGCATCACAAGCCGCCGAGGAGCGGCAGGAAAGCCCTTTCGTGTATACAGGGATGAAAGGAGCACAGAACCAGGAGGTCAGTGCAGACTGCGACAGTCGAGTACTTCCGGAAAAGAAGACGAGCTGATCGCAGGAGCCGATGGGACTGCAAGAGAGAAAGGTCCAGCAAGGGGACAAGAAGGCACAATCGGGCCCGAGCATGGAGGTCGAACATGCACAACAGTGGAAGAAACACTGTGGAAGCGCACTAGCCAGGCACAGTGGACAGCAGCGGTAGGATGCTGACCATGCCCATGAAGAGCCTGTGTACACGCGACACAAAACTCGCCATCGCCCAAGTGCCCTTGCACAAAAACATGGGAAAGGGCAGAGACCAAAAGCAGAATGACAGATAAGCATGCGAGAAAAAAGAGCCACGCATGCAGGGAACAGAAGTACACCGGAGGGACCGGGTGTGCCACTAGAACCACACCAAGTAAAAGGGAAGGCACAAAGGAGTGCCGCAAGTGATAGCCCAGATGCTAGAGTTGCATCACCAGGTAGACAACCTGTGAAAGGGATCCGGCAAACTGTACACACACAGAAGGCTGGCTCCTACGGGGAAGCGGAGGCCAAGACCACGGGCAGCGTAGCAAGTACCTAGCATGCGTGTCCCCTAGGTGTGTGTAGAACGCCAGACAGAATAAACAGCAAGAAAGGACGCAGCCGTGAATGATGGTTTGCTAAAGAAAGCAAGAGCCACTATAGGTATCAACAGTCATGTTGTATCCCAACCGGACAAAGCAATGTCCAGAACTATAAGCGACACCAGCTCTCGGCAAAGGGGAGCCACGGTCCCCCGCGAGACCGATTGAAATGCTGAGTAGGACAGGAAAGAGTCAGCACGAGCGTACATAGAGTAACAGGAGGTGTACGCAAAATAACACACACAGGACAGAGAACGTCCTGAGGAGAACACTTCCACAGAGAGCAGCAACAGCAGCTCGAAGTAGAAACATGACAAAGTCCTGCGCGGAAGCAGCAGGGGAACAGGCCACGCCAGGGAAGTGCCCATGATGTAGGGCACAAGGCAATGTACAGCAATGTCGAATGTGGCCAAGACGCCACCATGTAAGAACGAAGTCCAGACGGGACTGAACTACAAGAAAGTACTACTTCGCGCGGAGAGGAGAGTAGAACCAGGCAGCGCAGAAGCGGAAGGAAAGTGGAAGCCCTCCGTGACAGCGAATATACCAGGGGGCATCCACCGGACGCCCAAAGAACACAGAAGAACCGTGCCAAGGAGCCCTGCGTGCCTAGGGGCAGCGACAGGGCTCCGCCCCGAGGCCGACCTCAGGTGGGGCGTCCGTAACGGAAGACCCATGCACGAAAGGAACGGAACAAGGTGGTCTAAGGGACAGCGGCTGACGATAAAGGCAGCCAGAAAAAACCAAGGAGGGCCTAGCTGAAAAGACCCTCCTGGAAGAGGCAAACGAGGCAGAACCTTAAGAAAGGGAGCATCTGTAGATGCAGGGGGTTGCCACAGACCATCTGCAGACCCCATCAGAAAGGCCACAGAGCGATGCCAGCCTGTGGCCGCAACAAGGCAGAGAAAGGGCCACAACAGCAGAAAAGACGACAGTCACATCCGCAGGACAATGCCTGGAAAAAGACTCCACAGAAGCCTATCAAGTCTTCTGAGAGAGGGAGGTAGCTATACAATAGCCAACGAACACCCCACATAGGGTAAGTCTCAACCCCAACTAGGGGCACCTCTTGAGCGTGAACGCATAGACAGAGGATCAACATAAGCATAAGCAGCCGTCCAGCTGCAATAAAGCTAAGTAACCAAGGTGAGAAACCTCCCAGGCCGTCATCAGGAACCCAGGGCCCATATTAAACAAAGACAACACCGTATAGGGAATGGAAAAACCCGCAAACGGACCAGAACATAACAAAATCATGGGAGGTCAGACATGAGGCGGTCAACCGCTGAGTCCCCATGACCATCAAAAAGGGAAACTCCATCAAATGGCAGATCCCGAAGACTCTCCCGAACATTCACAGGGAAACCCCCCTCACGCAGCCAGGCATGGCGACGCAGAGCAACGGACCTGGCCTTCGCCCGACCCACCGAGTCCGTGGTGTTGATGGCCGACCGAATGGTAAATTGTGCCATTTCTCGGCCTACATGAAGGAGACGAGCCAGGTCAGCACGAGGACTCTCGGGGAGAGTGGGAAGAAGACACTCAACGGAGTCCCAAAGGGCACAAGAAGCCCATGCAAACACGCAAGCCGTGTTCAGAGCGCGGATGGCCGAACTAGTGGACGCCAAGACATGGCGGCCACATGCCTCCAACCAACGAGACTCCCTAGTGGGAGGCAGCAATGGAAGAGGAGAGGAAGGCTGCGTGGCAAAAGCCACCTGGAGTACTCAACCCTGAGCCCCAGGATGAAGGGACAAACAGGCAGGATCCCCCGGAGCCGGACGGTGCCTATGAGCAACGGCCCGATCCACAGGGTCCCCCGAGGAGGGCCGTGCCCATGCGCCAAGAAGGGAGTCAGACAACAACCCGTCAAAAGGCAGCAAGGGCTCCATGTCCACCGCACCCTGGTGGAGGAGATCCAATAATGGATCAGGAGACAAGGAGACCGATGGGGGGTGCAAGTGTAAAATAGCTGCAGCCCTTCGAAAAGCCCTTGAAAATGCTGCGCCAGCTTCTGTAGGCACTCTGGGTGGTGACAACAGGTCATCGGTAGGAGACGGTTGCAGGCTAACGCGTCCCGCAGCTGTAGCAGCAAAGGGCCACTGCCCAAGGGGCATCAGAGCCAAAGGGCACGGAGACAACCCCGGGTGCTCCGGGTCCGTATCCTCCTCAAACACAGGAATAACGGGGATCGGTGCCTGCACCGGCGTCGAAACGGCGTAGTAACGAGGTCGACTTCAACAAGAGGCGACCCGGCCGTGTCTTGGACCGGCGTCGACTCACCCTCCACCGAGGGCTGCGGAGAGGGAAGAGGCCGACCAGGAGTCGACTCTCGTGGTGCAGCCGCCTCCAACGTCGACGCAGGGAGCCGCAATGGGCTATGCGGAGACATGGCAGAAGGGCTCGACGTCTGACTGGGATGCCCCTCCGGGCCGTGTCCTGACGTCGCAGTGACTCTGGAACCGGAGTCGAGGCACTCAGCCGGCGCCGAGGGCGAACCCGCCGGCGGAGACCCGACCTGAATGCCTACCTCCTCTGTGGGACCCGAAGGCGCGCCAGGGAGAGGAGGTGACCCAAAGATAGAGTGCAAAGCCTTGAAGTAGGCTTCCATCTGGGTCCGAGTTGCCCCCACACCCGGAAAGGGTGGGTATACGGGGCTCGACTCCTGGGGGCCCGAGTCCGGAGTGGAACGGGAGCTACGGGCCCCGGCGTCACGTTTACGCGAGGTCGGCGACCTCCATGACTTGTGTTTACGCTTACCTGTGTCCGGCGAACGACGTCTGCGGGAACGACTCCGGGAGCAGACGCGAACAGAAGACCTGGCCCGAGAGGGCGATCGGTGCGGAGGCGTCGAGCGGGACACCCGGGCGGCTAACAGCTTCATCCGGCGCTCCCGCAGGGACTTCGGACGCATCTGCCGGCAGGCATCACACTCCTCGGAGTCGTGGTGTGCACCGAGACACCACATGCAAATCGCGTGCGGATCCGTCGCCGACATCAGCCGTGCACAGGTCTCACACGCCTTAAAGCCGGAAGGCATCGCACACTGTTACCAGACGCCACAGGCGTCGAAAAGGCCTGACAGAACAGGCCAGAGGAACCGCTTACTCCTGGATCCGCGTCGGGACGCGGAAAAGAAGGAAACTGACGTCAGCGCGCCGGGAGGGTCTTATATGACGTCAGGGCGGAGCCAGGCGGCGCCGCCTCCCGGCGCGCAGAGGTGCTGCTGCAAAAGTTTTCCGGATCCAGTCTGACGCCTGGGGATATTCTAAGGTAAGGAATCTGCGGCTAGATGTTTCTATCAGATGTATTATTTAATTTATTTTACATTATTTTTTATACATATAAAAAAAACTGTATTTTCTACTTCGATATTTTTAACAACGATATTTTTTTTCCAATATTTGTGTACTTACCATTATGAAGACAGGAGGTCGATATTTTTGACAACGATATTTTTGTCACGATATTTCTGTAGGTCGATATTTCTGTTGACGATATTCTGTCAGTGATCCGCTGACAATGTCACCTACAGGTGCTCAGGGGTACTGCTCACAAAAGAAATTCCAGATCCAGTCTGACGCCTAGGGAAAATTCTAAGGTAACAAATCTGTGGCTAGCAGTCTATCAGATACATCTATTTTTATGGAACAGTTCTGTTTATTATAGCCCGATCAAGAGAGGACACAGAAAGTCGCCTACAACCCAATGGGCCGGCCGTGATCAGAAGCGAGTAGGTGATTAAGCACAGCTATCCACCTACAACCCGGGGCAGCATGATCCAGGCAGATTTTATAAAAACAGTAAAAAGGAACAAACAATTGAACATAAACCCCCCTCCCTCTACCCCCAAAATCTCGTGCAGTAAAATAGCTGTGTGATCAAAAGCATTGGCTTTGTGAAAGGTCTTGGTGTGTGAGGGAAGCAATGAGAGACTTAGGCGTGATCTAGGACTTTATGGGGGTAGTGTCGGGAAGCAAGCGGAGAAGACGCAGATAAGCCAGGCATGTCAACTCAGAGGAGAGAATCCGGATAAAAGGTGCCTACAGTTCAGGGTAGGAGGAGCTCTCCAGATCTGTGGACAAAGACAGTTTCTCCATCCCCAGTGTAAACCACAACTTATGCAGCCAGGAGGTATGGTCCGGAAGCCTGTCTGTGCTTCACAGGTATAGTATGACCTGGTGAGCCGCCCCCAAGGCTAGAGCAATTAGCCTCCCTTTATTAGAGTGTAGCTGATAGGCTAGAGGGTTTGGTAGACCCAGGAGGGTGTATTTCGGGAACCTCGGGATGGAAGAATCAAAAACTGAATCAATATCTGTCAGGACTTGGCCCCAGTACCTGGTAAGTTTCGGGCAGTGCCATAAAAGGTTGAGCAGTGTTCCTGTGTCCCCGCATCCTCGGCAACACTCCTTTGTGCGCCCTGCCTGCCATTTCTGAAGTGTCTCAGGGGTGAGATACCAGAAGGAAACAATCTTATATGCAGTCTCCGTACTAGCCATGTTGTGCGCTGTGTGGTGTGTCCTATAGAAGATGCCCCCCATTCTTTAGGTGAGAGTGAACTGCCCAGTTCCGCCTCCCAGCGCAACTGTCCCTTCATTTTGGTTGGAGATTGGTCACTACCCAGCAAAGCGTAAAGTTCAGTGATGAGGCATTTGTCGTTGGATTTAAGAACTGGATATTTCTCAAAGGCAGTCTGGGGTCATCCCGCCCCTTGCTTATTCCCGGATCCTAGGACCCAATGTCAAAGTTGTAGATATTGTATGCAGTCAGAGTCTGCTAGGGAGTAGTCAGTTTTGAATTGGTCGAAGGGGATAAGTCCCTGGGTGTCAAAGAGGTAGCCCACTCATTTACAGCAACCCTCCTGCCAACGTTGGAAAAGTTCTGGCCGCATCCCAGGGGGAAAATCTGGGTTAGCCATGATTGGGGGAGGGAAATGTCGTCAAACCCACTGTAACAGCTACAGAGTCCCAAACTTTAAGCATTGCACTCAATCAACGGGGAAGAGTATAGGCCCCAGGCCCTATGTTTACGGGGAAACCAGACTTCTCTCCAGATGTTAGAGCCCGCAACCGCTTGATCCATAAAGGACCAGTGCTTCTCAGAAAGCGGGTAGTTCACTTCCACCAAAAACCTAAGTTGGGCCGCCTGGTAGTAGCGCAGCAGTTGAGGAACCGCCAGACCTCCCTCTTGTTTTGCACAGTGGAGCAGATGTTTGTGGAGGCGGGGTTTATTCCCATTCAACAGGAATTTTTCGATCTCCAGATGAAGGGAGCGAATCGCATGTGGGGATGGGGACAACAGCAATGTCTGAAACAAGTAGAGAATGCGCAGGAGAATGGTCATTTTGACCACCGCAATCCTGCCCATCCAGGAGAGTCGAGGTTGGCTCCAGGTCACCAGGTCGCTGCGCGTTTGGGAGGACAGGGCGGCATAGTTGGTAGCCAGTGTTTTGGGGATAGACAGCACAAGCGAGATGCCCAGATATGGTATGGTGTCTGCCGCCCACTCGAAAGAAAAAAGGACCGCAGAGCACGTTCATGAGGGGGAGTGACTGAGAGGTTCAGGATTTGGGGCATTTGCATGTTCACCTTGAATCCCGAAACCTCCCTGAAATGTTGAAGCTCCTTCATCAATGCAGGAAGCGAGGACATCAGCTCCATAATGGACAAGATGACATTGTCAGTGTATAGGCTGATCAGATGTTGATCTCCACTGAAAGGAATCCTGGAGACATCCGTGTTGTCCCTCAATCTCTGTGTAAATGGCTCCATGTACAGAGTAAAAAGACAAGGGGATAATAGACATCATTGGCGGGTGCTGCGCTGTATTGGGAATGGAGGGGATGCTATACCATTGACTTTAGCCGAGGCTCAGGGAGCACTATAGATGCTACAGACCCATTTGCAGAACCTCTCCCAGAAACCAAATTTGCACAGCATATCAAATAGATAAGGCCAGTGAACACGATCAAATGCCTTCTCGGCGTAAATGGAGAGAAGCAAGGCTTCTTTACGCGTCCTATGAGTCTTATCCATAAGATGTAGAAGGCGCTTGGTGTTGTCGCTACACTGGCACTTGGAAATAAACCTTGAAAACAAGGAGAGGGGCTCTACAGATCCAAAGGGACAGAGCACCCAGAAACTCAAGAGTTAAACACAAATTTTCCCTTTGGAGATCCTGACATACTGATGTACCACTCTTGGCAAGTGTACCCAACTCTCAACTCACATATGCACTCACAGTTAATCCTCGACTCAAGATTTATATGCACTTATACACGTGTTTAATGAATTTTACAAAAGAAATTCTTTCTGTATAAAACAATTTAAAACAATTTAACAATATATGTCACCATATATAGCAGTACAATACAACGTATGAAATACAATAAATCACAATCAATACACTACATGACAATTGATACTGTAATAAAAAGAACCCCTTGGAAAGGAAAAACACTAAAAGAAGACAATCAAATTTGTCGTATAATTTGTTAACCAGAGTCAATAATAGCCAGCACACTGCAGGGGGATCGCTTCCCTGTCCTTGTATTACTGCTGACTTTCGCTCGGATTTAACAAGGGCACTCAGCGTCAATGCGTTTCGGTGGAGCAATAATGATTAGGCCACCTTCTTCAGGACTCAATAATTTCTTTCTTCCTTTCCTGATACTTATAACATGATGGTATGTTAGTTTACACCTATTATATAAAAAACAAATGTAGGTATATATACATCGGGAAGCTTTCATATCTCTAGAACATTCCCATATGAACAGACGAACACATTCCTATTTATCTAAACAGTTCCAACTTCCACCTACATTTTCAATCTAATTAGCACTGTAAGTCACCTGTATTCAGAGATCACTATTTAAAAAAAATATTTTAATAAAAAAGCCAATTCTCCTCATCTAATGATTAAAACTGGTTTTTACCGTCTATAAGTGCTGACACATCTTTACCAGGTATATGTAACCCGTAGCTCAACATTTGTTCATTCATGCCCATCCGTATACACATATATATCTCAAAGCTAGACTCACTGGTGCAAAAGCACTCGGGAAAATGTAGCTCCAATCTTAGTTAAGATGACGGAAGCCTGATAATTCACTTATTTGGCTAAAGAATGAGAGAAACATTATTTTAGGGTTCTCAAGTAAATTATCATAGTTCCACTCGATTAATTTTGTGGCCTCTTGATTTAATTACCTGTATGTTTCCCCTTTTTTTATATATAAACATGGGATAAACAGCCCCCTTTCAGAAAAATGGTTAAGTTCAGATGGCACCCTATATGGGGAAAAAAACCAAAGATGTTTCAGTAAATTGGTCCGATAGAACTCGATATTTGAAATCACTTTCTCGATATATCTACCCATAACTCACCTCCCTGTTTCTACGATTTTATTTGTAGGGTAGGCTCAGTGTATAGTGAAAAACCGGAACACATCTCGGTCAATTCTAAATACAAATAAATGGGTTGTTAAAAAAACATAACAACTTTATTTAAAAAGCCAAAAATACATGGCTTAGATAGATGAACAGATCTCATATATCTCTATAATCGCCCTATGTTGTCACAAACGGAACGCGCTGTGTGTTTATTATAAGTTCCTGACTTAGTTCAATTACTTCAGATCGCGAATGTACTAATTGGAACGAACTTTAAAAGATAATGAGTGGACTACAGTCTAGCACTTCGCTAGCCCTCTCGTTATTTATTTCATCTACAATGGTGCGAACCCACATGTTTTTACAAAATTACAACGTCACTGCAGACTCACTAACAGTCTTATATCTGCCCTCACCTTCATTAAGTAGGATACAAGGTTCTTAAAATTCCCCTTTTCCCGATAACCCGGAGCACGTTCACGTGGCTGCAATAAGAGAAATATACAATTGTTTATCTCTTTCTCTCCGTGTTTCAACATAAATGGTAACTCAGTCGGATGCCGAGTATGTTACCCGCACCCCAATGGCAATGAAATACTTTGCGGGTCCCCACCTACTCACCGTTTGTATACACGCATCCCGCATACTCCGGAGATCCCACTCGGCTTGCTGGTTCGATACAGAATAACACGACCGCGCAAAGCCGTTGCTTTATATCGCATTATCTTACACCTGAGGTGACACATAAAGATGCCGTCACTACGACATCGTAAACGGCCCGCCATCTTTGTCGATCTATCCTACGTATTTACATTAAGTGTTTTCAAGCATACAGGGTGGTTATAACCCCCCCAAGTTGGAAAATATGTTGCCAAAACAAATGAGATGTATAATTAATCTCGATCATAAAACAACTCTCAATGATGTCAAATCAATCCACAACGATAACTATATTTTGTAAATATGTGGTACATACGTGGCACATGCCCTTGCGTCTATTCTCGCGCAAAGTTAACCCATCACCGGAGCTCTAAGGGGACGCCCCATTTATGTAAACGGACCTGCTGAGTGAATAAGCTTTATCACACATGTGAGACATTTTTCCAGCTCGTGGTGTACAATTTAGTCACACCCAACAATATTTAAAGTAAAAGAGTCTATTTTAATCTTTGTGTAACCCATGTCCATTGACACACCCTAATAGGTGACTCAATCTTCATTTTACTCATACCTTTCTTTGAGGCTATACTTGCATTGAATCAGTGATGTATAAACCTAGTTAGATAGAATTTAGTTGGCAAAAATCTAGGTAACTAATTTCATCCAATCTTCTTTGGTATTCAGGCCCCTTTCTATTGTATCCAGTATAGAAATGTACCACTGCTCCCTGTTTTTTCTCCTTACTTCGGAATTTCCGCCCCTTTTATTTGTGGTAATTTTCTCAATAATAAACCACTCAAACTCTGTGTGTTTGTGTTTACACGAGTTATAGTGGTCTACTAGGGGTGCATTCTGTTTAACTGTCTTCATTGACGATCTATGTTCTAACAGTCTGATTCTCAATTCTCTTCCGGTCTCACCTACGTACGCTAAACCACATGGGCAGCGCAGTAGGTAGACTACATTACAATTTCTACAATTGTTGAGGCTTTTAGAAGTCAGAGTGTAACCGTTATATGTCAGTGTTTTAGTCACCAAACAATGGTCACAGATGGAACAGGTCCCACGTTTATTATTACCAATCGCCCTCCCCATGTTAAGGGTACTCTGTATCATAGGGCGAGTTTCTTTATATGTATTGACCAAACTTTTCCGTATATTGTCATTACGTTTAAATGCGATCAGTGGTTTTGGTATTTTAATCTCATTTCCCTCGTTCAAGATATTCCAATTGGAATTAACTACATTTTTTTAACCTATTGCTGTTGTTAGAAAACTGGCTAACAAACACAATTCTATTTTTAGATGCATCCTTCTTCCTGTTCCTATCTACAGTACTCTGATCAAACATGCAATCTCGATTATAAAAGCGAGCATGTTTGAAGGCATGCTTTATCAAGGAGTTTACCTTTCAGAGTTTTAGAATGTTTAAAAAAATCATCAAGAGAGGAACAGTTCCTCCTAAGCCGGAAGAACTGTCCGAAGGGGATGTTGTGAGAACATAGAGCGATTATAGAGATATATGAGATCTGTTCATCTATCTAAGCCATGTATTTTTGGCTTTTTAAATAAAGTTGTTATGTTTTTTTAACAACCCATTTATTTGTATTTAGAATTGACCGAGATGTGTTCCGGTTTTTCACTATACACGAGCCTACCCTACAAATAAAATCGTAGAAACAGGGAGGTGAGTTATGGGTAGATATATCGAGAAAGTGATTTCAAATATCGAGTTCTATCGGACCAATTTACTGAAACATCTTTGGTTTTTTTCCCCCATATAGGGTGCCATCTGAACTTAACCATTTTTCTGAAAGGGGGCTGTTTATCCCATGTTTATATATAGAAAAAAAAGGGGAAACATAAAGGTAATTAAATCAAGAGGCCACAAAATTAATCGAGTGGAACTATGATAATTTACATGAGAACCCTAAAATAATGTTTCTCTCATTCTTTAGCCAAATAAGGGAATTATCAGGCTTCCGTCATCTTAACTAAGATTGGAGCGACATTTTCCCGAGTGCTTTTGCACCGGTGAGTCTAGCTTTGAGATATATATGTGTATACGGATGGGCATGAATGAACAAATGTTGAGCTCCGGGTTACATATACCCGTTAAAGATGTGTCAGCACTTATAGACGGTAAAAACCAGTTTTAATCATTAGATGAGGAGAATTGGCTTTTTTATTAAAATATTTTTTTTAAATAGTGATCTCTGAATACAGGTGACTTACAGTGATAATTAGATTGGAAATGTAGGTGGAAGTTGGAACTGTATAGATAAATAGGAATGTGTTCGTCTGTTCATATGGGAATGTTCTAGAGATATGAAAGCTTCCTGATGTATATATACCTACATTTGTTTTTTCTATAATAGGTGTAAACTAACATACCACCATGTTATAAGTATCAGGAAAGGAAGAAAGAAATTATTGAGTCCTGAAGAAGGTGGCCTAATCATTATTGCTCCACCGAAACGCATTGACGCCGAGTGCCCTTGTTAAATCCGAGCGAAAGTCAGCAGTCATACAAGGACAGGGAAGCGATCCCCCTGCAGTGTGCAGGCTATTATTGACTCTGGTTAACAAATTATACGACAAATTTGATTGTCTTCTTTTAGTGTTTTTCCTTTCCAAGGGGTTCTTTTTATTACAGTATCAATTGTCATGTAGTGTATTGATTGTGATTTATTGTATTTCATACATTGTATTGTACTGCTATATATGGTGACATATATTGTTAAATTGTTTTAAATTGTTTTATACAGAAAGAATTTCTTTTGTAAAATTCATTAAACACGTGTATAAGTGCATATACATCTTGAGTCGAGGATTAACTGTGAGTGCATATGTGAGTTGAGAGTTGGGTAGACTTGCCAAGAGTGGTATATCAGTATGTCAGGATCTCCAAAGGGAAAATTTGTGTTTAACTCTTAACACTTGGAAATAAAGCCTACTTGGTCTGGCTCAATCAAGCCCAGCATGAGGGGGTTAAGGTTGTGCACCAATATGCTGGTGAACAACTTCACATCAACGTTCAGAAGGGAAATAGGTTGATACGACCCGCAGGAGGCCGGATCCTTACCGGGTTTCAGGATTACCAAAATGGCCGCCTCCAGCATAGAATCAGCCAGGGACCTAGAGTCTGTAAAAGAGTTCTGGAGCCAGGTAAGCTGAGGAGCTAAGTCCTGACAAAACGTTTTGTAGAATTGTGGGCTAAAGCCGTCCGGCCCCGTGGATTTCAGTGCTTTTAAGCATGCGATGACTGAGATCACCTCTTCCATGCAAATTGGTTGTTCTAAGCTTGCCGCTTCTGTATCAGGCAAGGCAGTAAGGGCAATATTCTCGAGTTATTTGGAAAAATCTCCACTGGGCCCATCAGGAGCTGCTCAGAGAGAGTCATAGAAGGTCTAAAAAGCCGAAGCTATATCCTCACCAGAGCAGGCCTCAGTGGAGGGACCCGTGCGGATCAACTTCAACAATCCCAAGTGCACTTTGTACGGAGGTGGTCTGCTAACATGCGCTCACACTGATAATTCCCCAGGTAAAATGTATGCTTGAGGCGTACACATATTCTGGCCTGTCTAAGTCCAGGCACTTAAAAAGGAGCTGAGCTTTTTCAAGCTCCCTCCACACCCTGGGTGCCCCTGTCCATTTGTGTATAGCTTCTAGTTCCGAAACAGTCTGTTCCAGACTTGCCATTTGTCTCGGCGGCGATGATTTTCTGCGGCAGAGATGGCTATGAGCTCCCCCTCTTAGAAAAGGTATGACGCGCGATGTGCGAGTCATCTAGGAGTTGCACAGCCTTATGCACATTTGTGATCCACATTATACACGTACTCAGAAGTATTCAAAGAGTTCAAACTGTTTATTTACTCATTTTTCAATGTTTGTCCGTCACATCAAAGGTACGAGGTTCCATAATTTCATGCATTTTATTTGCTCAGGAATTGCCCATCCGGGCCTAATTGCAGGCATGTTAAGAAACTCGAATCCTCCATTTACATTTGAATTCACCCAATGCATTTCGGTCATCTTTGACCTTCGTCAGGGGTATCTACAATAACTAATAAATATGTCAGCCAAACGAAATGGTTCTTGTACAGAAACAGTAAATTAATCAACTATCATTTTTCAACCCCTACCCCTTAAACGAAAAATTCAGTGTTACTGGAACTAATATTTAATGCTCTCTTCTACAGTGCCAATCACCCCCTGTCCTCTATTAGTTACCAACCACAACCCACTAAGCAGTGCGCCATAACCTAAAGTGCTAGCATAACTATCATGTGCAACTTGCAATAATTCCACTGATAAAACTTAATATAAACCATTGATGCCACCTATAAGGATCTTCCCCGATTTACAGCTAACAGCATCTGCTATCTAAAGCGTTTCAGTCCCCAGTTCCCACCTGCGGTGATCCTGCCACGTTGCAAACAGCGTGCTTTCCTTCTCTATGCTCAAACATAGTCAAATTTGAATCACCACGTGTAACGGTTTATAAAACCTCACGTAACCTTCCCCAGCCGTAAACAATCCATGTCACCTGATCATGTGCTCCACCCTCCCGGATTCTCCTACAACCCAACTACAATAACCACAATCCATCTGACGTGAGCTCCCCCTCACCACTAGTTTCAGGGTTTCCCAGACAGAGGCCAGGGAGGACCCGCCAGTGTGGTTGGGAATGAGACAGTTTGCAATGACTTTCTGTAGATAGTCTACCGTACTTTGGGATTGTAATAGGGATATCCCAAAGACGCCAAACAGAACTTCTGGGTCGAGACAATGGCAACCTAAGAGATACGGAGAGTGAGCGCGGTGCAATAGACGAGTCGGACGCCAGAGCTAGCAGGGTGGGAGTCGCTAAAAGTGATCAATGCAGGCATAAGTCTTATGGGCAGCCAAATTATATGTATAGTCCTAGTTAGAGGAGTGTGATCGGCGCCAAACGTCTTGTAGTCCGTGAGCCAGCGCAGCCCCCCAATTGAGAAGACTCCGGTCTGATCGGAGCGCTGCCCAGATCGGTCCATGTCAGTGTCCATCACAAGTTTCATACCCTCCAAGACAGCAGTGTCAGGAGTCTGAAGCACCGGGGCCAGGGAGTTCGCCAGGAGAGGTTCCTGACGATCATTGGGGGCATAGACATTAGCCCACCCTGAGTCGCAAGGCCATGAGGCGTCCTTTGACCTATGCTATCGTGGATAGGATTTCCACCTTAAAGCCCTGAGAGAACAGAATGGCCACTCCACCCTTCTTCGTGGGGAATGAGGACCAGAATTGGTGCGGAAACCAGCGGGACTGCGTTCTATGAACATCTTTAGATGAACATCTATGAACATCATGAGCAAATGAGTTTCCTGCAGGAGACAAATATCACTGCCGGACTGCTCAAGAAGGGAAAGGACCGCTGACCTTTTTTGTGGGATTGTTAAGGCCTCGCACATTGAGGCTAGTAACCTTAAGGTCCCAGAAAACGAAGCATGAAAGTGCTATGCTGAGTAAGCCCCTCCAAGGAGACGTTAGGACCTAAGGGGTGGAGACATCTTTCCTCACAGCTAACCACCGTCATGTGAACTGAATAGCCAAGGTTATGTCTATCTAGGAGATGGAGCACAAACACCCACAGAACAACCCCAACAAAGCAAATAAGAGAAAAACAACCAAGGAATGTAGCAGTCCATTAACCATGGAATCAAGGAGCGAAGCATGACCTAAGCGGTCGAGGTCAAGACCAGGTGCCGGTGTGAGAAAAGGGCTCATCCAAACCCAGTCCAAAATACTCGTAAGGGGTATCAGGACCTCCGGGGCCCATCCCTGCCTCACGGAGTCCCTCCTGCTGGAAGAAGATGCATGGAATTGGGTAATCCCTGTGTTCAAGAGGCATCGTCCCTGCCTCCTGTCAATGAGTCCATCACAGATTTCCTTTCTATCACCATAGTCTCTGGATCAGGGCATAATCTATCAGATGAGTTCTTGGACCGTTGCCACTGTGAACTTTTCCGAGCCGTTTGTCCTCTTGGCCCAGAATGTCGACCCTCCGGTAGGCGATCCTTGATGTCCAGAACTCGGCAAGCCTCCATCAGGGAATGTAACTGGTTGAGTTTGCCTTCAAACCGAAAGATGATCCAAAACGGATGTCCCCAGGAGTAGGAGATGCCAGAATTACAAAGATGGGCTGTGATCGGGTGAAATACGTGCTGCTTCTGAAGGGTAATGGTCGCCAGGACTTGATATAATGTCGATGTATAGCCTCGGAGCCTCGTGGGCCTTGCGCAGAATACTCTCCTTCAGCTGAAAGTCACAGACGCACACTAAAATATCTGCGGAAGGCCCCTTGTCTGGTTTTGGAGGTCCCACCCGATGTACCCCATCCATCTTTATCTCCAGATCATCAGAGGCCCCCAGGATGTGGCAAAAGAAGGTCCCCACATATTCTCCAAGGTCTGTCGACTCTGCGTTCATTGGAACTCCTTTGATGCGAATATTATTGCACCTTGAGCAATTTTCTAAGTCTTTGGCATGCACCTGGGACTAATTTGTTGTACCTGAAGTCGGAGAACTTCTTGTTGCAGCCACTCGACCTCTTTGACCTGGTTGGAGTCCTTCTTCTTTAGAGCAGAGACCCTGACTCCTACCTCCTCCAGTTCACAACATACCTCCCGCAGATCCCAGGAGAGTTCCTTCTTGACCGTCTGCAGGTTGTCACGCAGGGACACAAATAAGGCCTCCATAAAGGAAAGGGTCATCGGGCCCTACATCTCGTTAGTCTTATGGGGGGGTGCTGAGCTCATTGCCAATGCCTTGTCCCCTGATGGCTCCACAGTGGGCTTCAGCAGTATGTCACTGAGCGAACGGCCCTTCTTTGCCTTGGTGTAGACATGTCAGCATGTTGGATACGTTGAGAGCTCCAGGAGCCCTCTAGGCAATGGAGTCCTGACCCAGGGAGCAAGGGGGAGGGGGCACCTCCTCAGGGCGAGTCTTAACCAGACGCGCTTCAGGAGTAGTAAACTGAACACCCGCCCCCCTCCGCCCCAATACCACTTCTCTGCCCGGGCCGCGGGGACAAAATGTTGCGGCAGGCGGAGCGCTATTCGCTGATTAATTGGCAGCGGGTCCGGAGAGCCAGCAAGACACGTCCTAGCCGCCCGCCATCTTGGCCACGCCTTCTACATCTATCAGTACTTTTTTTGGTGCCCATAACAGCTGCCCGAAGATTGGGAGAGTTACGTTTGTTATTAATGAGGCCTCCCTTTTTAAGAATCTTCTCAGGCAGACTGCTTCTTATGCTAGGTCAAAGTTTCTGTCCTAATGTGATAAGTTATTTTCACACAGAATAAGAAATTATTTTGCCTGCTGTTTTTCAAGCTCCTTCTATTCCTGAAGAAGCGTTGCATACAAGGGATGTGCTAAGGGCTGTAAAGATGTATCTGTCCTAGTCACATGACTATAGACAATGATTCCGATATGGGCAAAAAATGTCTACCCACACTTTGATTAGGTAGATCAGATCACTCATTTCTATGGCATTTGCTTCCCAGGAACCACCCTTACCAAGTAGGGTTCAGGGAAGATCCACTTGTGGAATGATAACCTCCTGGCTGAGGCTTGTGGGGGTTCGATTTTGGACATATGTAAAGTTGCCACTTGGGCTACACAATCTACTTTTGTATCCCATTGTAAGTTGGATGTAGTAAATACCGAGTGTTGGGACGGAAAAGTCCTTTGTATGGTAAGGACGTGTGCCCTTGCCCTGAGTTCCCAACTGTATTGTTGTCTGGATCCCTAATGCTGATTTTTTTTGTCATAGGCAAACACAGATCATGTGTGCATGCCATGACATAGGCCAGTCTCATGGATAACGGTCTTGTGGGACCGGAAGGGGCACCCAAAGCGCTACCCTAATAGTGGTGGAATTAACCCTTTTATGTACATATCACTGTGGCTGACATCCAGGTGTAACCTCTGGTCACTACATGAAATATGTTGGGGACAATCAGCTTCGGAGCTGTGCCTGCTGTGAGAGACCTCTTTCATGAAGGAAGAGAAAAAAGAGAAGTGCCCACTTCAAAAGAAGTAGAACCCCAAAATAAAACTTCAAAGACACAGCCCTAAATTATATTTGGTGTCTGGAAAAGGACTATAACAAGGGGAGGTTTTGACCCCAAAATGTGTCATCTGCCAAGCAGCCAGACAGGCTGTGCGAGAAGGAGAAGCTCAGCAAGACTTCTGCCTGTGACCAGGACTGGGGGTCAAGGCTTGCTAGTCTCCCTGCTGGGTAAGGGGACATCACACAAGGAATCCAAGGCCACCTGCCCTGGAGCCTGGAGCACCAGCGTCTGCCCACTTTCCAAGACAATTGTTATGCCCTGTGAGGAAGAGGACATTGTTGGAGGGAGCAAGGTCTAGTTGAGAGCTCTACCGTGAGGACTCCCTGTGCGAGGTATGAGGATTTTGCTGAGCACCGATCGGGCCATCGGCTGTGTGCGGGATTGTTTTTGGTGACCCCCGTATGCCAGGAGAAGGCTGCCATAGACTGAGCTGTGTGCTGAGCACCGTCTGGGTCTTGCTATACCCGCATCGCAGCAATGAGGTGACTCCCTATGCCAGAGGGGGTCACAGGTAAAGTATTTTCAGAAGTGCCAAGACTTGTGACTGTTTGGGCCGGGGCGCTGCGGCTGGAACAGCCTGTGCCCATATCACCACATAAACAGCAACCCCATAGGCCACAAGGGGCTGCTGGTACCAACGTTGCCAAAAGATTCAGGCTGCTGCCAGAAGGAGAGACTGCAGCTACGACTTACGGGTTGGACCTGGGCTGTGAGGGAAAAGCCCCTGACTCACCACGGAGGACTGCCGGAGATGCCAGAGATGACGGTGCATCGTCGCGGGCTCCTGTCAGGGGCTGTAGAAAGGATTCCCTACCCCTGTTGAACCATGCCAACTTACTGCTTCTTCATGAGCAGGGAACTCCTCCAACATCTGAGAGACCTCTGGCATGCTGATTCGGAGAGCCTATGCCGCCAGGCGCTACACCGAGGGCCGCAAGCAGCCCGACCTCTTCAAACTGAGCAAATCTTGCAAACGGTACTGCAGCACCATAGACACTTTTGACTTAGGGGCTGATTAGGATGGCGGGCGGACTTTAGTCCGCCCACCATCCTAGCGGTAACGGGACCGCCCGCCTGCCATGCGGCGGTCCCGCCACCCTGATCATGATGCGACCGCCACTGCGGCGGTCGCATCTGGCGATTTAACATTGCGGCGGGTGCTGCTGGCTGCAGCAGCCGCCACAATGTGAAATGGCCATGTTGTGCATTTCCCTGCACAACGTGGCAGGCACCGCGCGGTGCCTGCCACCTTGTGCATGGAAATGGAGGGGGGTACCATGGGTACCCCCCAGTGCACAGCTGACCCCCACTCCCAGGGGGCCCGCAAAGCCAGTCTCCGTATGCCTTTTTGCGGCGGAGAATCTGCTGCCATTATAATCACTACGGCGGGGCACCGCCGCAATGATAGCCTGGTTCCGGGTTCCGCAAGGCGGGTGGAAAAGAACCGCCTTGCGGAACCGTGGCGGTCGGTGTTTCCGACCGCCGTGGAACAATAGTGATTCCCACCGCCATCCTAATATGGCGGTGGGTAAATCACCTTTCGATGGCGGGCGGATCGCCCGCCATCGTAATGAGCCCCCAAGTTCCTGTAAGATCAGAAGGGAGAATTCTTGGGTACGGCCTAATAGTTTGCATTCCTCAATGCAGCCCCTAGTGAATGTGGAATAACCCTGCACACGTTACATGAAGGAGGGTGGGACAGGGATTCGCCTCACAACTACTAGATCCCTGACCTCAAGAGGATTGTGTTGTTGCATTTAAATGTTGCATTTCATTGCCTGTATAGAGTTAGAAATAAAATACGACTTTTCCTTATAAAGGCAAGTTTTTGGTTGGACATTGAATTATTGTTGTACTGTTTGCTCTTTGAGTTATGACTCATGTTCACTGACCTGTATCTACATCCCCCAGAGGGAGCCTTGACTACTCAACCACAGGTACCACTGAGAGTGAAATGCAGAATGGGTACTTGGCCTAGTTGAGCAGGATCCATAGTAGGTCAGCCCCTGGGACATCAGGAGCAAAAGGCCTAAAAAACCACGGTTGGGCTAAGTAACCCCTGCGTGCCCCGTGGCCCTCTGAAAGGGCTTCAGACAATGACTCAATTAATTTTGGTACCAGAATATTAGCAGTCACTGTATCCTGAGCTTTGTATTACTAATGTTGTGATCTGTTTGCATTATTTGGGAGCTTGTCATTTTTTGTCAGGGAATCAGGTTGTGTTTTAATTGCTCTGGTAAAATCCCATAAAGTAAGTAGTGGTACGAGAAAAACTGATTGAGGAAGTAATGATTTAATTACTAACCGATAATCTTCATTACTACGCAAACTCTTTTTCTAGTGCTAATTCCTACAAATCACCCCCGTCCTAGTTCATATTCGCAACCTGGATTCTCTCATACTGCTTGAGATTATATAGGAATTGCGGTGGGCTCTGGCCCTCATTATTGCCGTATAGTAGGAAGGGTTTGATAGAGGGGCAGAGGGCGTTGGAGTTTTGAGTTTGATTGGCTCAAGCTAGGCGACCTGGTGCCTGGGTAGAGGTTAGACACCTCAAAAAGTAGGTATTGGTACAGCTGGTGCATTTTTATAGGCACAGCTATAAACTTTTCTGTACAGTGTCTGATTGTTTTTCAGTAATCAGGTATGATAAAGAAGAACCTTTCCACCAGGCTTAAATCATTTGGATGTTGACAGTGGGTCCTGTCAGTGGCGGCTCGCATAGGGTGTGCTGCGGGGCGGTGGGGCAGGGCGGGGGACGTAATAATTACTTTCCTCTGTTCCGTCGTATGTCTGAGTTTACTACCCCCCACCCTGCCCCTCCCCCGCCCCGCCCCACAGCACGCCCTATGCGAGCCGCCACTGGGTCCTGTATATTACTTCAGAAATTCAAAAACATTGTTTGGAATTTGTATATTTTCTTCCCTAATGAGGAACATCGAACAGTTGGAGAAGATAATTTAGGAAAGATAGAATGCATGGAATAGAGCTGTTGTGGGATGGTAGGATTCAATCTTAAAAATCCCCCCGTCTCACAGAATCACGAGGTTTGTGTGAATAATGAATTGGTTTTTCAATGGCATTTATGTAGACACCATAGTCACTAAAACGGCTATCCTCCAATCAAAAGAGTCTTCACTATTGTTTTTATTGATTTATTTCTAAAAGGCACATAGACCAAAGGGCATGTTGGCACTATGAATCTTAAAAGCTACTGCTAAAGCAAAATAAGCTTCTTCCTGAATGGTCCTAGATTTGAAAGCTGATGTGGTAGCTTCAGTGTGAGCGTGTTCCACAGCTGGGACCTTAAAGTCTGAAAATCAATCAACCCCTGCCGCATGCCCTTTGAGATCTGCGTGGTAGGTAAGAGGTCCCCAGATTGCTGAGAAACAGAGGGCCAGTGATGTGACAGTCTGATGCCTTTCACATAAGGTGTTGAGCTGTACTTACTCTTTTACAAGGAACTAGGGGGCTGATTACGATGGCGGGCGGACTTGGTCCGCCCGCCATCGTAGCGGTGTTTGGGACCGTCCGCCATGCATGCGGCGGTACCGCATACCCAATTAGGATGGGACCGCCACCGCTGCGGTCAGATTCCGCACCGTTAACATTGCGGCGGTGCCTGCAGGCAGCAGCACCACTGCGATGTCGGAAAGAGCATGTTGTGCAATTCACTGCACTACGTGGCAGGCACTACCCCGCCAGTGCACCGCACCTCCCCCAACACAAAGGGGGCCCGCAACGGGCCCCCGGAACCAATCCCCACCAGCCTTTCAATGGCGGTTTACACGTCACGGAAAGGCTGGCTTTCCCCAGCATCGTAATTCGGCGGACGGAGCCTGCTAGGCTCCGCCACCATTGTGAGCATGCTGACCGCTCCGCCAGGCAATCGTAACGATTGCCTGTGGCGGTTCCGTGGTGGATGGGCTTTGCCTCCGCCGCGGTTGCGATCCCACCGCCATTGTAATATGGCGGTCGGAGAATCGCAGTCCGCAGGGCCGGCGGACCGCACCGCCGGCCCGGCGGTGGCCATCGTTCCGCCATCGTAATCAGCCCCTAGGGTAGGGATATGCGTGCTATCCAAAAACGATTAAATCAGTGAAGACTGAAAACCAACTTCACTGCGTTTTTCTTAAGTCTTTGGCGCTTATGGCGTGTCTTAGGAGGACTTCAGAAAGATGGAGAAGGCAGAGCAGCTCCGGTATAAAATAACAGTCACTACTGTATTTCTTGTAGGGGCCGCTCTAAACTTCTCTGTTTAAAGTCTGCTTGTTTTTCAGTACTCAGATATGATAAATGAAAACCTCTCCATCAGACGTTGCCAGTTCTATACATCACGTTAGAAAATTGCAAACGTTGCCTGGAATGCACACCATCTATTTTCCTAATAAGGAATATCAGAGCTTTTTCTGCTAGAGGAGAGCATCTGGGGCACGAATAATGTGCATGACAATTCTAAATGTTGACGGAGGATGGCAGGATAAGATCCTTAAAAAACTGCGCTCTCCCAGAATCGCACGATATTCAGGTGGATATTGAACTTATACCTGCATAGGAGAACTCCACAAACAGATAATGGAGCCTTCCAATGCAAATGCACAGTTTTTTTGGTTCACTGACAGAATATCGACACCTAAAATATCCCCATACCACAATATTGAGTTTTAAATATCGATGTCAAAAATATCGACATCCAATATTTATAGTGGTAAGTACAAGAATATCGAAAAAAAAATATCGCAGTAAAAAATATAGTTGTACAAATCATCGATTTTTATATATATATAAAATACAATAATAAATATTAAGGGGCCGATTCCGATTCGGGCCGGAAATCTCTCCGACCGAGCCGGAGCCGGAGAGATTTCCGACCGATTCGGACCCGTGCAGCCCGACCGAACGAGTACGATGCGTCCGTATGCTATCGTACTCGAGTCGGTCGGACTCCCATTGAAGTCAATGGGAGCCGGTCGTACAACGCGTCCGCGGGCTCCCATTGCCTCAATGGGTGCGAGGCGAACAAGGGCGCCCCCTACAGCGGGTACGCGGCGAAGCGACTCGCGCCGTACACGCACAGGTAGGGGGGACCCATGGGTCCCCCCCTGTGTGCGACTCGCGCGGCTACGCGTACAGGGGGGTCCGACACGGACCCCCGAAGTACGGCTCCGACTGCTCTCTCGAGCCGGACGGCGCGTGTCGGTCGGACTGCTCGCGGCGCGCATCGTACTTACCCGGCCGGGGAACGTCTCCATTGCGCGGTGCGAATCGTGTCCGAGCGAGTCGGTCAGAGCGGTTCGACCCGGGCACGAGTCGGTCGGAGCGGTAGGGACGCACGAACGAGTCGGTCGGCGATTTCTCATCGTACTCGCTCGTCCGGACGCGCGTACGGATCGGTCAGGAAATAGGGCTCCGAATCGGATCCGGTTAAGCCAAATCCGATTCGGAGCCCTACCGGCCGAGATCGGAATCGGCCCCTAAATATGTTAAATAATAAAATTAATATAAAAAATAAAGTAGATTTAATATACATTTTAACAACTATACAGATAGACGTAATTAAAAAAGTTAAACACACATACATAATAATTAATATATATATTTACTTTAAAACAATTAATAAACTTTTAATTTAAATTTATTTTGTCATTTTAAAATTATATAAAAATTTACAAATATATCTATATGTATATATTCCAATAACAGAAAATCTAATTAAAAAAACATGTTATTATAAATTAAAACATTAAACTATTTAAAAATCTTTAAACTTAAATTTCCATCTCCAGTCAGTGCGACAATAGGGAAAGTGTTGGATAGCGGAGGGGTAAAAATTACTATTCCCACTCCAGTGAGTGTAACAGTATGGAAAGTGTTGGATAGCGGAGGGTAAAAATTACTGTTCCCAATCCAGTGAGTGCAACAGTAGGGAAAGTGTTGGATAGCAAAAGGGTAAAAATTACTATTCCCACTCCAGTGGGTGTAACAGTAGGGAAAGTGTTGGATAGCGGAGTGGTAAAAATTACTATTCCCACTCCAGTGAGTGCAACAGTAGGGAAAGTGTTGGATAGCGGAGAGGTAAAAATAACTATTCCCACTCCAGTGAGTGTAACAGTAGGGAAAGTGTTGGATAGCGGAGGGGTACAAATTACTATTCCCACTCCAGTGAGTGCAACAGTAGGGAAAGTGTTGGATAGTTGCGAGATAAAATTTACTATTCCCACTCCAATCAGTGCAACAGTAGGGAAAGTGTTGGATAGCGGAGGGGTAAAAATTACTATTCCCACTCCAGTGAGTGCAACAGTAGGGAAAGTGTTGGATAGCGGAGAGGTAAAAATAACTATTCCCACTCCAGTGAGTGTAACAGTAGGGAAAGTGTTGGATAGCGGAGGGGTACAAATTACTATTCCCACTCCAGTGAGTGCAACAATAGGGAAAGTGTTGGATAGTTGCGAGATAAAATTTACTATTCCCACTCCAATCAGTGCAACAGTAGGGAAAGTGTTGGATAGCGGAGGGGTAAAAATTTATATTCCCATTACAGTGAGTGCAACAGTAGGGAAAGTGTTGGATAGTGACGGGCTAAAATTTACTATTCCCACTCCAATGAGTGCAACAGTAGGGAAATTGTTAGATTGCGGAGGGGATAAATTTACTATTCCCACTCCAATAATTGTAACAGTAGGGAAAGTGTTGGATAGCGGAGGGGTACAAATTATTATTCCCACTCCAGTGAGTGCAACAGTAGGGAAAGTGTTGGATAGTTGCGAGATCAAATTTACTATTCCCACTCCAATCAGTGCAACAGTAGGGAAAGTGTTGGATAGCGGAGGAGTAAAATTAATATTCCCATTACAGTGAGTGCAACAGTAGGGAAAGTGTTGGATAGTGACGGGCTAAAATTTACTATTCCCACTCCAATGAGTGCAACAGTAGGGAAATTGTTAGATTGCGGAGGGGATAAATTTACTATTCCCACTCCAATAATTGTAACAGTAGGGAAAGTGTTGGATAGCGGAGGGGTAAAAATTACTATTCCCACTCCAATGAGTGCAACAGTAGGGAAAGTGGTGGATAGCGGAGGGGCAAAAATTACTATTCCCATTACAGTGAGTGCAACAGTAGGGAAAGTGTTGGATAGTGACGGGATAAAATTTACTATTCCCACTCCAATGAGTGCAACAGTAGGGAAAGTGTTGGATTGCGGAGGGGTAACAATTAATATTCTCACTATAGTCAGTTCAAAATTAAAAACAAACAAAATATTAACAACAAAAATATTTAAAAAAACAAAAAACTAAAAAAATATATAAATATGTTAAAAATAAAAATAAAAATATATTTAATGTTAAAAAATATAAAAAACATATTATTATGTTAAATACATATGAAAAATACCTATAAATATTATATTAAGTCAGAAACCAAGTAGGCGCACACTCAGGGAATTTGCCAATCCACAGATTTTATTGCCAGTAACATGTTTCAACTGTCAAGGCAGTCTTGTTCACACACTGGCGTTTCTGCACAACACACATTTACATACAGGTCGATGAACACAGAAAAAGGACATGTTCAGAAATATCATCAGATTGTTGATCTACAGTGGCATCCATTTTGTAACGGCTAAACGTTCTTACACCGGGCCCTCTAGGTGATGCCTTGCTAACACTTACCTTGCGCAACTCAACATTATGCTTAACAATAATCGTAATGAGGAGACACTAATCAGATTGGATCACATTAGATATTAACCATGCATATAGCGGCCAGATCCCCGTTACTGAAATACATATATCTGTATCTACTCACCTTACTTTGATAATCTCAGGTGAAATGTGTTGAATTTATCTATAATGGATGCAACATCAAACATAATTACATGCTTGTTAAGAAACGCCAGTGTGTGAACAAGACTGCCTTGACAGTCAAAACGCGTTACTGGAAACAAAATCTGTGGATTAGCAAATTCCCTGAGTGAGCGCCTACTTGGTTTCTGACGTAATATGATAGCCGGTGGGCTCCGCCGGCAAAGGGCACCAACTACCCACGGGCGTGTGGGGGCGAAAGGAGCAAATCGAGCAATCGAATTAATGTATTAAAATATTATATTAAAAAATAAAATCCAAACAAATAAATATTTTTAATTACAAATTATTTAGGAACAAAAACATTCATTATTACATACATTTACTTTCTTTATTTCCTACCCTATAACAATTCACAAACCACATCTAAATGTAAAAAAATGTACTTCCATAATTAACATAATTAATTACCAATTAAAGAAATATTATTAATTACAAAACAAATGAAAACTCATAAAAAATAATTAACTTCCCACACTTTACCCCTATAATCCCCACAAAGCACAGCTAAAATTAAACTGTTGAAAAATGTATTACAAAATTAAAACTTATTTTCAATTAAAAAACTAATAGTATTTAACAACTAATTATAAAGTAAATAAAATGTATTTACTCCCCTCCCTTTACCCCTAGAAAAGTAAAACCCACACACAAACAAATATAAACAAATACCCTAATTAAATATCAATTAATTAATTAATAATAATATTCAACTAATTATAATTGATTAAACATAAATTACTTCCCACCCTTTACCCCTTTAAACCCCACAACCCACACTTAAAATTAATTAAGCAATTTCCATATTTAATAAGCAATTAATTAATATTAATTAACAACTAATTAATAATTAATTACAAATAAATTACTTCCCACCCTTTACCCCTATAAACCCCACAACCCGCACCTAAAATTAATTTCACAATTTCCATAATTAATTTACAATTAATTAATATAAATAACAACTAATTATTAATTAATCAAACATTACTTCCCACCGTTTACCCCGATAGACCCCACAACCTGCACCATAAAAGAATTACACCATTACCATAATTAATCACCAATTAATTAATTAATATTAATTAACAACCAATTAATAATTAATTACAAATAAATTACTTCCCACAATTAACACTATAAAATATCAATTAAATAAATATTATTAATTAAAAAATATTCATTAATTTATTATAATTAAATTACTTCCCACCCTATTACCCTATAAACCCACAACCCGCTACGGAACTAGAAAAACGCAAAATTTAATTAAAATGAAATTGATAACTACTAAAAATGTAACACATATATTAAAAAACATAAACAATACTTATACAAAAAAACATACATCACATACATTTAAAATATAAACTAAAATACATAACACTAATTAAAAAATCGATATTTTAAACAACGACATTTTTGCAAAAGATATTGACTTCAATATTTTTAAAAACGATATTTCTTACCTTAAATTCGATATTTTTGACCACGATATTCTTGCTGTCGATATTTCTGTGTCACAATATTTCCAACTCTATATTTGTGTAGGTCGACATTTCCAACTCGAGATTCTGTCTGCATACATGTTTTTTTCTCTGCGGGAAAGCTTTTCCCCTACACCCCATGCAAATCTGTGGGTGAACTGTTCTCCCTCTAGACCTGCAAGGGGAGTTACTCCAGCACCTGGATGGAGTAAATCTCCAACTATTTCCAGGGTGGGAAGAGTTCAGAGGGGAGTTTGGGAATACCCATAAAAGTACATGTTTGTGTAATTCACTGACTTAAATCACTTCCGTACTGGATCTTTCCCTTCACATGAGCTACTATCAGTTGTTGCTCCTGTGTGATCACTATATCCACAACTTCTTTCACCCAAAGATGCTTCATTCTTCATGCACTGTTTCTGCAATTGTGAGACAGCGCTCTTCCATGGTGATTTCAGGATTCCCCAATCTGTGTGGAGATCTTGCTTGAGGTCGTGAACACTCCCAAATCACTGCTCATATTTGAAACAATCAGGAGAAAGCTTTTATTCCCTCTTAAAAATGGCAACGAAAGGGGACCAAAGGGATAGAACTAGCAGTGCCAGAGTTGCTGCTAAGTAACATGTTGTGTTCTTATGATTACAATACATATATGGAGTAGGGTTGCTGTTTAAATCAACTAAATTGTGTTAGTTGACTTTGTTCAGTTGCATGCTACCTGCTGTGTCTCAGAAACAGAAGAGTTCCACCATCGCCCGAGGGTAACATCCACTCTGACATTTTTTACCAAATCCTGTCAATCGTTTTCATATTAATTAGGGCATACTGACATACTGTCAAAATCAACGTTTTTATTTGCAACTACTTTAGGGAAAAGGAAACATTTCACACGTAAGCTGAAACAAAAACAAAATGCAATTCTTTACTTGCTATATGTATAACTATATATATGTATAGATATATGTATACATAGCTATGTATACATATTTATATCTATACGTAGCTGTGCATACATAAATATGGCTATATGTGTTTTATATACATCCACAAATGTGTATGTGTGTTTTTCAATTTTCAACTATTCGCAACTTTTGTGTGTACCTAGGAGTTATTTAAGAGGAAATTCATGTCAATACAAAAACTATTTACATGTCACTCAACATAATTCTTCACACATCTCATTAACTTTCAGGCAACACATAATAACTACATCTGAGGCATGCATGCAACATTATGGTTTCTTATTTTTCGTATTTTTCACACTAGGAGTCAATCGCACTTGTGTCACACTTTTTCGTAAATTTGAGGATCCAGATGCTTGTGGTTGATTACCCAGTGTAGAGGTTGAGATGCTTGGTCCTGTGACTGTCTTGGTGGCCATTGTTTTGTAAGTATTTTCCTGCCTCTCAAGTAGGGCTGTGATGTTTTCCCAATTTTTGGCATTAGCTTCCTGTGCTTTTATCATCTGACTAACCATTCCTCGATTTAGCACTGCCAGATTCGTCATGGTAGTATTCATTCTGCTTGAGTACATTTCAATGTGGCTAATGCCTCTTGCAATGGTTGTTTGGAATGAATTGGCTGCCTCCAGGTGCTGTGATAGGTCTCGCAATACATTAGTCTGCTCACGTATTATATCATTTTGTTCCCCCATCAACTGACACTGACGCATTGAGTTCAACAACAGTTCCTGCTGGAATCCTTCTGGTTCAGCCATGTGTGTCTGCCCAGTGGGTTGAGTTTCCTGTTCTTTTATAGAGAAATGGGATCCTTGTGAGGAACGTGGCATTATTCGAGGAAGCGTCTTCAATTTATTCATTTGTTGTGGTATTTGTGATGTACTTTGGTCAGAGGATATTTGTGGTATCTGAGTCAAAACATTGGGCGCGCCATAATCCTTATTTCCTTGCTCACTTGCATACACCTGATCACGGCTGATACCACTTACTTGCTGCTTATACTCTCCCACATTCGCAGCCTCCACCATTGAATGAAGCATAGCATATAAGGCGTCCCCTTCTTGTGTATTCAGCAGAATGGCATCTTGTCTCTCTACCTTTGGGTCCTCTTCAGCCTGATTCTTGCCAGCGTCATTAGCCTTCTGAGTTGGTCTTGTGGGATGGCCTACAAAAGGATGATATGTGTGAGCTATCAAGATTGTGGGGCGTAGTTTACATGTTGATACATTTCTTTCATGATGGTATGGCTACAAAGAATTACATTTTCTGCTCCTGTGTTGTTGGTCTATGGTGAACGCAATTATTAAGTAAGAAATAAGTTACTTACCTGTAACTGCAGTTATCCAGTATTGGTATCTTTCATAGATTCACATGCTTGAATCATTCCCCGTCGTTGAAGTGGGAGTCCCACAGTACATTAAATAAAGCAGTAACTAATAACTTCCATAGGCTATCATGGAGGCAATCATGTATTTATTAGCCTATCAACCTCTTTTTCTAAAAAAGGATCAAACTTAGACACAACCAATCAGCACCTAGCACCCTCTAAAACCTTCCCAAGAGAGGCTGAATCCCTCAGATTTTCCAGCACAAGTGTGGCTAGTAGTACTGTAATGCCAGAGGAGCCTCTCCGGGGAGGAGGGTGGGTTGCATGTGAATCTATGAAAGATACCAATACTGGACAACTGCAGTTACAGGTAAGTAACTTATTTCTTATCCAGTATTGGGGTATCTTTCATAGATTCACATGCTTGAATCAGAAATGTAAGCAGTTATAAACATATATATATATATATATATATATATATATATATATATATATATTATCTACTGGCGGTCGCCAGTAGATAGTTATAGTTACAACCTATTATCCATAGGAAATCCGCAGCATTCTATTTGAAATAACTCTCTTGCCGGTTGACGTATCTTCGCAAAATTTTCAAACTTTATGGCCCGCTCCGGTCCGCTCCTACCCTGAAAGTCTCGGGGGATTCGTCAAGCGGGGGCCGAGAAAAAGGGGGGTCCCAAAACGCGTTTTCCCCATGCAATTTTCCATAGGAAACTTTAGACACGGCTACAGCCCGAACTGCTGAACGGAATTACACCAAATTTGGCAAAGAGGTAGTTCTTGGTTCAGAAAGAACCCTTTTGTTAAATGGTGTAAATCCGTTCAGTAGTTGCTGAGAAAATCAAAAGTAAAAAGATAGTGATATCTATGGCCGAGTAGGGTCCGCGTACCCTCAGCGCACCCTGCGCGCACCGTCCCGATCACGAGCTGCATGTTAATTGGCTGTCAGCTGGCTGTCAACATTCCGATTCAGGAAATGTTGGCAGCCATTTTGTCCCTCGGTAGAACCGAGGGACAGAAACAAGTGCGCAAAGCGCACAAAGGGGGCAGGGTAGAAACACCCTGACCCCTAGGTTTGCTCAGGGGGTCCCACAAGGACCCCCTGGGCAAAAATAAAAGAAAAATTTTTTTAAAAATCGGCAGGATGCGCTCAGGGTGCGCGAATCCTGCCGAAAAAAATCGAAGCGCGGTCTCCTCGCTTCGATTGTATTTGCCCCCGGGTGGCCCAAGTCCCGGGGGCATGGTGGGGGATAATTTAATGTGTGGGGGGCCTCAAAGGGCCCCCAAGCCCGGGGACTGCCACCCCTCGGGGCTTTTTTTAAAATGGTGCGGGTGGGCTCTGAGCCCTCCCGCAGCCCCGAGGACCACCACCTCCCCGGGGCTTTTTTAAATAAATTGAAAAACCTGTGTGGGGGGGGCTCCAGCCCCCACACGCCCGAGACCGCCACCTCCCCGGGGCACTAAACATTTAAATATGGGGGTCCGTTACGGACCCCAGAGCCCCGGGACCACCACCTCCCGGGGCTGTGAACTGAATGGGAGGGGGCCGCGTGGCCCCCTCCTGGAGCCCCTTGATGGCCCTGGGGACCACCACCCCCAGGGCCGGCTCCTGCAGTGTCCCGGGTGCCTACCCCGGGACACTGCTGTTTGCAATGACAGGACGGGAGCCTCGCGGCTCCCGTCCTGTCATTGCAAACTGCTTTGGATATTGGAAGAGAGAGCAGGAAACCTGCTCTCTCTTCCAATATCCAAAGCCGATTGCTTTCCACATGGGGAGCAGCATGTTAGCTGCTCCCCATGTGCTAAGCAATGCCGGCTCCCGTAGGACACGGGGAGCCGGCGGGACTGTGGGGGATTGGGGACCCCCACAGTCCCCAACGAGAGGGCCAGCCCCGGGGGATGGGGTCCCGGGGCAAGTAGTGGCCCAGGAGGGGGCCACGCGGCCCCCTCCCCAAAGTTTAAAAAAAAAAATTTTTTTTAAAAGGGGTATGGCCGGCCCCGGGGGATGGGGTCCCCGGGGCCTTAAATAGCCAGAGGAGGGGGCCACGCAGCCCCCTCCAAAGAATAAAACAAAAATTGAGGCCATGCCCCGGGGATGGGGTCCCCGGGGCCAATACAGGCCCAGGGAAGGGGGGCCACGCGGCCCCCTTCCTGTTTTTTTTTAAATAAAAATTTAAAAAAGGGGTAAGGCCCTGGGGGATGGGGTCCCCAGGGCCCAAAAACAGGAAAAAGGAAGGGGGCCACACAGCCCCCTTCAGGGGACAAAAAAAATAAAATAAAAAAAACGATCGGGCCCGCAGGCCCGCCCCCTTCCTTCACCACTCTGCAAACGCGCCCCTGGCGCGTTTGCAGAGGGGAACGATTCCCCTTGAATACTGGGGGTCCCTGGGGGCCAACTAGCCCACCAGGAACCTCCAGTATGCGCCAGGGAGCTGCCTTGCAGAGAGGTGTACAGAGGCCACGCCCCTTTTACACCTCTCTGCAACGCAGCTCTGTGGCGCTTTTGGAGGTATATGGTGGGCTAGTTGGACTCCGGGGACCCTCAGGATTCAAGGGGACTTAATCCCCCAACTTAAAACGCGCCACGGGCGTGTTTGCACAGTGGTGAAGGGAGGGGCGGGGCTTCAGGTGACATGTGTGCAAACAGGCCCCGTGGCACGTTTTAAGATGGGGAATTAAATCCCCTTCAATCCTGAGGGTCCCTGGGGGCCAACTAGCCCAACAGGTACATCCAGAAAGCGCCACAGAGCTGCGTTGCAGAGAGGTGTAAAAGGGGTGTGGCCTCTCTACACGTCTCTGCAACGCAGCCCCTGGCGCATATTGGAGGTTCCTGGTGGGCTAGTTGGCCCCTAGGGACCCTCAGGATTCAAGGGACTTAATCCCCCAACTTAAAACGCGCCACGGGGCGCGTTTGCACAGATGTCACCTCAGGCCCCGCCCCTCCCTTCACCATTGTGCAAATATTCTTCTAAAATCATCCGAAATACGAATTCCGATTTACTCACCTGTTATAAGGAGAGACCTCAGTGCTGCATCTTTCAGCCGAGTACTGGTCCTGAAAAGTAATTTTAACCGTACTTACCAGTAACTTGAATTTCCTTCCATAGGATATCATTGCCTGCTTTTTGCTGAAAAAGTTTCTAAGTGTTGATTTTGAAACATACAAATATTCCTCTAAAATCAGCCGAAATCCGAATTCTGATTTACTCACCTGTTATCAGGAGAGACCTCAGTGCTGCATCTTTCAGCCCAGTACTGGTCCTGAAAAGTAATTTTAACCGTACTTACCGGTAACTTGAATTTCCTTCATAGGCTAACATTGACTGGTTTCACTTGGAAATTCTTCTAAGTGTGGAGTTTTGGAACTTTATAATATTCCTCTAAAATCAACGAAAGCACGAATTCCAATTTACTCACCTGTTATCAGGAGAGAACCCAGTGCTGCATCTTTTAGCCCAGCACTGACCCTGAAAAGTAATTCTAACCGTACTTACCAGTAACTTGTATTTTCTTCCATAGGAATCCATTGTCTGGTTTTCAGCAGAAAAGTTTCAAAGTGTCGATTTTCACAAACTACAAATATTCCTAAAAAATCGCCTGTATGACTTAAACGCATTCTTTCAACTGTTTACAGGAGATGCACCAGTGCTGGATCCAGGATCCAACACTGAGTAAGAAAAAGTAACGATAACAGTTTTTACCTTCTAAGTGAATTTCCTTCCATAGGATAACATTGGTGATTCTATGAGAAAAAGTTTCTAAGTGTCAACTTTTAAAGTACAATAATATTCCTAAAAATCACGACTGTAACCAAAACGCTTTTACTCAACTGTTTACAGGAGATGTCCCAGGACTGAATCTAGGATCCAGTCCTGTGGTTAGAAAAGTAATCCATAAAGTAACTAATTGCATTTAACTAGAAATTCACATTGAGCTGAATGTTGCATTGTGTTTGAAAATGTGTTGCCCATTGCAACAACTGTAACTACTGTACTTAAAAGTCTATTGCCTATGTGCAAAGTATTTAAACTAAAGTAATTCATTCTGAGAAAGTATTTTTGTAATGTAATGTATAATGTAATTACAATGTAATTTAAAAAATAAAATATGTAAAAAAAATTGTTTCTAAAAATGTAGTAAATCAGTATGAAAAAAATTTATATAACAATTAATACATTTAAAAATTGTCATTTACAAAACCTTTGAAATTCACTGAAAAAACCGTAGGTTTCAGACATGTTATAGTTACAAATTAGCATTTAAAAAACCTTTGAAATTCACTGAAAAAACCATAGGTTTCAGGGACGTTATAGTTACAAATTAGCATTTAAAAAACCTTTGAAATTCACTGAAAAAACCATAGGTTTTAGGGACAGTTATAGTTAGTTGGACATTGCACTCGTACAAAACCCGTGAAATTCCCCGTTATAGTTAGTCCAGCTAACTATAACTCGCGCCCCGCAATGCACTGCTGATGACGTCACATATTACATCACTCATGACATGGTCAGTGACATCACTGATGACATCTCAAATGACATCACTGATGACATCACTGATGACATCATCCATGTGATAATTTCATGCATCTTCTCACACCCTAATATAACCTTTGATACACCCACTCTAAATTACAGACTGCCATTCGCAAAACCATAGACACTCCAACACCAATAACTACATACCCACTCACTGATTCTTAGGTCTACGCACACATCCACTCACTCACCCGTACAGTCACTCATACTTACGGTCACTCAGTACAGGACTATCATATGCACTCATACTCCTATATAGACACTCAAACACCGCCACTCATCCATAGAGGTACTCACACACCTAGTCAGTCATGCAAATAATTAAACACACTACCATTTACTCACCTATACAGTTATACACACACCAGCTCACTTACTCATACAAATACTAGCACATTCTTACGCTCTTATACAATCACTGATACAAGCACACACTCATCCATACAGCCACTATCACAATCACTCACTCTCGCTTATAGCTATTTATATACTCCAACACACATATATACTGCCTTTCACATATGTAGTTACTCACACATGTACCACTGGGACATACATTCACTCACTAACACACTCTTACACACACTTACCCACCCATACAGTCTAGCACAGATGCACTCTTGAAACCATCCACCCAGTGAATCACCCACTCACACATCTATGCACAGAGTCGCACACACCCCTCCCACACAAACACTCAGGCACCCATACAGATACTCACACAAGCATTCAATAACTCATATAGACACTCATGTAGCTATTCACAAACACATGCAGCCACTTACACAGCAACAGACAGACGGATACAGACATTCACCCAGTTTAGTCACTAACCCATGCATTCAGTAAGATACGTTAAATCACTCACTTATACAGTCAGTCACGCACCTACTAAATCATCCATACAGACACTTACACACCCACTCATTCTTCAATACGTCTTTTCCTATATATATAAAAATATTTAAACTTTACAGAAACACACAGTCATTGGATGATGTCATCAGTGATGTCATTTGAGATGTCATCAGTGATGTCATCAGTGATATCACTGACCATGTCATGAGTGATGTAATATGTGACGTCATCAGCAGTGCATTGCGGGGCGCGAGTTATAGTTAGCTGGACTAACTATAACGGGGGAATTTCACGGGTTTTGTACGAGTGCAATGTCCAACTAACTATAACTGTCCCTAAAACCTATGGTTTTTCAGTGAATTTCAAAGGTTTTTTAAATGCTAATTTGTAACTATAACGTCCCTGAAACCTATGGTTTTTTCAGTGAATTTCAAAGGTTTTTTAAATGCTAATTTGTAACTATAACATGTCTGAAACCTACGGTTTTTTCAGTGAATATATATATATATATATATATATATATATATATTAAGCACTTATAGTGGATGGTGGGTAGTCCTAGTAACATCTTCCAATGTATACACAAAACGGTTTGTTTTGTAAAAGTGCTGGTACTGAGACAGTTCAAATAACAAAGGCAATGGTCTGTATCATAAATATTTCCATCGTCATATTAATCAACTATATGACTTTTAAAACCATAAAACACACATGTACATTCCTTTTTTTTTTTTTTAAGGGATATAAATCCTCTAATTAAAGAGGTTTACCTTATTGAAATAAGTTTCGTAGCACTGCCTGTCCTACGGCTGCGTCAGCCCACTGCGTTGATTCCAGGCAGTAATGCTGCGTAAGCCTATGTGTTGTCTTCCACGTTGCAGCTCTACAGATCTTTTCTAGCGGTACTCCAGCAAACATAGCAGCCGATGTGGAGACTACCCGAGTGGAGTGCGCTTTCACTGTCCTTGACAATGGTTTGCCAGCTTTATCATGACAAAATTGGATTGTGCTCGCAATCCATCTGGCGATAGTAGTTTTAGAAACTGCAATGCCCTGGCGGCCTTGCCCAAGAGCTACGAATAGCTGATCTGTTTTGCGTATAGATTTAGTCCTTTTTTAAGTAAAATTTAAGACATCTTTTGATGTCTAAAGTGTGTAGCGTTCTTTCTGCAGGAGTAGACGGATTCGGGAAGAAAGTTCTTAAAATGGCTGGTTCGTTCAAATGGAACTGAAAGGGAACTTTAGGGATGAATTTAGGGTTCGTCCTGAAAATGACCATTTCGTCCGTAAAGCGCAGAAATGGATGCGCTATGGTAAAAGCTTGTATTTCACTAACCCTTCTCGTGGATGATAGTTATCACGTCGTCGAAAGATCCCGTGGTTTGAACCCATTGGCATTGAAGTTCTTCTTGGAGAGGCCTCATATATAGGTGCGCTAGTGGCACCAGGTCTATTGCGGAGGAGAGCATTCCCAGTAGAGACTTGAATATTCTCACAGAAGCATACTTTTTTCTGGAAAGTTTGAGTGCCAGCGCTTGTAACCGCTCTTGTCTTTCCTGGGAGAGGAAAGCTTTGTTTTGAATGGTGTTCAAGTTGGCTCCTAAAAATGTCATTGTCTGACTTGGAGAGATTGATGATTTCTGTTGATTTATCGAGAGTCCTAATTTGCGGAACAGATGTAAACAATCGTCTGTGGCAGCTTTGGCTAGACGAGCTGATGGAGCTTTCAGCAGCCAATCGTCTAGGTATGGGAATACTTGATGACCCTGGTTCCGCAAGGCAGCTTCCACTGGAGCCAGGAACTTCGTAAAAATTTATGGAGCAGATTTGAGGCCAAAGGGAAGGACTCGAAATTGATAGTGGGTACCAGCCACTGTGAATTGGAGAAATTTTCTATGTTTGGGATGTATAGGAACGTGAAAATACGTGTCCTCTAGATCCAATGAAGTCATGAAATCTCCGATGTTGAGCCGTCCCAGGATGTCGGAGAGCGTGACCATCCTAAATGTTTGACTTTTGAGGAATTTGTTTAATTTCCTGAGGTCTGAGATAGGTCTCCACTCTCCCGATTTTTTGCGAATAAGGAAGAAGCAGGAGTAAAAATCTTTCCTTCTCTGAGGAAATGGGACTCTTTCTATTGCCCCTTTCTGGAGCATAATCTTTGCTTCCTTCTTGAGTAAGTGAAGACGAGGGGGGTGCGATCCCCTGGGTGGAGAGTTTGGAGGGATTTGGGTAAATTCCAGAGTGTGGCCATAAGAGATGAGGTCCAGTAGCCACTTGTCTGATGTGATATTGCGCCACTGATGGATATGTCTGGAAATCTTTGCACTGGTTGGGAAGGGGGAAAAAGTAACTGGTACCCTGTTGTGATCACTGTTTGCGACCCGAGTCGCGGGCTTGTGACGCTGGCTTTCGTCGGGAGCCCTGTCTGGAGAAACCAGCTGTTGTTGCTTGTCGGAAGGATTGTTGTTGGTATCCTTGGCGATATTGTGGTTGGTATGATTGGTAAGTCTGGGTACGTTGGTAGTTTCCTCTGTACCCAGAAAAGCCACGACCTTGAGCTCCCCGAAAGGGCACTTTACGGTACTGAAGGGTACCTAGCGCTTTGGCAGTATCTGTATCTTTCTTTATTGTTGTGAGAGCTTAATCTATGTGGTTGCCGAATAGGCTATCTCCTTCGTATGCCATGTCGAGAATTTTAGACTGTACTTCTGGGCGAAAGGATGTTGCCCTTAGCCACCCCTGACGTCTTAAAACGGCCGCTCCAGCTAGTTGGTGAAAGCTTGTGACTATATCCATAGCGCAATCTATGATTTCGGCCCCTGTACGTTCTCCCTCTGCAAGGATCTTATTAAATTCTTCCTTATTTTCCTCTGGAATAAGGTCTCTCATTGTTCCTATATCGGACCACATTTGCCGATCGTAGCGGCCTAGGATGGCCAATGCATTTGAAGCTCTAACAGAGATTGCCGCCATTGAGGAAAATCTTTTTCCAATGGAGTCTAAACGGCGACCCTCTTTATCAGGTGGAGATGTGAAGGGAGTAGATGGGTTTTTCGATCTCCTTTGGGCTGCCTGGGAAATCACAGAGTCCGATTTGGGGTGACCTGTATTTCTTGTCCAGTCTTGGTAGCACCGGAACCACAGAAGCTGGTGTCTTCATTACTTTAATACCCTCTTGTCAGATATAGTCTATGATAGGTATTGACCTGATTGACTTCCTTGACTGCTCTTTAAAATCATAAAGAAAGCAATCTGAGTGTTTTACAATTGTAGGCAGGTGGAATCTGGCCGTAGCTCTGTCCATTAGGTTATGAAAACCTCCAATATCCTCCGGAGGTGAGTCTGAAGGATGACGAGGAGGTGGGGATGGTGTTGGTACTATTTAGTCATCCCATTCATCCGTAGGCGGATGAGGATCATGAATTTCTCCCTCCTCAGGCTCTTCTTCCGAAGTGGTTGGATCCTCTCTAGGAGGTAGAGGAATTATGGAACGTGGCGTCAGTCTAGGCGTGGCAGGAGGAGGAGGTGGTGGTGGTGTCAGAGGAGCCACAGGTGGAGGAGGGGGCACTGTGACGCGGTCCTCTTGAGGAGGAAATCTCTTTTTGTAATCCGCCAGCATGTTTTGTAAGTCCAGTATTAGGGATGAAGGCAGTTGAGCAGGTTCTTGCCTCGGCTGTTGATAATATCTGAACTGGTGATACTGTGCATGAGGGACAGGATATTGTTGATAGTACTGCTCCTCATCGTATTAGTCCTCATCCTCTTCCTGACACTTTACATTCAGTTTGGAAGGGCTATGCGCAGTCCCAAATGGACCATCATCAACATCAGTTTCCTCTACATCTAGCAGATGACTTGGAGGCAGTGGAGAAACCTTTGGTGTCTTGAATTCAAGTTGTGATGACATTTTAGGTAATCTAGATGGTGTAGATTGCAGAAACTGAGTTAACGGGCCCGTAGACAATATTGGAATGATCGTCGACGATGCCGTCGTCGAGGCCGTCGTCTGCGAAGTTGCCGTCGACGGTGGAATTATCGTCGTTGACGATGGCGGAAATGCCGTAGACGGTGGCATTGTCGTCGACGATGTAGCCTTCGTCGGCGATGGAGTCGTCGTCGACGATGAAGTCTTCGTCAACGGTCTCGTCGATGATGAAATTTTAGTCGACGGTGGTGTCTTCGTCGACGGAGTCGTCGTTGATGATAAAGGTAATGCAGATGGTATAGAACCTTTTATACTCGCCGTCGAGGTAGTCAGTGCCGTCGAAGGTCTCGATGACGATAGAGTTGTCGTCGTCGGTGTTGCTGAAGTGACAGGCGTCGACGATGAGCTTGACGCCGATGAGGACTTGAGACTGAATTTTTGACTGCAATGACCTGAAGATTTTGGCTTTTCCTTAGATGTCCCAGAAGAATGAGGGGAAGTTATCTCTGAGGAGACCTTAGGCTGTTTCTCCTTTTTTTGAGATTCTCTGGTCAGATGAGAGACTTTAGAATGTTTCCTGCTCTCTTCAGGCTGACCCTCAGGCGACCTGGGCCTCTTATGAGTTTTTGAGGACGTGTCGCTCTCCTAATCCGATGAAGCCCCTTGCTTCTTCTTCAGCCACAATAAAAGTCTGCCCTCTCTGTCTCTAAGGGTCTTAGTTGAGAAAGTGCGGCATATTTTACATTGTTTGGCCTCATGATGGGGATAGAGGCAATAGATGCAATCCTTGTGGGCATCATCAATGTGCACTCTCTTCTTCCCACAGGATTTACAAGTCTAATTAGTCCCTTCTTATCAGACATTTTTCTATATATATAGGAACAAGACTTATCTGAGAAAATTTGAAGAACTGAGCAGAGCTCAGGGAGACTACCTTCACACATGACGTGCAGTGAAAATCTGAGGGATTCAGCCTCTCTAGGGAAGGTTCTAGAGGGTGCTAGGTGCTGATTGGTTGTGTCTAAGTTTGGTCCTTTTTTAGAAAAGGAGGTTGATAGGCTATTAAATACATGATTGCCTCCATGATAGCCTATGGAAGTTATTAATTACTGCTTTATTTAATGTACGTGGGAGTCCCACTTCGACGACGGGGAATGATTCAAGCATGTGTATCTATGAAAGATACCCCAATACTGGATAAATCTGATTGATGATGAATTATAACTTTAGAGGCAGTCATATTTAATAATATTGTGATCACTATGAAAGCAATATAATGATCACTTCTGACATTTGAACATTCAAATATTCGAAGGACCTTTCTAATGAACCACGCGTGATTGAGTCGTGTGTATGTTTTGAAGTAGAGGGAACAAAATCTATCTGCGTGTGCAGAGGAGATACATGGCACATATAAATCTTAAACAGTTTATCAAGAAAACAATCGCTTCATTCACACATTACATGAAATCCCTTGACCAAGATCCCTCAAAACGAGTGTTGAATATTACTGTCCAAACTCTTGTCTGAAAAGGGCATCGTAATCATGGAGGGATAAGGTCTGCCTGATTTTTCTGGCTGATATAATTGTTATGTAGAGCTTTCATACACTTCCAGTAATTTCTTTCAAATTGCCCACTGAGGTGATATCACATCAGTGAATAACCACACAGGTGGCCAGTGAACATCCACTGTCATTGCTCACTGTTGAACTCCAGTGAGAGGAAGTGATGAACAGATCATCTACCGAGCGATCTTCTACCTTCACCAGGTATTGTTATACTCACAGGAAGCAGTGGAGTAGCAGATCCTGAAACATTACCTACCTTATGCTAGCCTTTCTTTCTAGGATGTATCTGGGCTTCATACACCCAAGAGAAACCTCAGGCGTCTGCTTGTCTGTCAGCCTGTCATCGGTGTTCGCTTGCAGTGTACAGAGAGGAGGGAGTAGAAAGTGTGGCAGGCAGTAATTCATTATATTGGAAGAGAGAGAGAAAATGTTTGAGGAAAGAGACCTGGGTGAATGAATACCATATATGATTTATATATTCAGTGATAGGAAAGGCCTAAGGTGTACATAGGTATTCCAGGAATTTCAGGGAGGCCATATTTGGTATGGGCTGCCCAAGGCTCCTTGCCACTCTACAATTCTATAGTTCACCTTGGTTCAACATTTGACGTTATGCTGTCTTTCCTTTTTTTTTTTTTTTCAGTTTGTTTCAATCAACACTGAAAACTCCAGCTCTGTACGCTATGACTTCTGATGAAATCCAATAACAATACACGGCTAAGAATGGGAAAATCAGACATATCTGTCGCATTTTTAATAACATCCACTGCCACCCCTGTGGCAGACAAAATAATCAGGCCCCATCCCATATCCTCAAAAAACAGGGATATCAGGATTGCACGGGGAAGAAGGGATCAGCAGTCAGAGCAGACTCAGCCCAGCTTGCAGCCACATACAACCACCTCTTTCCTTTTGACAGGCAGCTCCAAGTTGGTCACAAACAGGGGGTGCCCAGGATGCTAGGACCATTCTTGACACCCCTTCTGCTTCCCAGTGGAACCACCTTCATGGCCCACAGAGAAAGGGATAGGAGTCTGCTCTTGTAGGGGTAGGGCTAAAGGAGGAGCATAAAAGGGAACTCATTAGTCTCATGAGAGAGCCACAGAAACAGGCAGCTCTTTCTTCTGTGGCCAATTCAACAGCCGGGTTTGGGAGATGGGAGGTGCATACCATCCTCAAAATATAAGGAAGGACACTCTGAGTCTAAAAGGTTGGATGTTGTGACTTGGTAGCACTCAAGGACTGCTGACCACTACTCTTCTTCGTAGGCACCTTCCATTGACCTGCCTCTCCCTGAGGGCTACAGGATGTACACATATCTATAAATTTTATAAGGACAAGAGATTGTTATGAAACCTTTAGCTATTGTGTATTAAAGCCTACTGGGTGCACGGAAGTAGCCAATGATGGACATGACAATATATAAATAAAGGTCTAAAAAACTGCAGCTCCGAAATTGGAAAGGTACATAGCTTGACATCTGACACATGATTATAAAAACCACCACAAAAGGTTAGAGCAGAGACGGCTTTAGGATCACATGATGTTCCTCTATGTAAATAAAAATCAGAAAGGTTTTGGTGGTTGATATCAAAGGAAGCCAGTTCACTGAAAAGATAAATAAGTTACTTACCTGTAACTGTAGTTCTCCAGTATTAGAATCTATCATTGATTCACATGCTTGAATCATTCCCTGCCGTCGAGATGGGAGCCCCCGGTATATTAAAATAGCAATGCAAAGTTAACAAACTAGAAAAAAGAACTAGGCCCATTTCAGTTTTGTAACCTATCTTGGTTATTTTGTAAAAGAGACCAAACATAGGTTTCAACCAATCAAAACACCCTACCCTCTAGAACACTCCTGAGAGAAACCTCAGACCTTCAGATTTTCATAGCACTAATGTAAGACATACACCTGTAAAGATCCTGAAAGGTGAGCTTCTCAGGGGAGGAGGGTGGGTCGCCTGTGAATCTATGAAAGATTCCAATGCTGGAGAACTACAGTTACAGGTAAGTAACTTATTTTCTTACTCCAGTATTGGATCTTTCATAGATTCACATGCTTGAATCTGAGTAGCCAGCAGTTACAAGCACATTTTTGGTCAATAGACTAGTTTAATGTGTCAATTTTCCAACCATTAAAAACAAGACATGCCTTAAATTGTGAGCTGTAAACTGGCAATAATTTGTTACCCAACAGACCTCAAGAACTTCAGACCCATCTCCCTGCTCCCCTTCCCAGCCAAAGTCCTCCAGAAGGCCATCAAAGCCCAACTCTCTGAGTTCATCAAAGCGGACCATGTCCTGGACATCTCCCAATCCGGCTTCCGAAACAAACACAGCACCGTGACCGCACTCCTTGCCGCCACCGACGACATCCGCTCCCTCCTCGACCGGGGTGAAACCACAGCCCTCATCCTTCTGGACCACTCGGCCGCCTTCGACACCGTCTCCCACCGCTCCCTAATCCCGAGACTCCACGTCACCGGCATCTGCGACAAGGCCCTGGACTGGATCCACTCCTTCCTCACCGGTCAAACACAGCGAGTTAGACTTCCTCTGTTTCTCTCAGAACCTACAAAGATCAGCTGTGGAGTGCCCCAGGGCTCCTCCCTGAGCCCCACCCTCTTCAACGTCTAGATGGCTCTGCTTGCAGCCATCGTCAGGAAACCATGGACTCAACATTGTCTCCTATGCCGACGACACCCAGCTGATCCTCTCCCTCACCAATTAACCCACAGACGCCAGAAATACTGCCACCTGGATGAAAGACAGTTGCCTTAAGTTCAACTTGGACAAGACCGAAGTCCTCATCCTGTGACCCATCCCCTCAACATGGGATGACTCCTGGTGGCCTGCTGCCCTGGGAGTTCCTCTCCACCCCCACGGACTACACATGAAACCTCGGCATCATACTGGGCTCCTCGCTCACAATAAACTGCCAGATCAACGCCGTATCATCATCTTGCTTCCACACGCTTCACCTGCTTCGTAAGACATTCAGATGGATCCCCACTGAATCCAGAAAGACGGTCACCCACGTGCTCATCATCAGCAGACTCGACTAAGGCAATGCACTCTACATCGGCATCACTAAGAAACTCTTCAGGAAACCACAGAACGTTCAAAATGCCGCAGCGGACTGGTCCTCAACCTCCCCGCTGTAGCCACATCACCGAACACCTTCGAGAACTCCACAGGTTCCCAGTCAACAAAAGAATCACTTTCAAGCTCCTCACACATGCCTAAAAAGCCCTTCACAACGCAGGACCATCATATCTGAACCACCGCCTCTCATTCCACGTACCCACCAGACACCTCCGGATCCACAAGACTAGAATCGGAGGAAGATCCTCCTCCTACCTTGCTGCCAAGACCGGGAACACCCTACCTCTCCACCTCAGGAAATCCCCGTCACTGACCCCATTCAGGAAGGATCTTAAGACCTGTCTCTTAGACTGAACCCCAGCACCCAGACGGATCAGCAGCCCCCCCAGCGCCTTGAGACCCTCACGGGTGAGTAGTCACGCTTTACAAACCAGTGATTGATTGATAAATGGCAGAGATATAATTATAATACTAATAATAGGTTAAAGCAAAAATATACCAAATCCTATACAAATGAATAGGGAATAGGAGGCAAAGTGTACATCAGCGAGGAAAAAATGTGCAAAGTTTTAGAGAAGAGAGGAATGAGGGGTGAAGGAGAAAACTCACCGTTAATGAAAAATATTCCTCAGCACCACTTGGCCCACTGCCAACCGTGGAGTCCAAGCAGTAGTGCTTGGTAAAGGAATGAGTACTCTTCCAGGTAGCAGCTCGGCAGATGTCCTGGATGGGTACTCAGGCAAATAGAATGGTTGATGTTGAGACCGCTCTTGTAGAATGGGCACGCACCGGCGCCCAGAGAGGCTTTCCTGCAGATTGATGGCAGTACTGAATAGCACTTGAGGTCCAACATGCAATACACTGTTTGGATAGGGGATAGCCCTTACGAGGAGCACTATAGGCCACAAAGAGCTAAGGTGATTTCCGATAGGCTTTAGTTCTTTGAAGATAGAATTTAAGACATCATTCTATATTCAGCAAATGAAGAGCCCTTTCCGCTGGTGTTGTAGGTTGTGGAAAAAAAGGTTTTGAGGATAAGAGGCTCATTCAAGTGAAAGTCCGAAGGAACTTTGGGAATTAATGTAGGGTTGGTACGCCGGACCAACCTGTCATCTCTAACTTGAAGAAATGGTTCCTGGATTGTATGAGGCTGAATTTCACTGACCCTTCTAGCAGACGTCAACACTAAAAGTAGGGCAACCTTCCCTTCCATGAAATGAACTTGAGATCAGCTTTATGGAAAGGCTCGAAAGGGTGCCTCATGGGTTGCGAAAGGACTATGCTAAGATGCAGAGTGGTGGACGAGGTCTGACTGGTGGAAAGACCCTAAAAAGTCCTTTCATGAACTGCTTACTAATCCTAGTTGACCATAAAGAGGGCCCTGAAGAGGTCCTTCTAAAACGAGGTATTGCAGCTAGATAGACCTTAATGGAGGCATGAGCATATCCAGATTTCACCCAAAAAAGGTTGTAAAGAAGGATTTCATGAGGTGAGGAAGAGAAAGGATGTACTTTCGATTCTTGACACCAAAGGTAAAATCGCTTCCACTTCATTTTATATGTTTTGTTAGTGCTCTATGCTCGGGCATTGGAGAGAATTCAGATGGGAGGTTTAGAAGGTCAAACTCAAGGTGTTCAGGAGCCATGCTGCTAATCAAAGCGATTTGGGATCCCGGTGCAGCACCTGGCCCTGGGACATTATACAAAGAGATGGAATGGGATCCAAGAGGATGGGATGTTTCTCTGAAAGTAGGAGGAGTTCTGTGTACCAATGCTGACACGGCCATGATGGGGCTATGTGGATGATTCTGCAGGGTTCTGCTTTCATCCTTATCAGCAGTCGTGGCAGGAGGGGAAACGGCGGAAAAGCGTGGGCAAAGGTGCCTGCCCATGCCATCAAAAATGCATTCCCCAAGATCCTAAATGGTGATGCCAACTTGCGAAGTACCGGCATTTCTTGTTCTCTGGAGTTGCAAAAAGATCCACTGTTGGTTTGCCCCAATGGAGAAAGATCATGTCGAGTATCCCCTGATTCAATTCCCATTTGGGGCATGATGACTTGAGCCTGCTTAGCGTGTCTGCTGTTGTGTTTTGATCTCCCGGAAGGTGTTCCGCTCTTAAAGAGACTCCGTTTCAGCTAGCCCATTCCTAGATGCACTGCGCCTCCTGAGAGAGGAGGTGAGATCTGGTGCCCCCCACTAGTTGTCATAATGCATCGCGGTTGTGTTGTCTGTTCAGACTAAAACCACAGAGTTCTTTATCTTTGGCAGGAATGCTTGCAAGGCTAAATGCACCGCTCTGAGCTCCAGTAAGTTGATGTGGAGGTGGCGATGTTGCTGCTGCCAATGGCCACTGACCTGGAGATCCTGTAGAAAAGCTCCCCATCCATCTAGGGAGGCATCGGTGTTGATTATGAGCGTGGAGGGAGTGGTGAGAAAAGAGAGACCGATTGAAATATTTTTTCACTGGGTACACCAAGAGATGGCCTGGACCATTGCTGGTGTAATTGATATCAAATCCTCAAGTTCCTTCCGCTTGCCGCCATTGCAAATCTAGCTCTTCCTGAAGAGGATGCATTCTTACACGACAAAAGGGAATAAGAGGGATGCAAGATGACATCGCTCCTAGAAGAGACTTGTAACGTCGAACTGAAAGTGACATTTTACTTAGGATTAACTGAGCCAGCGATATCAATTTTGTCTGCCTTTCGAGCGATGGAAAGGCCTTGTTGAGAGTTGTGTCCAGAATCTCCCCCAAAAAGGTGATGTTGGTGGAAGGGTGTAAGACTGTATTTTCTCTGTTTAAGGTAAGGCCTAAACTGGTGAACAGCTTTGTGCAAGCTGCCGTGGATGACTGAGCTGCTGATATTTATGGTGCTTTGATCAGCCACTCGCCCAAGTAGGGAAACACCTGCTGTTGTTGCCTCCTTAGAAAAGCTGCCAACGGAGCCAAGCATTTGGTGAATATTCTTGGCACAGACTACAGGCCGAATGGCAGGACCTTGAATTGATAGTGGCTCCTGGCTATAGCAAATCGCAGATTCTTCCTGTGGGAGGGATGAATGGGGATGTGGAAGTATGCGCCCTGTAGGTCGAGAGTGGACATGCAATCTCCTGGGATTAGAAGTAACAAAATGTCCTGCAATGTGACCATGCGGAAGGACTGTTTTTTGAAGTCGGGGTTGAGAGTCCTCAAGTCTAGAATAGGTCGCCATTGTCTGAACTTTTTCCGTACCAAAAAAAAAGGGGAGTAAAACCCCGTCCCTCTTTTGTACACAGGAAGCAGTTCTATTGCCCCTTCTTGGAGCATCAAAAGGATTTCCAAACCGGGAGATGTAGATGTTTCACCGCTTGGAGGTTGGCCGGTGTGCATGATGTAATCTGAAGAAATTCCAGAGTATGGCCAAATTGAATAAGGTTGAGGACCCACTGGTCCGTTGTTATTTTTTGCCAATGTTGGAGGTGCTCAGAAATGTTTCCCCCTAAGGTGACATGTGAAGGAAGAGGGGAAGAGATAGCCGGAGCCTGAAAAGTGTCATTGGCGATGAGAGGAGTCCTTTCCCTGTCGCCCTGCTCTACCTCTAGGGGCAGATTTAGAGTAAGCTGCAGATGGTGGCTGATATTGAGTGTTCTGTGGTCGATATGGCTGAGAGGAGGAGGTGTAAGAGGGATACTGATATTGTTGGTATCCACCTATGTACGATGGAAGACCTCTTCCTCGCGCTCCCCTAAAGGGTACCTTACGGTACTGAAGCATCCCCAACGACTTGGCAGTGTCAGTGCCTTTCTTAATGTCCTGAAGTGCCTCATCAATATGCTTCTGGAACAGGGCCTATCCATCCAAAGGTAGATCAAGGATCTTGTTTTGCACCTCAGGTCGGAAAGATGTAGCCCTGAGCCAGCCCTGGCAACGTAAGACAGCTGCGCATCCCAGGGATCTAAAAGTTGTGGTGACAATGTCCATGGCGCAGTCGATAACTTCAGAGGATGCCCTCTCCCCTTCATGGAGGATCTTTTTTTCTTCCGTTTACTGGAGCTGATCTAAGTATAGAGCTAGGTTGCACCACATCTGATGATCATAATGTCCCAAGATTGCAAGAGCATTGGCTGCTCTAACTATGAGACCTGATATTGAAGAGAATCGTTTGCCAGCATTATCAAGGTGCCTGCCTTCTTTATCCGGAGGTGCTGTAATCGGAGCTGATGGGTTCTTAGATTTTCTCTGTGCAGCCTGAGAGATCACAGAGTCAGGCTTCGGATGGCCCACAAAACAGGCAGGAGCATCCTCTGGAGCTTTATATTTATTCTTCAACCTGGGAAGAACTGGTGTCACTGTGGCTGGGGTCTTCATGACTTTGAGGCCTTCCGCCCATATATAGCTGACAATTGGAATGGCCCATACAGACTTCCTAAAAGGCTCTTTAAAGTCATAAAGAAAGCGTTCTGTTTGAGATGTAGGCACTGGCAAGGCAAAACATTTGGCAGCCCTTGCCCGCAAATTATGGAATCCACCGATGTCTTCTGGTGGTGAATCAATGGGAACTGGTGAGGGAGAAGAGGGCGTGGGTATGAGACAGTCATCCCATTCTTGGTGCGGATCTCTAAGCTCTCCCTCCTCATGGTAATCATCAGTGGTTACTGGATCATGCTGATCAGCAGGGGGTGGTGACTGAGGAGTAACTGTTGGTAATAGAGCTAGATCTTGTGGAGTGGAAGGGACAGACAGTTGTCGAGGTGGTAATGCAGAGTGCTCAGCAGGAGCAGACGCTGATGGAAACCTTCTCTTGTAGTCTGATAACATGAACTGTAAGTCTGTGAGCAAAGAAGATGGCTTGCAGATCATTTCTTCTTGATATTGCTGGTGATATGATGAATACTATTTGTCAATAAATAACACACACATCTATATAGATAAATAATAGAATAAATAGTTGGATAAGTAAAATACTAAATATTTAAATTTAAATAGTGCAAGTGTATTTTCTCTTCTTCTTTTTAATATATTCAATATATTTATTTATACAATTCAAATTGTAAGATGCTATTATCATTACTGTTCTTCTGATGAACTTTTTTCAAAATGCTAATAAAAAATTATAGCACAGATATTGCTGGTGATACTGCTCCTGAGGAATATAATAATGTTGTTCCTCATACTCCTCATCATAGTCATCCTCTTGGCACTTTACATGTAACTGTGATGTGCTATGTGCATAGCCAAAAGGGCCATCATCATCGGAATCCTGTTCTTCCAACAGATGTGAGGGGACTAAGGGTATCACTTTACTAGGTGAAGTGACCTCTGGTGTAAGGTGTCTAATTCTAACTTGTTCACCGTTTTAGGTGAATTTTTCCTCGTCAACGAGGTTGTCGACGGAGCCGCCGTCGGTGTTGTTGTCAATAGAGGCACCAACGAAGACATTGCCATCATTGAAGCCATCGTCGCTGTCGTCTTGTCGTGCCGTTGTTACTGTCGACGATGATGACATTGGCGGGTTAAGGGTCGGCGATGATTGTGAAGGCCTCGACGACAATGGTGCAGTCGGTGATGGTGTCGACGGTGGAACGGAAATCGTCAATGTAAGTGCCTTGGCTTTGGACGCTGAAGACTGGTGGACATCACTCTGCGTCGACGACGATGAAGATTTTTTCACCGACAGTATCGTCGATGATGAAGACTTCGTCGATGGTAGAGTTTTTATCTACAGTTTATCCTTAGGGGGCACAGAGGAAGGCTTTTTAAAAGCATGCATGCCCTGAGGAGGTGATTTAGGCAGCTCAGAACTTGAATTCTTTGTTTTACTGTCCCCTAAGTAATGCCCTTGTATCTCCTTTCCTATTCTTTGAGGAGATTTAGATGGACTATGCCTATAAGACCCATGAGTGGCCTTTTTGGAGTCTTCTTTAGGGTGTTCGCTGGATGAATGAGTGTGAGGTGATCTCTCCCTCTTGTGAGATCTTCTAGATGAAGAAGAAGCCTCATCACTATCTTCACTGGAAAGCAGTTCCTTTCTGGCTTTCAGCTTTTGAACATAAATAAGTAGGCACCCCTCACGATCTCATCATGTCTTGGCAGAAAAGGTACGACATACCTTGCATTCTTTAGCCTGGTGGTTTGGATATAGGTAATAGATGCAGTTGCTTTGAGGGTCATCAGTATGAAGCCTTTTCTTGGAGCCGGTGGCACAGGCTCTGAAGAGACTTTTCCTTCCTTGTCTGACATAATAAAGTCAGGAAAAAGGAACTGTAGACTCAAGAAGTTGGTAGTAAATGGGCAATGAAGAAGAAAAAAACGATTTATAAAACCCTGACGCAGTTCAAATTAAGAAAACTGAGCAGAGCTCAGTGGAGGCTCCCTGGCACGACATGCAGCAGAAAATCTGAAGGTCTGAGGTTTTTTCTCAGCAGTGTTCTAGAGGGTAGGGTGTTTTGATTGCTTGAAACCTATGTTTGGTCTCTTTTACAAAACAACTAAGAGAAGTTACTAAACTGAAATGGGCCCAGGCCTTTTTTGTAGTTTATGTTAACTTTGCATTGCTATTTTGAGATAACGGGGACTCCCATCTCAACAATGGGGAATGATTCAAGCAAGTGAATCTTTGAAAGTTCCAAAACTGGAGTAAACAGGAATCCACAATGTATTGATTGTCTATCGGTGAAGCACATAGAATCTCTGGAAAGTCAACAACATTCATTTTATTTGGGAAATATGTCTGAACATACATGACATATAAATTGCAGTCTATGTTAATGCACTTTCAATCCAGATTGATATAACAGTAACACAATCCAGTCATGCTGCAGGACGTGAGAAGCTTGGTTCAGTAAATCTACACCTGTAAATTTACTTGTACACTTTGTAGTAAATTTAATACCTTTGTCTATTCACCATTTACCACTGTAAATATATTACAAAGTATAAACTTATCTCCAACCCAGAATTTAGGAGGTGGAGCTAAATTTATGAGTATGAAGTTACTCCGAGTAACTTTTCACATATAGGCACAGATCTTTGCCACCAGGGCGGAGATCTCCCAATAGTAACAATTAAATGTTAATTATTTTTTTATATTTCTCTTAAACGTTACAATACAGTTTATAAATAGGAAAGGGTTTACTCATTAGTGGGTGGGTGCATGTGCCTCCCTAAACGCCCCATTACTCCAACCTCTCCCATTGATTAGTAAGTATGCCCCCTTTTCCATGCACTCCCCTATTCCATTCCATATTTACTACTAAAACATAGGCATACACGTGCAGAAATGTCTGCAGTCCAGGTGGAGCTCTCACAAGTAGTCTATTGTAGTACTACTAAATGTACTACACTATGCAGTTTGTGAACTGCCCCTAATGTAAGCTTGGTCAGGCCCCTCCTTTAGTTTCTATGTAGGTCTCATATACATATAGATTGATAAATCAAAATCCATGGCCTGCAGGTTGTTAGAGTCACCTGATACAACATTTGGAAAAGGCCTCCAGATTGGTTTGCACTAATGTGTAGAAGTGAAAAGACTAAGGGCCTGATTTATATTTTGGTGGAGAGGGTACTCCGTCGCAATGGAGTCCCTCCCTGCCAATATAGTGGTTCACCCATCAAATTTAATTGTGGGCGGAACTTAAGTTTGGACACGGCGGAGACTACTCCATCTCTGCCACGGCCAAACTTCTCCAACGGCGTGACGGAGTAAGATCCATTGGAGAATTGGCTATATGTCCACCCACCCAATCAAGATGGATGAACCCATAACCATTTTTTGACTGTCCGTCACCGTCAGGCAAACCCTGGTGGTGAGGGACAGTAAAATGCAAGTAATGGTCCTTCCACCATGGTAAATGACTTTCATGGCACGGGAGCATTACTTTATTTTCCAAAAGAAACTCCAGTTTTGGAATTTTCTTTTTGAAAAGTTTGTTACAGGGCTGTATAATGCTGACACATCCTTTCACCAAACAGTGAAATGCATTGGCAGGAACTGCAGTGACAGCTGTTGCTGTCAATGCATTATAAATTAGCGCCTGCTTGGCGGTCATTTATAAATGTAGTGGGCGGCCCCTCTACCATAAAGATGGAGTAATTTACTCTGTACCCCATGAGGAATGACGGGCCATCCGTCAAATTATAAATTAGGCCCTAACTTTTATGGTGAGTGTTACTCCTATTTCAAGGGCTCTCTCCTTTCCCAACTTGTAACTATCCTATTACATTATAGCGAGCTCAGAAACTGCTTTTTATATCTGGTACAATTCAGAGCCAGGTACGGCCAGTATCATGCATGAATGAGCAGAAGCATTCAGCCAGCTCAGTACCTGCACAACTTACTTTCCCTCCATAAGAAGGAACCTATAAGAATAATGGCTTAGACAGTAGACTGATACTGCCCTGAGAAGAGGAGCTAGACTACAGACTATTAGTAATAGCCTCACCATTAATGTAGCATTATTATACTTCCACATCCTGACTCTCACATACTGGCAGCTTATTGGCAGAATGTAAAGCAAGAAAAAATATGAAATGGAGGAGACAGGGATTTATCAGATAGTCAAATAATAATGCAAACGGGCTGCTTAAAACCTCTTGGATGAATTATGCATGTCTCTGAGAGGCATAGTGGTGCAGAATGTGTTGTGTGCATTAGCCACCCTTGAGATATCTGGCAATGTTTGGCTTCCGGGTAGCCTTGTAAGCATCAGCATAATGTGTGTCAAGCAGATTGCCAGTGGACAGCAATTCTCTGGTTCTCCACAACCATTCAATCATGAGACCTTTCCCCACTGAATGGGGTCCAGTGTTCATCCAACAAATAAAGATCTTGCATCTAGTGTTCAGTTGGTTCCTAGAATGTCCGTGTACCACCAACCCCAGTGCTTGAAGAGGGATTCAAGGACATTGTAATGGTTAGCAGTCCTGTGTTCCAGCTCGTTGGCTGGAACTATGACCACGTCATCCGCAGGCCAGGCGTGGCCTGCGGGGTTAAAATAAAAGGCGAGAGCCCGCACGTGGGTTTTCTCCCGATACTAGTAAGCCTTGTGTGTGTCCCCATTATTTGCAGTTCGGCGTAACACTAGGCCTCACCTTGCTACTGTCCCCGAAGGTCAGCACATTGGCGACGAGGGGGGCCGTGACCCTCGCTTTCACTCAGCTGCCCCTGTCTGGCTCCTCCGCCGAAGTGCGTAACAGCCACCACGCCATGGAGCCGCGACCAGGCGCATTGCCTGGGACGTCGAAGGAGTGGCGTCTGAACTCTGTGGGTGAGTGCAGCCCGCTGCGGTGCCCCACGTGTCCAGCTGCTCTGGGGAGGCGCCCGGCGGTACCCAGCACCTGTCCTGGTCCTCAGGCGAGCTGCCCTGCACAAACCGACTGCCGCGCCACCCGCAGGACGAGTGCTGTCTCCGCGGAGGTGGCGCTGATCAGCGCGACGGCTGCCCCACCTAGGGAGACGAGGACGAGCCCCCTGCCCAGCGTGCACGCACGAGGAGCGTGTTTGGTGCCGCTGCAGTGCCCAGGGAGAGCGCGTAGGCCCCAGGAGGTAAGGGGTGAAACCGTCGAGGAAGTCAGTGACCTAAGAAGGGGGTCAAAGAAGGACTAAGCAAATAAAATTATAATAAATGAGTGGAGGACCAGTAAAAAAAATTTAAAAAGGGAGGAAGCACTACCAACTGCAGATGCTGCATGGTAGAGAAAGCAGTGAAGGCATATGCAGCACACCAGCAACAAAATACACAGAGCTGCAAGATTGAGAGGGCAGTAAGGAGACACACAGCACACCAGAAAAGAAGACAAGAGGGCACCCAACCAGATAAGGAAATAACAGCGAAGAGAATTAAGACACCGGACACTGCACATAGAGAGGGGACAAGAACAGAAGGAAGAAGGAAAGGCACTCACCCACAGAAAGTATGGGTGATGACGACCAAGCACAGGCACAACAAAGAGTCCCAGTACAACACGCACTTACCGAGGTACTGCCACCCTTCAGTGAACTGGAAGACCCGGCCACAGCGTCCCCGAGGTGGAAAATCTGGATAGAACGCCTGAATAACTATGTCGTAGCCACAAGGGAGACCGACGGGGCAGTGAAGAGGTGGTTACTTCTCCACTATGCTGGAGATGAAATATTCAAGTTATTCAAACACTTATCGAATACAGGCATCGCCACGGACTATGATGCTGCGGTTGCGGCATTAGATGCGCATTTCGACCCCCAACTTAATCCCGATTTTGAACTATTCAAATTGCGCCAGGTCCGCCAAAGGGAAGGAGAGTCGATTGATGCGTTTTACGCTCGCCTGCGCGAACTGGCCAGTACATGTACGGAGGACGATCAACCAAAGGAGATAAGGGCAAAGATCATCCAAGGGTGCCAAGAGAAGACGCTCAGGGGCCTCATCCTACGCCAGCCAAAAATCGCCTTTGAAGACATCCTCATATTAACAAGGACCCACGATCTATCCGCGGCAAGAGCAAACAAAATGGACCAGGCTCTAACGAAGCCTCAAGGAAGACCGGAGACCATCAAAACGGAGCAGGCTGGCGCCCTCCGAACAAGGACACGAAGTGACACACCCAAGAAGACAAGGCCCGAAGCGTCCAAGACGCGGTGTGGGTACTGCGGGCATGAGCCACATGCGGCGAAAGACTGCCCCGCGCAAGGCAAAACCTGCGTAAATTGTGGGATTCCCAACCACTTTGCAGCAGTGTGCAGGAGACGGAATCGAGGCCGAGACACCCGAGGACAAAAGCCACCCTCACGGACAGTACGACAACTGTCCATAACTGACTTCGCACAGAAGGAGGAGCCACAAAGAACAAGCCGAAGGTACCAAGGGCCGGAAGACTCATCTACGAAGGAGGATGAGGTGGAAACATACCTGATCTCGTTCACACGAGAGCTTAAGCGTCGCAGAAGGCCACAACCCACCTGTACGATCAAAATCGTAGGATCGGAAGTGAAGGCGATTATCGATACCGGGGCATCCGTAAACGTGATGGGCCTTCAGCAATACCGGCGCCTCCAACCTCGACCACCGATCACCCCGTCCCGGACCAAGATATTTGCCTATGGGAGCCAAACCCCTCTGCCACTGAGAGGAAAGATATCCGTTCCAGTCAGGTCAAACGACCAGGAAGTCACAACCATCATCCACGTCATAGATCGTGAAGCGGACACTCTAATCAGCAGTCACATTGCGGAAGACCTTGGCCTGGTGTCCTTTGCCAGGAGTGTCCAGGTACATCAAGTCGACGAGATACTAGACCAGTTCCCGGAACTCTTCCAAGGACTTGGACGCATTAAGTGCGACCCCATCAAGCTACACATCGACAAGTCCATCACCCCAGTCGCACTGCGACACAGGTGAGTCCCTTTTCACCTGAGGCCCTTGGTGGAAAAAGAACTAGAAAACCTTGAAAAACAAGGAGTGATTGAAAAGGTCTTGGGACCGACGCCCTGGGTGTCCCCAATGGTTATCGCGGAAAAGCCCAAACAGCTGGGTGCCATTTGCCTCTGCATCGACATGAGGTTACCCAACCCGGCCATCAAAAGAGAGCGCCACATCACGCCGACTATGGATGATATAATTGCGGAAGTCAACGGATCAAGGTGGTTTTAAAAAATCGACCTGAACGCGGGGTACCACCAACTGCCTTTAGCGGAAGAAAGCCGCTACATTACAACGTTTAGTACCCACCTGGGGCTGCGTCGTTACAAACGACTGAACTTCGGAATATCCTCAGCCGCAGAGGTATTCCAGAACACTATCCGCAAGATGTTGTCCGGGCAGCCCAGGGTGATAAACGTCAGTGACGACATCCTGATCCACTCTCCCACGGCCGCTGACCATCACAGACACCTGAGGAGTACCTTGCTCTGTTCTTCCAACCATCTCTAGAATTCTTCAGGTACGTGTTAAACCAGCAAGGCATCCAGGTGGATCCGAAGAAGTCGCAAGCTATCCGAAGCGCTCCAGCTCCAACCACACCTACCGAAGTGAGGAGCTTCCTTGGCATGGCCACCTACTGCGGGAGGTTCATCCCTGATCTCGCAATCCGCGCCGAGCCGCTGAGGGCTCTTACGAAAACGGACGTCAAATGGCACTGGGGACCGCGGGAAGAGGAGGCCTTTCAGAGCATCAAGGACGCACTACTGGGAGAGTCCACCCTCGCCTATTTCGATCCGGCGAAGCGGACAGAACTACTGGTAGACGCCAGTCCAGTGGGGATAGGGGCAGTGCTTCCCCAGGAACAGGAGCCAGGTCGGTGGGCAGCCTTATCGTTCGCCAGCAAGTCTCTGACCCCCACTGAAGCAAGGTATGCTCAGATCGAACGAGAGGCGCTCGCTATAAAGTGGGCCTGCAACCACTTCCACCTGTACCTGACGGGCCAGCCATTCACCGTGGTAACTGACCACCAGCCTCTGGTTCCCCTCTTCAAAGGGTTAGCCCCTCATCCACCTCCCCGTATTGAGCGATGGGCTGTACAACTCCAGCCCTACCAGATGGAAGTAGTATACAGGCCTGGGGCAAAGAACCCCGCTGACTTTCTGTCCCGACACCCAGCACCCAAGGGAGAGGCGGATGACCTCAAGGGGTTGGAGCAATACATAAAGATGATCTCTGTGGCGGCGTGCCCCCAGGCGATGACGCTCGTGGAAATCAAGAAGGCCGCCGAGCAAGACCCCATATACACCCGGACTCTCCAAGCGGTCCAAGAAGGGTTGTGGAAGAACTATCTTCAAAAGACTAACACGTGGGCGCCGGAAGACCGAGGAGGGTTGACAAAAATATGGAGGGTGAGGAGAAAATTGAGCACCACGGCAGATGGAATACTCCTGAGAGGCCCGAGGCTGGTAATACCGCAAGCTCTGAGGCAACGAGCAACTCAAATGGCCCATGGGGGCCACCAAGGTGTGACCAAAATGAAGGCAAGAATGAGAGAAAAGGTCTGGTTTTCAGAACTCGAGGCAATGGTTGAAGACTTAGTACGCCGTTGCCCGGCCTGCAAGATAACCAGCGCTCCCGAGAGGCTGACCCCGGTAATCACAGAAGAGGCCTGCACTGTCCCATGGTCGAAAGTGAGCATAGATTTTGGGAGTTTCCTTGGAGGGAAACACACGCTCGTCCTCGTGGATGCTTTTTCTACATATCCCATAGTGGAACCAGTCATGTCGACCGCCTTCGCCTATGTGGCCCCCGTCCTGGAGAAGGTGTTTGCCACATTTGGGTTCCCCACGGAGATCCGGAGCGACAATGGGCCCCCGTTCCAAGGGGCTGAGTTTGCTACTTTCCTCCATCAGCGAGGGATCCATCACCACCGCGTCATGCCCCAATGGCCCCAAGCCAATGGGGACGTAGAGCGTTTCATGAGGACCTTAAACAAAATGCTACGCATTGCCAGTGTGGAACAAGCGGATCCTGAGTGGCGTCTCCACGAGTTCCTCAGGGAATACCGGAGCACCCCACACTGCACCACGCTGCGGAGCCCCTGGTCCCTTATGTTCAAAGGGCCACGGAGAGACTTGATCCCTACGTGTCCAGGGTGGACACCCCCACCCCAGGACGTCCAGGAAACCCAGGCAAGGCGGGAATGGCAGAATCACCGGGCAAGCGTTCGACGCCACGCCGCACCCCTGTCACTCCGACCTGGTGCCCATTTCCTACTCAAAGACCGCCGGCCGGGGGGAAAGTTCCAGACCGTCCATGAACCAGGCACCTGGACAGTCGTTACCAGCAATGGAACCATGGTGACAGCCCGAAAAGGGAGCGAGGAAATATCTCGTAACATCTCCTGGTTCAAAGAGGTCCCGCAGAGTCTTTAGAGTCCGACCCTCGGCACCCGCCGAGCCCGGGCGGAAACACCCAGGGCCGAGAAGAAGACGAGGACAACACACCAGAATCTGCCCCACCAGGACCACTGCCTCCTGGTTCACCTCCAAGCCGGCCTACGCCAAGTGAACCATCCATCCGGGGCCAACAACATCGTTACAGCCCACGACCCAATCCTCACCCTAACCGTCATCTCCAGGATTTTGCTTGTTAAGACACTAGAGACTGATGCAACAGAACTGTGTATGTTTACCGAACATTCAGAAGCTCCGTTTCAAGATCCAAGTTGGAGAGGGATGTAATGGTTAGCAGTCCTGTGTTCCAGCTCGTTGGCCGGAACTATGACCACGTCATCCGCAGGCCAGGCGTGGCCTGTGGGGTTAAAATAAAAGGGGAGAGCTCGCACGTGGGTTATCTCCCGATACTAGTAAGCCTTGTGTGTGTGTCCCCATTATTTGCAGTTCGGCGTAACACTAGGCCTCACCTTGCTACTGTCCCCGAAGGTCAGCACAGACATGATGGTTAATTTTCACTTGTGGAATACATGAAGGAATCTTCCTAGACAGTCTGCTCTGAATTGAGCACTCCAGAAATGCGGAACACCAAGAAAAAGATATCATAGGAAATGGCCCAGTGACAGGGATTTAACAAAGGCTGGAATAGTGAAGGGGAGTGAATGTTGCTCTGATTTCAGATGTAAGTGAGGGCTTTGGTGGGTGTATTTTTATCACTGTTACGAAGGCCTTTAAAACTGACATTAACACCAGCATTTGTGGTGACGTCATTTTTTCAGGCGAACAACCTAGGAGTACCCTAATCTTGGTAAGAAGAATATGGGACCTACAAAAAACATAAAAAAATAACGGGCAATTATAGAGTAACAAGTGCATGTTAAGCTACTGCTAATTACATCCCCAGTAAGAGGTGAAGAAGCGAATAGGCCCAAAGAAACAGTCATGTGTAAGGACCATTCTTTTCTCAAGTCCTTTTGCTGGTACAACCACAGCACCAGGCACTAATGTGATGCACATTGGTTGTAAATGGTACCTGTCATAAATGAATCTACACATCGTGGGTGTATGCAATATGCTCCTGATCAGTTGCTGCCTCGCAAAAACATTTAAATGCTGCTGTGTTTCTTTTGTGGCATACACACCCTTGACTATGTTTGACATGCCGTGTCTATTCTTCTACTTTATGAAACTTTTTTAGCCAAGTAAATGCTCAGGGACATTTATTATAATAAATAAACCGGGATAATTTATTTGCATACTTTTCATTTATGCTGAGCATACATTCACAGCACGGTGTAATACATAATACCATGCTTAGGGGACACCCTTTTACCATCCTTTAACCCTTTTAGATTGGGCAAGGGTCGACGCCCGCACTACCTCTACTATGCATCCACCGACCACTGGCTGACACTGGGAAGGCATTATAAGGAATCGCCAGTCCTTCAACCCCCGCCTCCACTCCTACCCATCTGTGAGCGACTCGCTGACGTCACAAATTCTCACTGGATGCAGAGGAGCCAGGAGGTGAGTGCTCTCTCCAGCCCTGGTGGGATATTTTCTGCCCTTGATGCTTTACTACGTTTCAGGAAGGCATTGCCAGAAAGGGGAGTGTCTTCCCTTTCCAATATGCCTCCCTGGAACGGATTCCTGCTTGCGGATTGCGGTCGCGCTGCGATCCACATTGAGGAAACCCATTAGCCCACCATGCATTTCTGTGTTTGGGGGGGGTTGGCCTTAGTGTGTACGGCCGATCACCCTGGGGGAAACCATTGTTTAAACCAGGTATGGGAACACATGGAGAGAAATATTGCCTTTCAGCGGGAAATGGTATAGTCCAAAGCTCTGTTTTTAATATAAAATAAGGGCCTTCGGTGGTCATATCATTGAAAATACAAGATTTGAAAAAAATATTATTGTCTATGGGTGCTCGTGGAAGACAATTTCTATGGACTGGAATCTAGAGAATGCTAAAGTGATTCTGGTATTTTACTGACCTCTGGTGGTCGTTTTCTATCAAGACAGTTAATAGAGGCAGTTGAACAGAAAAAAAAGTCCCTAAGCGGAAGCAGACTAGTCCTAGAGCTGATCTCCAGAGCCCACAAAGTACATACACATATAAGTATATAATAAGTATATAGTAAAGTATATACAAGATGTCTCGAATGCTCGACCTAAAAATTGTGGGGGGTTGCAGTATTGGAAAAAATAAATTGTCCTGCATACACGTCAACCCTCTTTGCCCCCACCCCCAATTTAATTTTTAAATATGTGTTTCCCTAGGGATCCTAACGCACCCCTAAGGGTAAAAACCACATTTAAGAAAACAAAAAAGAAATGGTAGCTAGGGTGTCAGGCCTCCTAGCATACGGGTAGATCCCCTTTGGGGCAATATATATATATTTTAATGTGTGTTTTTCCCTGGGCGGCCAATTGCGCACCCCAGGGAAAAGCACATATTTACAAAAAATATTCATGTTAGTAGGGTTTTGTACAGAGCTCTCTTTGTTCATTGGTCTGTTTTGTCATTCATATTATTCTTTCACCCTGTAGAGCTTTGGGCAATGAGTATGGCTACTTCCTGCAGATGGCTACCTTTACTGTGAGTGATAGCACTGTGAATTTTCACAAGGAGCATGGAGGCGCACAAAGTTGCAAGGGCTACTATGTGAATGTGTGCTTCTTGAGATCAATTTGCCTTCAGGAAATTATTTTATTACTGGCAATGGCCCAGCAGATCCCCACAACAATAACGTTTTGCATAAGCCAACCCAAAACAAGCATTAACAAATGGTTGTGTGACGGAACCACACATGCCATTACCACGCATGCCGGTTCAACGCGGTCTTAACCATGCAAGTCTTAACCACGCAAATGCCTTTACCACGCATGCCTTTACAACGAAATATGCGTTCTTAAGGCATGTATGGCAAAGACATATGCATGGTTAAAACTTACTTATATACCCCGACGTCTGCGCCCAAAAGCCCCCTGGGCAAAAATCTACCCTGATCCCAGCCCCCCACCCGGAGCCCTAAAACAGCCCCCCCAAGCCCAAAAAACTAACCCGATCCCTGGCCCCCATTCTGAGCCCTAAAATGGTCCCTGCACCAAAAAACTACTCCTTCCTCCCTGCCCTGAGACCTAAAACTATCCCCCTCCCTCCTGAATCTTCCCGACCCCCCCAAGCCCTAAAAACTACCTGCCTCCCCGAGCCCTAAAAACTTCCCGACCCCCCCCCTGAGCCCAAAAATCTTCCTGACCCCCCGAGACCTAAAACTTCCCCTAATCCCCCAGCCCTAAAAACTACTCCTCAACCCATAAAAACTACCTCCCATCCCCCCAATACCTGGCCCCAGCCCACTTAACTCACCACGTCCTCTCCCGATCCTTTTTCTTCCTGGGCCAGCCCATTCCAGACATCTAGACTGCGCATATGCCTTAACCACGCGTATGCGTGGTTAGGGCATATGCATGGTTAAGGCAAGCGTGGTTGTGCCTGCGTGGTTCGGGCACGTGTGGCTGAGGCCGCGTTGTTCTGACCGTTTCCCTTTACAAATAGGTCTGGCAATCGCTGTCAGCCTCTTGGCTGTGCCAGTGATTGTTTAGCTCTCTCATTTGAAGATGGGGGCACTTATTGTCGAGCTGGAGCCTAGTTTTTGGCCCTTTGTGACTCAGATATGTTTTTTTTAGTTTTCTCCCATCTAAAATTGTTTCTGCTGCATGCCACTGTAATAACAAAATGAACAGTGGAGTGAGCTCAACCCTTGTACTTAGAAGTATGCTATGGTATTGGGGATGTGGCAAGGTGAAGTAAAACGTTTATTGTTGTTGTTGTCTTTTTTAGTGTCTTTGGAGAAGCTTCAGCTGCATCTATAAGTTAAGTGCTTTTTGGCTTTTTTACTGTTGCACACATCTCACCCGCACACAGCCACTGATTGATTTAGAACCTTTACTTCTGCCTTCTGCTTAAAACAGTATTTTAGAAGTAAGGTTTTAGACATTTAGCAGAGATGGGGTCTTGATGGATGACTGCTGCCCAGGGCCTAATTCGATTTATGGAGGCTTGTCCTGTGGCAGGATCAGATATTGAGACAGCATCTGAGGGAGAAGAAAATGGGGCAGAATCTGGAAGCGATTAAACAGTCGGCAGAGTTCCATCTGATGACTCTTCTTCCAGTGATGCTGAGAAACATGGTCAAGGAAGCCGTGATGTCTCTTCGCAAGTACAATCTGCTCAGTGGGGAGACAGTAGCATGGTAGACCAGCCCAGAGAGCAGGCACACGCGTTGGCAAGCACAGACAGAGTTCTGTCTTGGCAGCCTCTCAATTTAGTGCAGCCCCACATTCCCCCGTTCACTGCAGGCGCTCGATGTAAAGTCGATACAGCAATTGTTTTGCTTATTGACTATGTGTATCTCTTTTTGGAAGTTGTTTTCCTTGAGGGAATTGTGCACTAAACAAAGTCGCATGCCGAACAGTTTTTGAGGGAGCATGGAGGCACTCTTAGACCTCATTCTAGGGCACACCAGTAGACTCCCACTTCACTTGGGAAGTTGAAGACATTTCTGGACCTTATGCTCAAAATGGAGGTAGTGCACAAACCAAGCATATAGTCCTACTAGTCTACTCACACGGTTTGAGTAACACCCAGTTGGCACTGGTCATGAGCAAAGATCGTTTTTTACTATTGCAGTGTATGCTGCATTTCAATGGTAATTCAGCTGCATTGCCCTAGGGCCATCAAGACCATGACAGGTTGTTCAAAATTTGGCCTCACATGGAACATTTGGTTGCTAGGTTTCCAGAGATTTATACTCCTGGAAAGAATATAGCCACTGATGAGTTATTTTGTCCTTTACAAAGGGCTGCTGCTGTTCAGGCAGTACATATCGAGCAATGGAGCTTGTTATGGCATCAAAATATACATGCTGTGTGAGATCTCTACTAGTTTGTATACAGACTGAGAGTGTATACAGGAAAGGATTATGCTCTAAATGCTTTAGGTTGCCCTTCATACTAGGGGTCACAGCAAAGATTGTATGGGAGCTTGACCAAGTGCTCCTTCATAAAGATCATAACCTTTTTGTGGTCAAATTCCATATAAGAGTAGAGCTGTTCAGTGATCTATACAAAACGTGCACTATGGCATGCGGCACAGTTTGATGTTGCCACAAATGATTCTCCCACAAGCTTGCAAGAACCCCTCAAAAATTTCAGAGTACTGAGTTGCACTCTAACATCTGTTCGAGCTCAAATTGTCTGATAGGCGGGATGAGTACGTGCTCATTACAATCCATGATGAGAGCCTATTCCCGGTCACAGTTTGGGGTCAGTTGGCCAAAGTCCACAAGCCCACCTTCAAACTTGATTACAACAAGTACCTGGGCGGAGTGGATAAGAAGGACCAGATACTTCAGCCTTACAACGCGAGTCATAAAACTCACACATGGTATGAGAAGCTGCTTACTTACCTGATACAGATGTCAACATATAATGCAGATGTTGTTTACTGTCAGACTACCATAGGAAGACCAATGTCTTTCCTTGACTTGCTATTGACCTTCATTGTAAGTCTTTCTGATGACGAAGCAGTAACCTCCCCCTCATCTGCTGTAGAGGACGTGGCAAGGCTGGAGGATCGGCACAACCTCCCACTATTCACATACCCTGCACCTCAGAGAGCTTCACTGGCTCCCTATCCATTGCTGTCTTCAAACTCCTGACACACACTTTCAAAGCCTTACACAACCCTGGCCCAGCATACCTCAAAACCGCCTCAGATTTCAATAACCTTCAATAACCTTCTAGACACCCTTGCTCAGTCGGACTCCTACCTGCACACATTCCATGCATGTACAGCAGCCAGAAAAGGCAGGCTATGTTGCTCCGAAAGGCTGGAATGGCCTGCCCCTACATGTCTATGCCACCTCTAAAATTGTTGCATTCTACACAAAGCTGAAGACTTGGCTCTTCAACTAGGTGAGTCCATGGATCAGGCCTGACTGGTCCTGCGTCAGTGGCAGGAGCTCTCCCGAGTGATAGTGCACTTTACAAATACACATAAGATTACGGGGCATTCTGCACCCAACACTACACGTATGGGTCATATTTGTGTCCTATTTGTCATGCTCATTGTTGGAAGGCTGTTTATTAGTAGGTGTAGGTTGGGACCTACCACTAGTAATAACGCCACAATCACAATATAAGGTCCAGTGAAGGTATCAATAAATTAATCTTTTGCACAACCCTTGGTAGCTGGCGATGAGCGTGCAAGCTTAATATTAGGAGACAGGCGTGTAAAATCATTTAAAAACACCAATACATTAAATAAGTAAGACACAACACACAATAAAAATCCAACACCAATTTATAAAAATAGGAAATATTTTTATGATTAAGACAAAAATCCAATTAGGGAGCGAGATATGAATTTTTAAAGAATAAACACGTTCTAGTGCCTAAAAACCAAAGGTGCCACTTTGGGACATCTGGTCGCGCTTGACTGGGACAAAGTCAAACCTTGAGGCCAACCACAATGGAGCGCGGATCGGATACACTGAGCGGGAGGCCTTAGTCAAGTTTTTACATTATTACGTAGTCATTTTTCTGGAGCTTTTTCTCTTTACATCGAGCGAGGCTCCTCGTCAGGCCGGTTTTCGAGTCGACGACGGAGGCTTGGTTCAGCACGAGAACTTTGCAAAATCCTGGAAGTCTTGAGCTCCGAAATTTCAACTGGATGAACCTCAAATCCAGGCCAGGTCGTGGCTTGACTCTCATGGACGCTGTGGTCACCTCATGGAGCTTTTAACAACAATTTCTCCAATCTTCTCCAAACTTCTGGATCTTCTTCCAGAAGGTCTTCTTTGGGTCTCCAAGTGTCCACAACACAAATCCAGGGTCTAGAAGCTCTGATATGGTCCTTGGGATGTTGGGACTATGTTTCCCAGAATGCACCTGGCCAAATCCTTAATAGTCCACTGGAGGCTGTCCAGCTGGGTTCATTTTGGTGTAAATGATGCAGGTGGAGCTCTTCTAACCTGTTGCTTTCAGGGAGTCCACTTCTTCACTTCTTGAAGCAAAGCAAAGTCTTTAGGGCTGAAGTTACACAGTGTGCAGCTCGTGCAGTCCTTCAGAGTGCAATCCTTTGGGGAGCACGCCAGGTTTCCAGCAGGGCAGTCCTTCTTCTCCTTGTCGTTTCTGGCAGGGATCTGAGTTGCTGGGCAGCTCTCCCACTTTTATCCAGTGTTCCTGGGCGACTAGCGGGGGGAACCCTTGACCAATGGGTTGCAGGGTGCCACCCTCAGGTATGACCACTTCCTCCAAAGTATAGTATATTTTTGTCCCAGAAAGCACTATTCTTCCAAAATCCAAAATGGAGAAACTCTCTTGCAGGTTACGATCTGGCTAAGCCACCCTACTGGTGTGGCTAAGTTTCCCTATCACTCCCCATCCAGCCCCTCTGCTAATCTAATTACTAGGGCTCCTGCCTGACTACGGTGGCAGGATTTGGGGGTGAGCCTGTGTCCTGTCCTAACTGTCATTCCCTTTTTGAAGACCAGTTTGGCTACTCCACCTCCATCCTGCCTTTTGCTTTGCAGTTACAGTTCTCTTCCCACCAGAGGCTTCCTTTGTCTCAGCTCAGTACATTTCACATCTAATTAAGACAGCTTGGCTCAGCCTGGCAGAGGCTGGCCAATCAGAGAAGGGCTGCTGGAAGGCTGGATTTTGGCTCATCAGAAAAGCAAGTTCTATAACTTCTTTTCTGTGATAGTTATAATAAACCTCACAGTGGCAAGTTTGTTGGATTTATTCTAACTATCATTTTGATACTTTGAAGTATATTTTTAGCTCACTTCTATCAATAGTTATACTTTAATAAAGTATTCCCATGTTAGCCTACGGAGCCATTGTGCTACATTGGGGAAAACAAAATTGACAGTTTTTCCCTCACCAGGGCATATAAAACATCTTTTATAATGTCCCTGCTTATACACTAAGGCACCCTACCCCTGGGGCTCCTAAAGAAGACCTTAGGGGTGACATATGTAAAAATAAGGTAGTTTGAGATCTTGGAATTCAAAAGTCGAATTTGCATATAATTTACTTTTAAAAGCAGCCTGCAAAGCAGGGCTGCCTTTAAAATTACGACAGGCAACAGAGCAGTGCACACTTAAGAGCATTACATCTGCTGGGCTTCTAAACCTACATGCCCTATCATATATTAGGGGCTTACAAGTAGGTTGGCATGCCACTTGCAATTACACCTAATTACCATATACCTTTTACACAGTGCACTGGCCTTGGGTCTGGTTAGCAGAGCCCAGGGTAAAATCAGAGTCAGTTACCACCAGTATCAATCAAAAAATGGGTGTGATCAGGGCGAAAATGACGACTTTCTCACATTCATCCTCTGTCGGAACATAGTAGATGTTTAGTTCACCATATGGCAAGTGCATTACTGTCACAGCACTGCACATAAAGGTGAAAGGGACGCCACGTTCTCACTGACTACCTTGTATGCCAAAAACAAATGTCTTTCGTAGTTTAGGATGTGCTGTTCAGGGAACTTAAGACAGTCTTCCCCAGAATGTTTACCTTAGTTTCAAAGGTAGATATATATGGTCACTTAGTTTGAGGAGTCTAGGTATTGATCCTCGGACACCCCCCAACTCACATTCACAAACTGAAAGGAATTGGATTAAGCACAGTGAGTGGGATAAAGGAGGATGAACATCATGTCTTTTTCTGAACCTCATATGGCTCTCATGGGAGTAATTAGTAAGGGTTCACTAGGCACGCATTTGGTAATCCTAGAATATCGACAGAGGTGGATACTGAACATGTAGTAAAAAGGTAGTCAAACTTTTTTTATTTGTTAAGGTTGTTGTGGCACCAACCATCAACATGTCTGGCCATATGTGTGTAGAGGTTTGCTTGTTTTGTGTTTATATGCAAGTTGATTGATGACTGGGTGAGAGATGGCTTTATTGGGGATTCCATCCTGTGGCATATGAATGTGATGGGCCGTTGAATGGCGACAGTATGTTGATGTGAGTGCACTAATGTGTTCCATTGGACCCATGGCCGGTGGCATGAAAGTCTTTTGTGTGATGCGTGAATGGTATATGAATGGCCTATAAAGTGGTTGGTACCTTGTTGATGCTTTATATCTCACTGTCAGTAGGCTCGGTTTCAATATTCTGATACTATGATTAGTATGTGTTCTTTGAAGCTCGCACTTCTGGAGGTGCCATAACCAACCTGTATGAGTGGTGGCTTTACTTGGAAAGTTAAGTAACAACTCCTCATTCTTTAAAGAACTAAACACCTTGAGGTGTCCAGGGTGGTGTAGCTTGCATTGATCCCACTCACTTTCCTACAATGCCCAGCAAAACTTGAAAGTTTGCGTAAATGGCTAAGATCACTCCTCCTATTTACATTTTGCGAAGGATATTTCTGGAATCTGTTGCGATCCATAAATTGCCAACCAACCAGCATTACCACGTCTTCACATAAAAGAGCAACCCAATTTACGTTGGTGGGCCTAGTGACTGAATAGGAAAGGGCACAAAACGGAACATGGACGCATCAAATTTTCCCACTGAAAAGCACCCTTATTTTGCAATGTGGGTAGCTGTGGATTTTGGGGCTCATCTGTGCCACCACTCAGGGAATCCTACTAAACCTGCACATTTCTGAAAATTAAACAATCCGGGAAGTCCAGAGTGGTGTGCCTTGCGTGGCTCTCATGAAGTTTTCTTACCCAGCAGCCCTGCAAACCTCAAACTTTTCACATATCGGTGAGTGAAAGTTCCAGAATATGTGGGGATCGACAAATTTCAAACCACCTAGAGTACCCACACCTTTCCTGATAATGACAGCACCCCACTTGTGTCGGTGGTCCGAGAGACAACCACATAAAAGGCCCTAAAGTGCTATCTTCAGAGATAAGCGATAAGGGTAGCTGCGGTATTTTAAGCCATGCTGAGGCGCCACCCATGCAAAACTACCAAACATAGGCATTTCTGCTAGACAACCAGGGGATTCCAAGGTGGTGTGCCTTGTGTGGATCCCACAATATTTTCTTATCCACAATGCCTTGCAAACCTCAAACTTTCTGTAAAATCAATCATTTTCCTTACATTTCTGAGATGGAATTTTCCTGCCTTCCAGCTTTACACCACTTGACTCAATAAAAACCCCTCCCCACTTGTGTGGCTGGTCCCAGTGCCCGCAACAGGAACAGATCAAACCAAAGTCAATGGGAGTCCCCTGATAGAAATTTCCATCACAGACACCCAAGAGTTTCCCTAGGTGTCTAATTTTCTAAAATGTAAAGGTTTGCTAGGTTTCCCTAGGTGGTGGCTGAGCTAGGGCCCAAAATCCACAGCAACCCACAATGCAAAAAAAAAAGAGTCAGTTTTCATTGGGAAAATGTGATTTGCCTATGTTGTGTTTTGTGCCCTTCACTGTCGGGGGCAGTTGGACTCCCCACACAAGTGAGGTGCCATTTTTATTGAGAGACATGGGGGAATGCTGGATAATGGGAAATTTGTGGCTCCCTACAGATTCCAGAAGTTTTCCTCAAGGAAATGTGAGGAAATTATATGTTTTTAGTCAAAACCTGAGGTTTGCAAAGGCTTCTGGGTAAGAAAACCCAGTGAGAGACGTGCAAGACACCTCATCCTGGATTACCCTACGTGTCTAGATTTAAAAAATGTGCAGGTTTGCTTGACTTACCGAGGTGCCAGCTGAGCCAGGGACCAAAACCCAAAGCTAGTCACATTGCAAAATAGGGTCATTTTTTAGTGGAACAATGTGGTGTCCTTTTGTGTTTTGGGCCCTCTCCTGTTGCTGGCATTAGGCCTACCCAGACAAGTGAGATCCATTTTAATCCGGAGACTTGGGGAAATGCTGAGTGGTAGGAAATTTGTAGCTGCCTGCAGATTCCAGATGTTTTCCTCACAGAAATGTGGGGAAAATGTGAGTTTTTAGTCAAACTGAGAGGTTTGCAAAGGCTTCTGGGTAAGAAAACCTGGAACCCGGTGAGAGCCACACAAGTCACCCAGCCTGGATTCTCCCTGCTGTCTAGTTTTTTAAAATGTTCAGGTTTGCTAGATTTCCCCAGGGGCTGGCTGAGCTAGGGTTCAAAATCCACAGCATTGCAAAAGAAGGGTCAATTTTCAGTGGAATAATGTGGTGTCTATGTTGCATTTTGGGCCCTTTCCTGTTGCCGGCACCAGGCCTACCCACACAAGTGAGATACCATTTTTACTGGTAGACTTGACTGAATGCTGAATGGTTGGAAGTGTGTGGCTCATTCTACCCTCTGCCCCCTCCCCCCAGATCTAAGACATTTTCCTGGATTCCTCTAGCTGTCTAGGTTTAAAAAATGTGCAGGTTTGCTAGATTTCCCTAGGTGCAGGGTGAGCTGCGGGCCAAAATGCACAGCTACCCACATTGCAAAAGAAGGGCCAGTTTTTATTGGAAAAATGTGATGTGTCTGTGTTGCATTTGGGCCATTTCTTGTTGGCCACTAGGCCTACCCACACAAGAGAGGTACCATTTTTATTGGGAGACTTGGTTGGCTGCTGGGTGGTAGGAAGTTTGTGGCTCCCCCCAGATTCCAGAAGTTTTCCTCACAGAAATGTGAGGAAAACATGTGGTTTCAGTCAATGTTTGAGGTTTGCAAAGGCGTCTGGGTAAGAAAACCCAGTGAGAGCCATGCAAGTCACACCAGCCTGAATTTCCCAAGGTGGCTAGTTTTAAAAAATGTGCAGGTTTGCTATGTTTCCCTATGTTGCAGGCAAAATGTTTTCAGGCACTAATTTGCAAGTCCTGATGATGATCCGTTAATTATGTTATGGATCGAAACGCCGTCGACATAATTGTTAACCTTATACACTGTTATCTATTAGTTATATTATGTGTAAAGGTGATTTTCTCCTATTATTGTTTGCTCCATTATATTGAATTGACGCAGACAAGTACATGCTGCCTGAGCCTTCTTCTGTTTCCTTTGTGATGTGAGTTTTTGGATACAGGCTTGTGTCCTACTGTTATTTAATTTTATGTTGCGTATTTTATAATTGCATATTAAAATTACCTTGTTCCGGATGGAACAATGGTTACAATATAGTACTGATTGGGGCTATATTTATTTGTTGTCAATCAATTTTCTTCACAGGGACCTCTGTCTCTTAAAATATGTTTCCCTAGGTGTCAGCTGAACCAGGGCCCAAAATCCACAGATACCCATATTTAAAAGGGGTCAGTTATCAGTGGAAAATGTGATGTGTCTATGTTGTATTTTGGTCCGTTTCCTGTCGTGGGCCTTAGGCGTACCCACACAAGCAAGGTACCATTTTTATTAAGAGGTGTGGGGGGATGCTGGGTGGTAAGAAATTTGTGGCTTCTTGCAGATGCCAGAAGTTTTTCTCACAGAAATGTGAGAAAAATGTGTGTTTTTAGTCCAAGTTTGAGATTTGCACAGGCTTCTGGGTAAGAAAACCTGGTGAGAGCCATGCAAATCAAGCAGATGAAGTACCATTTATATCGGGAGACATGTGGGAACACAGGCTAGTAGAATTTTTTTTTATTACCAATTGGATTTCTCTGCATTTGTGCCTTCCAAATGTAAGCTAATGTGTAAGAAAGAAGACATTTTGAAAAATGCTCTCTGAAACAAATGCTAGTATTGGCACCCACAAATTCAGAGATGTACAAATAACTACTGCCCCTAAACTCCGTATCTGGAGCCCATTTCAGAAAAACATTGGTTTCCTTGATACCCCTTATTCACTCTTTATATTTTACCATATGAATTGCTCTATTCTTGGTACACAATTAAAAATCATTGTAAAGTCCAGCTCAATTGTTAGCTATGGACAACCTACAAACCTTATATATCCCAAAAGGGTCAAGCGGATATAATGCACAAGTTACTAACTTGTGTAACGATATATCTGTAAGAGACAGTAGTTAGTGACAGATTCCTTACCTTAGAATATCCCCAGGCGTCAGGCTGGATCCAGAAAGTTTTGCGTAGCAGTACCCTTGCGCGTCGGTAGGCGGCGTCGTGCGGCTCCGCGTCCGTCGTCGGCGTCGGGATCGCCGGGATGACGTCGCGGGCAGTACTTAGACGCCGCCCCTGCGCGCTGACGTCAGTTCTGTACACGACTTTCCGCGCCAGGAACGCAGAGCCATGCAAGAAGCTGACATAGGTGTCTGAAAAATACTAGGGCCCTGAAAGGGATGTCCTTAACCCTAGAAATCAGTTCGCAGAATGGGGAGGATGGGTGGGGCGGTAGGAATCTGTCACTAACTACTGTCTCTTACAGATATATCGTTACACAAGTTAGTAACTTGTGCATCTGAAAGAGACACGTTAGTGACAGATTCCTTACCTTAGAATAGATACCCCAGCAATACCAACCCCGGTGGTGGGTCTGCGAACAAAGATCAGACAAGGAAGTCCCGGAGGACAGAACGGCCAAAGAAGCCGTCCCTCCAGACCTGACTGTCAAGGCAGCAATGCTTGGTAAACGTGTGCAGCAAGGCCCACGTAGCTGCCTGACAGATATCCTGCAGCGGAACACCGCAGCCTAAAGCCGTGGTAGCAGCCGTTGCCCTGGTGGAATGGGCACGCAGCCCAACAGGAGGCTCCTTCTTAGCCAAAGAATAGCAGGCTTTGATACACAAGGTTACCCAGCGGGAGATGGTTCTCTTGTGCACCGCCCGACCTTTTTTGGCGCCCACGTAGCCAACAAAGAGCTGGTCATCCACCCGGAAGTGTTGTGTGCGGTTGATATAAAAGGAAAGCACACGTTTTGGGTCCAGACGGTGGAGCCTCTCTTCCTCTCTGGAAGGATGCGGAGGCGGACAGAAGGTGGGCAAAGTGATGGTATGCCCAATGTGGAAGGCAGTAACCACCTTTGGCAAGAAGGACGGACGCGTCCTAAGAACAACCTTGTTTGGATGGACAGACAGAAAGGGAGGTTTGCATGATAGAGCCTGGAGCTCACTCACCCGCCGAGCGGAGGTGATGGCCACCAGAAAGGCTTACTTCAGAGTCAGAAGACGAAGAGGACAGTTGTGTAGAGGCTCAAAGGGAGCGCACATGAGAAAGGTAAGAACCAAGTTCAAGTCCCACTGAGGCATCACAAACGGAACAGGAGGGAAGAGGTGTGTAATGCCTTTTAGAAACCTGTTAACAACAGGGGACTTGAAAAGGGAGGGCTGATCAGGAAGCCTGAGGAAGGCCGAAATGGCACAAAGATAGCTCCTTGATGGTACCCAGGGCAGAACCCTGTTGGGCCAGAGAAAGAAGGAACAGAAGAACCTCAGAAAGAGGGGCAGAGAGGGATTCACAGCCTTTGCTGTGCACCATGCCACAAACTTGTTCCACCTGCAGGCGTATACCACCTTAGTGGAGGGACGCCTGGCTGCCAGAATCACATCACAAACTTCGGGAGGCAAGTCGGAAGGAATCAACTGCCGCCGCTCAATCTCCACGCAAGCAGGTGTAGACTGGACAGGTTCGGGTGGAGGACCGTCCCCTGCTGCTGCGACAGAAGATCCTCCCGAAGAGGCAGACGGATCGGGGATCGACGCTCATACTGAGTAGCTCGGGATACCAAATTCTTCGAGCCCAGTCCGGAGCCACAAGGATGACTTGGGCCCGGTCGCGCCGAATCTTCTTCAACACTCTGGGTAGAAGTGGTATAGGCGGAAAGGCGTACAACAGACCGCAACTCCACTTGCGACGAAAAGCGTCGCCGAGCGAGTGCCGCCTTGGAAATTCCAACGCGCAGAACTGCTGACATTGCGCGTTCTCGACGGTGGCGAATAGATCTAACCAAGGCTCTCCCCACTGTAGAAAGAGTCCTTGCGCCACTTCCGAGTGAAGACGCCATTCGTGATCCATCATGCACCTGCGGCTGAGTTCGTCCGCCCTGGCGTTCAGGGAACCTGCCAGGTGTTGAACCATCAGGAATATGCCCTGATGTTCCAGCCATGTCCAGAGGCGCAGAGCCTCCTGACATAGGGTCCACGACTCCACCCCGCCTTGTTTGTTGCAGTACCACATGGCGGTGGTGTTGTCTGTGAACACCTGCACTACCTTCCCTTTGACAGAGGGAAGGAATGCCTTGAGTGCAAGTCGGATCGCCCGGAGCTCCAGAAGGTTGATATGGAGCCGGGACTCCGCCGGAGACCAGAGGCCTCTGATCTCTGCCTCTCCCATGTGACCGCCCCATCCCAGAAGGGACGCGTCCGTTACAACTGTGTGCTCTGGCTGAGGAAGGGAGAGGGATCTGCCCATGACCCATTGCCGGTTCGAGAGCCACCACTGCAACTGTCTTGCAGTTCCCTCCGAGATCTGGACGTGATCGGACAGGTTGCCCTGGTGCTGCGCCCACTGGAACTTCAGGTCCCACTGCAGAGCCCGCATATGCCATCTGGCATGATCGACCAGCAGGATGCAGGAGGCCATGAGGCCCAGCAGCCTCAGGGTCATCCGTACCGAAACCCAGGATAAAGGCTGAAAGATCGGAATCATAGCCTGAATATCCCGGACTCGCCATTCGGGAGGATAAGCCCGAAACTGCGTCGTGTCCAGAACTGCTCCGATGAAAAGGAGCTGTGGAGAAGGAATCAGATGCGACTTCGGCACATTGATGGAGAACCCCAGCGAGTGCAGGAGTTCGGCCGTAGTCTGGAGGTGGGAGACGACTGCCTGGGACGAGCCCGCCTTCAGCAGCCAGTCGTCGAGGTAGGGGAAGACTGGAACCCCTGCCCGGCGCAGATGAGCTGCGACCACCGCCATCACTTTCGTGAACACCCGAGGGCACTGGTAAGGCCAAAGGGGAGCACGGTGAACTGAAAATGCTCGAGGCCTACCGTGACCCGCAGGTAACGCCGGTGGGCCGGCAGGACGGGGATGTGGAAATAAGCGTCCTGCAAGTCCAACGCTACCAACCAGTCTCCAGGGTCGAGGGCAGTCAAGACCTGAGCTAGGGTGAGCATCTTGAACTTCTCCTTCCGGAGGAAGCGATTGACGTTCCGGAGGTCCAAGATAGGACGCATGTCCTCCTTGTCCTTTTTGGGCACCAGAAAGTAGTGGGAGTAGCAACCACGTCCCACTTCTGGGGTCGGAACATGCTCGATGGCCCTCTTGGCCAAGAGGGCCGTGACTTCCTTCTGCAGAAGCACCAAGTGATCCCCTGACATGCGGTGGATTTGAGGTGGCATGGCTGGGGGGGTGGTCTCGAAGGGAAGGGAGTAGCCCCTTCGGACAATGTCCAAGACCCACCTGTCCGAGGTGATGGCACGCCAGTGGTGAAGGTGATGGCGGACCCTGCCCCCTACTGGCGTGCTGTGCACCTGAAAGGAAGGACTAGGAGGGCTTGGAGGCCGCGGACGGGGCGGGGTTGGTGGCCTGACCCGCACGCTGGTTGCCTGACCCGCCACGGCGGGAGCCACGTCCTCGGCCACGCGAAGACGCTTGCTGCGCGGGCCGGTGGCTGGGCAGCGGACGTGACTGGGCGTCCCTTCCGTGGCCACAAAAGGGGCGAAAAGCAGAGGTTAGCGGAGGGCGCACAGCAGAAAGGCCCAGGGACTTGGCATTAGCCCGTGAGTCCTTAAAACGCTCCAGCGCGTGGTCTGCTTTGGTACCAAAAAGACCGACTCCATCAAAGGGCATGTCCATGAGTGTGTTCTGGACATCACCCGAGAAACCAGTTGTTCTCAGCCAGGCGTGGCGACGCAGCGCCACCGTCGTTGCAAGCGATCTGCCCAGCGAGTCGGCGGTATCAAGGCCACAACGGATGGTGTACTTTGCCGCATCCCTTCCTTCCGCAATGGCGCGGGAAAGCAGTGTCTGGACCTCCTCAGGACACTGGGGCAAGACTTGCGCCACCGAATCCCACAGAGAGTGGGAGTATCGGCCCAAAAGGCAAGCAGTGTTCACCGACCGCAAGCCAGCACTGGAGGAAGAAAATGCCTTCTTCCCAAATTGGTCCAGGCGTTTGGATTCCCTATCCGGAGGGGCGGTAGGGAAGGCGGTTTGGGAGGCAGAGGCTTGGACAACCAAGCTCTCGGGGTGGGATGTTGAGAGAGAAACAAGGGGTCGCCCGGAGCGGGGCGATGGCGTCGGGCCACGTTCCTATCCACAGGAGCCCCTGTGGCGGGCTTGGACCAGGAGCCCAAAAGAACGTCAGAAAGTGCGTCATTAAACGGCAGCAATGGCTCCGAGGAGGTAGCCACCGGCTGAAGCACTTCCGTCAGGAGGTTAGTCCTGACAGCCACAGTAGGCAACTGGAGGCGTAAGGCTCCAGCCGCTCTACGCAACACCGTTGCGAAATTTGCTCCCTCCTCCGTTGCCACGGAAGGAGGAGACATCATGCCAGTGTCAGGGGAGGTATCTAGACCACTGGCATCCCCAAGTTCCTCTGCCCAGTCCTGGTCATAGTCACACTGCTGTGTGAGAGGGTCCTCCGACCCCTCCCAGCTCTCCTGGTCCTCCTCTGGTTCAAAACATGGAGGAGGAGGGACATTTGGGACCCAAGGTCTCATCGGCGCCGGGGCCGGCGTCGAGCGACGTCGGTCCGGCTCCATGTCCGGAACCGGAGAGAACCGGGGAACGATGATGCCCGGAGCCCCGGGCGGCATCAGGAACGGCACCGGGGACATCGACGCCGGCGGAGGCGTGGTTAGGTCAACCGGCGTCGATGGGGGTTGCGGCACCACCGGAGCCGGGATCGAGGCTGGGGCCGGAGCCGGGGCCGGAATCAAGGCTGGCGGGACGGGCGACGCCGGGACCGGAGTCGACGGCCACGCCGGAGCAACCCCATCAGGGCCCGCGGGGCCCGAAGGCGCACCGGAGGGACCTTGAGGCCCGAAGAGGCGGGCCACGGCCGACGGGAATTCCTGTATTTGGGTCGGAGTCGCCCCCAAACCCGGAAAAGACGGGTATTGCGGGGGCGGCTCCACAGGCACGTCCGGGGCCGCGGGGACGGTGCCGACAGGGGCCTCAGCCGAGTCGCGAGACCGGCGAGGCGAAGTCTTAGAGCGATGATGCTTCTTAGACTTTTTGTGCTTCGACTTACCTGAGGAGTGCGAAGACTTGGACTCCGACGACCGGCGGGGGCTCCGCGACCGGCCCTTCGACCTCTCTCGGGACCGGGGCTTGGTGCGGCGCGGAGCCGACTGCCAGACCTCGAGGAGCTTTCGAGACCGCTCTCGCAAAGCCTTCGGGTGTAAGGCCCGGCAGTCGGGGCACGACTTCGTGTCGTGGTCTCGGCCGAGACAGTAGAGACACTCTAAATGCGGGTCAGTGATCGACATCATGCGACCACAGATGTCGCAGGGCTTGAAGCCGGGCATCCCTACCGACACCTAGGAGTCGAGATGACTCGAAAAGACACAGTGAAAAAATCACCCAAAATTTAGTCAAAAATTGACTAGGGCACTGCTCTTCCCGGATCTGCGCTTACTGGCGCGGAAAAAAGAAGAACTGATGTCAGCGCGCATTGGCGGCGTCTAAGTACTGCCCGCGACGTCATCCCGGCGATCCCGACGCCGACGACGGACGCGGAGCCGCACGACGCCGCCTACCGACGCGCAAGGGTACTGCTACGCAAAAACTTTCCGGATCCAGCCTGACGCCTGGGGATATTCTAAGGTAAGGAATCTGTCACTAACGTGTCTCTTTCAGATGGTATGATACGCAAAGGGGGTGTTCTTATGAGGGAGAAAGTGGCGCCTATCGAGTGTGCGTCAATTGTAATAAACAACACTTATGGCGGTGCAAAAGGTAAGGGAAAACACCCTGAGCCCTCTAAAAAGACCCTTAGGTCAGACCGGATCACTGACATAATATCGACAGAAAATATTGGAACAAAAATATCGTAAACACTAATATCGACATCCTATACTTAATTAAAAAAATACAAAAATATCCACTACAAAATATTGTGTAACATTAACATCGTTTTCAAGATTATCGAAGTCAAAAATATCGTTTACACTAATATCGATCACATTAAACCAAGTTACAAAATGTCAAAAATATCGAGAAGAAAAATATAGACTACTAAATTATCGTTAAAAAAATAACATCGACATAGAAATTATTACAAATTAACTCTAAACATAACCAAAATACCTGTAAAATTGCAATAACACACACTAAACACATTTTAAATCACTACACATATTTTATAAAAATAACAATGCAATACCATAAACATTTTTAAATGCACACAAAATAATTCAAAATGCAAACATATTATATTAAATTAATAGAAAATCTTAAACATTTTATAAGTTATAAATACGAATAAACATAGTACACCATTTTTTTTCATTGAAAAAAATGTAACTGAAATATAATTAGCGTTTTCCATATATGGAAAACAACTGCCAAAATAATTAAAACAAAGAGTAGCAACCAATAGCATACACAAATAATTGAAATAAACCAATAAGATTGCAAAACTAATTTACAACACACTATATAAACACACACAAATTATACATTAATTCACTTTCCAAAGAAAATTACAGCAACAAGGAGAAACTCTGCCGGATTCCTGACTGAAGACAGAACTGCATTCAAGAAAACTCTGAGTACATCTCCATAAAGTAAGTAAAATTGCATTTTTAAACTGCTACTACTAAAACTGCTTTGCAATAATATTTTCTTTCAACAAAAAAGTTAATATATATTTTTTAATTTATATCTCCTCTACAGATAAATCTGAATTAACTCCAGGAACTGCAAAACAGACTCAAAACTTCATTTAAAATATAAGGCAAGTATAAATCTGAACTAAACTTTCGAACTTATTTAAACAACTAAACCCAAGTACTAATTAACAACAACTCCTCCCCCAGCTAAAAAGCCATGAAACACAATAATTAATATAACATTTTTTTTCCACAGCAATCTTTACAGAAAAAAGAAAACCAAACATCAAAGAATATTTTCCAGCATTTAAACAACTCTTCAAATTCAAGTTTGTAAGTATAAATTTGACAAAGTGAATTGTTATAGTATAAAACATGTCAGATATCTTTCAATAATTTTTAAATATATTTCTCTTAGAATTAGAAACACCACCATGACTGAAGGAGCCCAATTTACAACATCACAGAAAGGAAAATTATTGTTATGTTATATGGGCTATGTTTACACGCAGGAAAAGCAAATTGGGGATAAAGTAAATTGGAAATGTAGCAAATACTACTCTAACAAATGTTATGGAAGGGCTGCTACCAAAGAAACAACTGTTTTATATGTTAGGAGCATAACCACCCCCTAATGTAGCAGAAATTGAAGTTAGACATGCAATAGAAAATATCAAAGAAATTAGTGCAGCATCTCAGAAGCCCACAACAGAAATCCTTAAACACGTGCTTCCCGGAGTCCCAGAGCATGCAACTGGCCAAATGCCCTCAATATCATCCTTAAAAAGAACTATAGCTAGGACAAAAAAAGCTACAACTACCACTGGACCTATTCCCAAAACATTTTCAGAGGTAGAAATATCACCTGAACTGACAGTAACACACACAGAAGAACCATTTCTTCTGTACGGCAATAAGTCACCTGAGAAAAGAATTATTATGTTTGGGACTCCTACTAATTTACTAAAATTACAAAACTGCGAAACCTGGATGGTGAATGGGACTTTTAAAATATGTCCCAAACCATTTTATCAACTCTATACAATACACAGACTATTCCAGCACACAAACATCCCATTCGTATATGCTTTACTGCCTAACAAGCAAGCAACAACATATGTAGAACTTTTAAACAAAGTTAAGCAAGAAACTAACAATTATGTCCCACAAAAAATAATAGTAGACTTTGAGCAATCTATGATACAAGCAATACTTAAAAACTACCCACACACAGCAATTCAAGGTTGCTACTATCGCTTCAACCAATGCGTTTGGAGGCACCTCCAAAAATATACATTAAGGGCCCTATTACGATGGCGTACGGAAAAGCCCTCCAACCGCCATGGTTTCGGGAAAAATCCTCCCGCATGACCCGCGGCATTTCCGTCAGTCAAATTACGATGCAATGTACGCAAAAAAGACCGTCCACCACGGTCGGAAAAGCTGAAAATCCGGCCGCTGCGGACGGGGAAAGCTGTTCAACGGCTTGAAAAGGCCGCTCCTGCCGCGGCATGACCGCACGGCTAATTACGATGAGAATGCGGAGCTGGCGGACCGAGCACTGCGTCCGACCGCCGCGCACGCACACAGGCCAAATGAATGGCGGACGGAACCAACTTCACAACAATGCCCGAAGTGTGCCTGTACTCCCTGCCGCCCTCAATCACAACACACACACGCCACAATGATACACCCCAACTTGCCCCTGGTAAGGAAAGCCATGCGCAGCATGGAAGAGACATCTGGAGGTCATCCCTCATGTGAACACACCCACATACCACAGTATAAAACCAACCCCTTCCTGGACCAGCATCCTTTGCACACCACAAGCCGAGACAGAGAGACAGGACACCATTGACTCACACTGCACAACATCACACCCACCCATCTCCACACAACACCACTTTCACCCACACACCTCACACACTTCACATATCTCCACCACTACCTTGCACCCTGCACCCCTCGTTCATTTGCACCATGCCCCCAAAGAAAATGCCCAAACCGACCGACTCAGAGTTGAAAGTGATGGTAGACGAGATAATCAGGGTAGAACCACATTTGTTTGGGCACCTGGTCCAACACACCCCACTTGCGCGCAAGAATCAGATGTGGGCAAGGATCCACAGCAAAGTCAATGCCATAGGGACCATCCTACGCACTGTGCGTGACATCAGGAAGCGGTGGGGCGACCTCAAGAGCCGGGTCAAGCATCGGGCCCAGACGAACCACCGGCGGCCCAGAGAACTGGTGACGGCCCTCCCATTCCACCATTAACCTTCACCGCATGGGAGGAGAAGGTGCTTGCCATAATGCATCCAGAGAGTCTCACAGGAATCGAGGGGGAGTGGAGGCTGGTAAGTACTAACAAATGTCTCCCATCACACTGCAATGTACTGTTGTGCACAACAAGTGAGGCTCAATCGCCAGCCCACATCAAGCTCATGTGGAATGCATGCTTTCAAAATGAATGGATCACAAGGCTAGCATTTCCTTACTCAGCTCCACCTCTCAGGTAGGTAGTCAGCTCATGCACCCTGGCCTCCCTCCCAAACAGCATGGCCCACCCTCCCCACCCCACAGCCATGTGTCAGCTAACCCCGTCGACAGTTCCTCCTAACAGTTAGGTAGCCATCTCACTGGGGAGGGGGTTGTTGAGCCCTGACAGCAAGACCACAACTCCCACAAGGCCCTCTGTCTTCCCGCCCAAACAGCATGGCCCACCCTCCCCACCCCACAGCCATGTGTCAGCTAACCCCGTCGACAGTGCCTCCTAACAGGTAGGTAGCCATCTCACTGGGGAGGGGGTTGTTGAGCCCTGACAGCAAGACCACAACTCCCACAACAGCATGGAGCCAAATGACCCCACATCCCGCACTTGTAGCCAACTCTGGAACCCCCCTAAGTTGTAGGCAGAGCACATACAGCTAATACCATCGAGAGGCCACATGATTCACAGTGTCAGTGATGAAGTCACATGTAACTGCAAAGCAAAATACAAGAACGCGATCACAAAAAGCCAATGTGCAAGTCCCATTGCCTCAAAGCAGAAAGACTCGGGTCAACACAACACATGCATGGAAACTCTGTCAAACCTCACAAACCACAGGAGGTAAGTACAAAAAGCATAACACAAATCATGAAGTTGCGGCATAGTAATCAGATACCCATAGAAAAGACACAAATGTCCAAGCATGAACTGAATCGGATGAGCAACAAGTTGGTACCAGAGGACATGTCCTTGGAAATACAATATCTGTACACATGATTTTGTTTCTTCAGCCATGACACATCGCTAACGAGCAATGTATGTACCTCCACATCACATTCGTCTGCTGACAAACTGTTATGAATGCATAGTAATGCCAAGGTAAAAAGTAATGCCATCTCAAATGAAATGTGCTAAACATGAACATCAAAGTTGTGCAGTGTACTGAACATGCTGACAAAAAAACCTCTCTTCAACAGGTGACTCGCCAGCAACAGCAGGCGCCCATGCCATGGACGAGCCCAGCCAGTCTCCCCCCCCCCCCCAGGAAGGTGAACCCTCGGATGCAGACTCCCTGGTCTTTTCGGATGAGGAGGACCGACCTGGCCCCTCCGGCGTGCCCAGGTCAGCTCAGTCTGTGGCCCTCACTGTCCCCACCACCACCACCACGACTCCCACAACAGCTGCAACGCCAACACAGACCCCTGCATCAGTAGGGGTAAGATACATTATGATCGGTGTCTGCTGAGGAAGCTGCCACAATCTACTCAGGTCTCTGTACCTCTCCCTGCCCAACTCAGGTGAAACACCTCAGTCACATGACAAGTAAGCATCATGACTGAACTGCATTTACCAGAATGCCAAGGGTTGAACTGTGCTGGGAGGTGAAGCAGTGTGCTCCCATCCCCCTAATAACATCATCATGGACATGACGGAAGTTGTCACAGATCACACAGCGCAGAACAATGAACTCCTTAGCAGTGTGCCCACAAGAGCCAGCATCACAACACATCCTGTCATGTGGACGATGGTGACATTGTCGCATTTACACACTCAAGTACTGTTGCCCATGGATTTTCATGTGACCTGTACGATTCATGCATGTTTACCCACATGAACACCAGTCCCTGACAACATACCCACGCTAAATCTGTCTTACAACCAATGTTATCTTCTCCAGAATGAGCACAACTGCTGCGGTCACAGGGCAGGCATTGCGTATATAGGAACTGTTGCACACCGTGTTCTTTGCTGTAGCAATGTTCTCCTTACTCCCCCATATGTGATTGTGGATAGTCATTTGTGGCCTCACATTCCCACAGCGAAAGTACACTTCAATAAGTGTGCAGGCACAATGGGCTTATGTTTCGAACAAGTAGTCGCTCACACACCAGCCCTGAGACCTTCGAATTCCAGGTGCCTTGACCGTCCCGCGCGATTCAGTCACTGCTGAACACAGCACTCCCACTTTTTTCCGGGGGACTGACACAAAAATCATCGAAAGCCTCTGATACTGAAAGGCCGTTGCACACTTTTTTCAAACTTGTGGGCTCTGGCCTTATCCCTTCATTTCATGCTATTTTTGGAGTACTACCGGGTGTCATTCCTCCAATTTTCAGACTGCATTTAGCGGTTTGATATCACTACTTGTGGCTGTACAGCTGAGCGCTGGTTCTAAGAGTGCTCTCACGCCATGTCTGCCCGTCCTGTGGTCTAGGCAAACCCCGGTCAGTTGCAACTGTACCGTGACCGCATGCAGCTTCTCTTTGGATGTGTCCCATTAGCTGTGCTACGCATCAGTTATAGGCTAACCTTCCGCAATGTCTATTTCACCTGTGTGCAACCTGTGTTCTACTGACGCCGATGCCCCTTTCACTGGGCCATGGATGTCTGCCTTTCCAACACATCCCTTGCTGCCCTGGATCATGAGCTGTGGGTGAGTCCTTTGTTGGTCCACGACCAGGACTGCTTCGGTGATACACATTTGTGGGATGCCTTTCAATGTGTCAGACAGGCTGCCAGCTGCGCCTGTGCGTTTGCGCAATGGCTCCTGTGCCATGCCTACATCGAACCTCTCCCAGGTTGCTATGGGATGCTCCTTTCATCCTCGTGGTGTGAGGAGCACATCTGTTCCTTCATACTGCTGGATTGGATGGCGGTCCTTTTTGCTGAAGGTGATTTGGATTGTCTTTTGGAACTGATTGCCTTCGAAGCTGCCTGTGCCTTCTTGGATTCGTAACTACTAAACAGCAACAGGAACTGTTGGGGACTAATTCAATATCCTTTTACCTTTTTCACGCCTACTGACAGAAATTGTCATTTAGCTCTCGACTTTTGCCCTGTCTGCATTAGCTTTGACTCTGCGGTCTGTTTCGCTTGGTACCACAGAGCTGAGCAAGGGGTGGCTGTCATCTGACTGTCATGGACATTGTCGACTGGCATGAGCCCGGCTTCCATCATGCAGCTGTAGCGCACGAAATTTACATGGCGTAGTTGTTTTGCAAGTACATTAGTATATGTCTGTCACATGAGAAGTGTCCGCAGAGCTTGTTCTCTGCACGGTCCAGGAGTACTGCCTGAACATTCTGTCCGCGGTCGGAGAACATTGTCCGTTGTCATTCTGTTCTGGTCAGGCCCTAGCACCCCAACTCAACAAAGTGTCACAGCTGCTAGAGGACACGGGTGCCTTTTAGATGTCATGGGAAGGCGGGCTAGTTGCCCCACACTTGGAGAGTGATCCATCCAGTGATGAGAGCGACACAGCACATGGGATGTACATTTCACCATGTATTGGCTGAGGAATGGGGTCTGCTGACAAAGCCCATAGATCTGGGACGTCTCATACAACTCCTCCCAGCAAGGGGTGGGGGATATGCTTGTGGGTCTTCGTCCAGAGGGATTATTGATATGACATCTTGCTTCATGTGATATGGATGTGTCACTATGGTAACTGTTTTTGTACTCATGCATTCTCAACTTGTTGTGGCACGTATGTTGCATGTTTTGACACTGTAGAAAAAATTCACATTTCAAAGTGTTTCTTGTCTTCAACTTATCTACTTGTGTACAGGCGCTTGAATACCTCTGAGTGAGTAGGAGAGCTAGTGAGGCACTATAGCAATTGGGTCCTGTGCTTCTGGGTGCTCAGTCCCTACCTGCCCAAGTCCTCTAATCCTGCGCATAGTCCTGTATGTGTACAAAATGCCAGCAACAATTCTCAAAGTTTGTGAGACAACAGCAAGGCACACAGACACAGTCATAGTCGCTCATTGTTAACTTACACTCAACGGAAGTAGTTGACGATGAGCTGCTGACGCTGGTCAAGGCCTTCTTCCTCACAACTATCATCATCACTGGGCATGTGTGGGTTGGGAGCGGGGGGCTGCTGCTGTTCATCGTCGTCCAGAATCAGGGGGATCCTTCTGCGCAAGGCCAGGTTGTGTAGCATGCAGCAGGCGACTACCATCTGGCATACCTTCTGTGGTGAGTACCTAAGTGCACCACCAGTCTTGTCCAGGCACCTAAATCTTGACTTCAGCAGTCCAAAAGTGCGCTCCACCACACGACGTGTCCTCCCATGTGCATCATTGTATTGGACTTCCCCCGGCGTTGTTCGATTCCGCAGTGGTGACAGCAACCAGGGACGATTGACCCAGAGTCACCTAGCTGTGAGACAAACATGCAAACAGTGTAATCTGTATATGTGAGGAGAGCAGCTCGGGGTGCAGAATGGCCATCAATTGGGGTATGGTGCTGTTCCGCAAGATGTAGGAGTCATGTGCCGACCCAGTATACTTTGCACACACGTGTGAGATGATCTGATCCGCCTGGCATACCACTTGCACGTTGATGGAGTGGTAGTGTTTGCGGTTCCTATAGATGTGTTCACTTGCCTGTGGTGGAACGAGGGCAATGTGCGTACCATCAATGGCTCCCACAACATTTGGAATGCCTCCCAGGTCACAGAACTCCCCCTTCACAGCTGCCAATTCATCCCTCCTCGGGAAGTGGACATGTCTGTCCTTGTAAAGCATCAACGCTGACAGGACGTCACGCAACACCATGCTGAACATGGGCTGTGACATCCCACCGGCGCTGGCCACAGTGTACTGGAAAGACCCAGTAGCGAAGAAATGCAGTGCAGCCATAACCTTTACTGTAGCAGACAATGCAGCCGGATATATTCTTTTGGGCTTCAAATGGGGCTCCAACTGGGCACATAGGTTTCGTAGTGTGCGGCGATCCAAACGGAATTTACGGATGATTTCGATGTCCTCCATCGTCGCCAGGTCGGGGACAGGTCGGAAGATGGGTGGTCTCCTCCTACGTATGTCAGGGTACACAAGCATGAGCTGAGTTATAGATGAGATGTGGTGAACAGCTTACCCAGAGACTCACACAACCACAACATTGACAGGACTCATGGTCACGTGAAATGCACAAGTGACCTTCATTCAGATGTTGTTTTTCTTCACTCACTCGACATACTGACACTACGACATCCAAAGAAGTCGATGTGTATGGCATATAGTACACTGCTACATCAAGGATGAGCTGCCCTGTGGTTAGATGGCACAGCACTTGTGTTTCCCAGCATCAGTGCTGAGTTGCATGTAGCTGCTGTCACTGCACGACCGCGAGCTTTAGTCCCACAATACACAACAACATTACGGAATAAGGGCAGTGAGTGTCATCTGGACAACGCAACATGGATATACAGCACGGTGAACAGACACGTGTGGACATTATGGGGTCAGTCCTGCGTGAGTATGTGAGGAATTTGCGTAACAGACATTGCAATGTTCACCTGAATGAGGCACAAATGCACATGGATTGTGTATACGTGCCCACATGGCTGACAATGACCGATGATGTCGGTCAGAGTTATGTTTGTTTGTTCCACATGTGCACTCCTATGACGTATGTGAGAACATTTACAGGCAATGGCAGCTAGGCACACTGCACGCCACACCAGTATGTGTGTTGGGTGTGCTAGGGATTACAAGTATGTCTGATTTGCAGAGAATGGACACCTCTGATTGTCTGCCTACATCACTGGCCCTTCCCAAGATGACTCCTGGCCAAGAGACGCCAGTCAGATGTCAAGGGATATACAAGCGATGTTCACAGGTTGGATGTTTCATTACACAACATTGGTACAGTGCGAGCGACCTTTGTCCTTTTTGACTCTTTCCCTCATTTCAGTCCATGCTGGCCACGAGGCATGACAATGTATGTAATTTCACTCTCCTTTTCTTGGACATACCATGTGTGTGAAGACTTGACTCAAAGGTCACACTCTCCCATACCTTCACAGTGTAGTGACCAGCTGGTCACTGTTCTAGTTGTTCTGATGTACCAGCCACTCCCAGAGGGCTGGCTTACCCTCCACCCCACAGCCACCCTGCCTAGGCGTTACTGGACATGTGACCCTGCCAACAAATGCGGCCGGATGCACGTGTCCTGGGCCAGTTCTCCTATACATGTACGGTGTCTGTGTGGTTACTTTATATGCATGGGGGCCTCGTGCCCCACAACATTACACATGGGGTGACCAATCACTTTAGGCAAATGAGTTGTGATGTGTGATGTAATTTGCATGGCGCCAATGCAAATGCAGAATGTGTTCGCATGCGCGGTTGCTGGCATCCGCAGGGATGACACGCATTGGCCCCAATTGAATGATGCAGGGTTGCTTTCGCAGCTTCCAGGCCGCCGCGGTGTGGCAACCACTATGCGAATGAGCCATCAGCCAATGGGAGCCTTCGGAGTAAATTTTTTGATATTGCGGTGTGCGTGCTCTGCAACTGCGGGGCTCGTCATTGGGCCCAATTGCCTTCAGGGGCACCGAGGGTCACTCATGGGGATTGGGTGGGCCTCGCACTTTGCATTTCCCAGGTTGCCACATTCATCGTGGTGCCGCCACGCTTGCTGGGAGTTGTAGTTGTTCAGGGGTTGCATGCGTGGAGATGTTTGGTACGTACCTCTGCTGTTGAGCGCAGCGGCGTCTTGTCTGCCGCAGGTGCAGCAGGTAGTACAGCGGGAAGGCCTGTAGCGCAGGATCCATGGCGGCTCCGGTGGTTTAGATGGGTTCTGTATCGGCTCTTCCTCTCCGTTGTTGTGTTTTCGCCATCCGCAACATGGTGGTTTTTACGCGGCGGTGGGAAGGGCTGTTCGCAACATCGTAATCTGGTTGGCGGACGGAACGTGTTTCCGCACGCCGGTCTTGCTCTGTTGGCTCCATCCACCACCATTGCGTACGCAAAAAACGTGCAGAGCCTGAAAGACCGCGGCGGACGGAAAATGGCCTCTGTTGGACCATTGTAATTTGGTGGTCGCAATGACCGCACCTGGAGCGGGAAGATGAACGTTTTCCGCCACCGCCACCAGTGCGGATGGGCTTCCATCCGTCATTGTAATGAGCCCCTAAGTGTAGAATATGCAACAAACAGCAGCTTTGCATACCAAATAAAAAAATTAATAGCACTAGCACATACGTACCTGTTACTGACGTAGCTGAGCACTACAATTTACTAATAGTAAGTCCCTACTACCAACAAAATGAACAAAAAATCAGTCTCCTACTAGACTACTTTGAGGATACCAGGGTGGGAAGGCTACACAGATTTAGACACAGAAGACAGCCTAAATATCACATTCCATGGTGGAATGTATATAACAGCACCTTAAATAAAGAAGCCAAAACTAACAATGCTGTGGAAGGATGGCATAACGCCTTCCAAGCCACAACAGGCAGAACTACACCAACTCTACTAAAACTATTACAATCAATCCAAAAAGAACAAAGCTACCAACAACTAAGAATGGAACAATCTATAACTCAACTAGGCCCAAAACTAACTAAACAAACTAAACAAATGTTTGAGTACTTACAATTGAAAGTAAGACTCTAACCAACAACAAAAGGATTAGAGTACCTAGAAACTATTGCTAAAAGCCTACTTTAAACTAATTCCAACTTTAAATACCAACAATCACAAAGATAAAACTAAACAGTGAAATAAATAATTATTTTCCAGAACTGAAAATATATTTATGTCAATTATTTTAATTAAAACACTAAAACTAAATTGACATAATAATTATATTTTATATAATTCAAATAACGATAACAATAACATAATAAATAATTCCCACCCAATACAAATAAAATAAACTTACTTACAGTTTTAGTTGCAGAAGAAGAGAAGTCCAAACATCCTTGTAAAAAATCTGGCTTCCATAAAAATCCACAATTCACCAAAATATTCCCCCCAAAAAATGTAAAAATACAACTGTTCCAAAAATAATCCAGCAGGAATAGGTCCACCAACGAGAACCATAAAAAACCCGAAAAGAGTTTAAAAAAGAAACACTCCTGGAAAACGCGAAGAATTAAGGAAGTGTAAAATAATAATTAGTTTACTAAAACTAATACACACTTCCTTAAAAAAACGACAATCTCCTCCACGAGATAGCTTCCGCTCGAACAAAACCTGTTAGAAAATAAAACAATCCCTCCCGCGCTAAAACACATATAAAACATTACATATTATCAAACAATACATTACTAACATTACATTTTAAATATAATTACACATATATAGCAAACTCTAAGCCACACGGTACAACAAGCTAACTACATTTCAAAAACATGTAATTTAAACATACACCTAACCTAAACTAACAAAACCTAACACTACATACACTATTACACTACCTCCAAAATAAACTTAAATTAAAGTAAAGAAAATTAATCTTACCTTAACCGATGCGACGCAGCTTCCGACCGCGAGAAAACCGATAGCTTACAAAATACACCTTTACTTTTAAAATGGCTGCCTTAAATAATATACATTTACTGTTGTAATTATTAAAAATGTTCTATCTTACAAATATATTACTGTTAATTTTTAAAAAATGTAAAAAATATTTGTAAGTCATGTAAAAAGTTTAACATATGCTTTATATTGTAAAATTATATTAATAAATATTATGAAAATAATAATATTTATTAAAATAATTTAAAAAATACACATATAATATACAATGTATCTGTAAAAATTGTAATATGTTTAATTAATATTCAAAGAATATAATAATGTTAAAAGAAATGTTTGTGTTTACAGAAAAACTTGTGTATTAAATAATATTATTTATATAAAACATATAAATAATATTACCAAAAATGAAAAATATATGTTAAACAATGTAAAAACTTATTAAAATGTTTTTTATGTTTTTCTTATTGAAATACATATGTTAAAAATAATTTCAACTATATGTATAAATGTTATGAATATGAATATGTATGATAAAAATAAAAATACATCTACTGTTACAAAAAATATAATATGTATAAAATGTTGAATACAAAGTGTGCATTATCTATTTATGGTTTTTAAAAAAAAATAAACAAAATACTGTAATAAAGAAAAAATACTTAATAGTTGTTTCTATCAGTTTGGCAGTTTGCTGTTTGCCGCCGTTGGAGTCATTTGTGGCCATTCCCGGTTCCGCGAGGGGGGCCAACTACAACTCCCATCTGCCCTAGCGGCGCGCACGCCGCCAACGCCCCCGGGAAGCGCCAGGAGGCGTTCAAAAAGACGCCAGGACTCCTGCAGCGCGGGACGCACAAGGACGGGCCCGTCTGCGCACGTCAGCGACCGGATGAGACTGGGCTGGGTCACCCCTCTTTCGCCTGCTAATTGAATATCCCCATCGAGGTGAGTGCGGACATATTAGCTTTTCATTCTTGTGCACTCAACATGGGGAAGCGCGGGGGTTACCCCCACAGCGACCTGTTACATCTAGTATTGACAGTATGCTGGAAAGGGCCGTCAGCATTGTGGCCAACGAGATTGAACTAACTGAGAGGCGCCTCTCCCTTGGTATCGGGGCTTCCCTGATGGGCCCAACGATAGGGGCAGATTGTGTAATTTCTTCCCCTCCCTGCAACTTGATGGGCATTAACTCGAATGTTCCCTTGCCCAATGGTCCTAACATTAATACTGAGGTTTCCCCTGTTGAGTCAAATGACGGAGTAAACACAGTAGCACCTCCATTAAACCCGGTCCCCTCTTCAACCTCTGTAGGTTCTGAGGCAGCTCTTGGGGCAAAACGTAAGAGAACGCCCACAAAACCTATCAGCGCCAAGAGGAACCAACCTACTCGTCCAAGCTCATCTCGTACTGTATTGAGCTCATGGATACATGCCTCTCCCTCCTCCAAGACTCCTGAAGTTCCTGTGCACATTCCAAATAAGGAACTTACTCGCTCTATCGGCACCCAGACTGATATTGGTTCTCTCTTTTCAGAGTGCTGTAATCAAGGGGAATCTTTTATCAATCTTGTTGCGGACACTGTGTATGGACGTATTAGAGACTTATTGGACAACAATTTTGCTATTTTGAGGAAACGACTGGATCATTTAGACATGCTTGGTGTTAACTTAAGTTCTCAGATTAATTCCATCGAGCCTGTTAAGCTTGGGAGGGCAGACCTGAATATGACAATGAATAATGCCCATACCTCTAACACTGATATTCTGACAAGCGCACCAATATCTACCCCATCTACTGGTTCTTGTGTGACTTGCAATAAAGTTAAGGAATGTTTTGTACCAGAGTCCTGAAGGGCGCAAAATAATACTTCTGATATTGGTGGTGTTGATAGTCTGTCAGCTAAAAATTTGCATTTGCCCCGCTATCTTCCTAGTGCCTCTACTGGCGCTCTGGCCAGCGTTATTTCTGGGGGCGGCAAACCATGTGAGGGTGGTTCAGACTCCGTGTGCACCCTAAACCCTAAGTGTAGTAGGGAGGCACTGAATTTACCACCGGCAGCCTGTCCCTACGTTGTGGTCTTGGCAGGTGTACCTCCCCTTAAAGCAAACCAAGTTGAAACCTGGGACCAATTACGCAATAAAAGTGTTGACTGGCTGTCTAAACACAAGGGGTTTAGAGCGTCATTTATTAACAACATCATTATGACACGTAGAGTTGGTTGGGTGGGACAGTCTCCAAAGAACATCGAGGGAGACTGTATAGTCATTAAGTTCCGTAACCCGTCTTTGGTTAAATCTATAGTAATGGCTCAGGAGACCAACTCCAACATTCCAACACATATTTGGGCTTTGCCCGTGGGCTATTTCTATAAGCCATCTTTGGGGGCTCAAAATACTAACGCTCCTCCCCTTCCTATGCATAATAGGTTCTTGCCATTGTCTGATCTGGACAATCAGGATTGACTACCTCCCTTAGTAGTATTACCTGAGCCCATTTCTCTACCAACTGAGTCTCTATCCTGTGGACCTTGTATTCCAATTGTGTCCGCCGCTGATCCCAACTTAAAAATACTAAGGGGCCGATTCCGATTCAGGCCGGAAATCTCTCCAACCGAGCCGGACCCGGAGAGATTTCCGACCGAATCGGACTCTGGCAGTCCGACCGAACGAGTACGATGCGCACGCATGCAATCGGACTCGAGTCGGTCAGACTCCCATTGAGTCAATGGGAGCCGGACGTACAACGCGTACGCGGGCTCCCATTGACCCAATGGGTGCGAGGCGAACACGGGTGCCCCCTACAGCGGGTACGCCTCGAAGCGACTCGCGGCGTACATGCACAGGTAGGGGGGACCCATGGGTCCCCCCTGTGTGCGACTCGCGCGGCTACGCGTACAGGGGGGTCCGACACGGACCCCCAAAGTGCGGCTCCGACTGCTCTGTCGAGCCGGACGGCGCGAGTCGGTCGGACTGCTCGCGGCGTGCCTCGTACTTGCCCGGCCGGGGAACGTCTCCATCGCGCGGTGCGCGTCGTGTCCGTGCGAGTCGGTCGGAGCTCTTCGGACCCGCGAACAAGTCGGTCGGCGATTTTGCGTGCGCTCGCATCGTACTCGCTCGGCCGGACGCACGTACGAATCGGTCGGGAAAGAGGGCTCCGAATCGGATCCGGTTAAGCCGAATCCGATTCGGAGCCCTACCGGCCGAGATCGGAATCGGCCCCTAAGTTGGAATGTCGCTGGTCTGGCATCCAAATTAAATTCACCAGACTGGTTAGAATTAGTCCAAAAACAGGACATTTTAATGTTTTAGGAGACATGGGCTACACGGGATTTATTTTTAGAGGGGTTTGGGTGTTTTAATATCGTTGTTCCCATCCCAAATTTAGGCCGCCCGTCAGGTGGCCTCTCAATCTGGGTAAATATCTCTGCAGGTGGCAGTGTAAGGGTCCTTGACACTAACAATGATACATTTCAGGCTATCATTTATAAAAGAGGGGTTTCTATTTGTCTAATTAATTTTTATAATAATGATTTTCAGAATGTATCAAATATAAATTTTATTAATTTGTTTAAATGTATTTCTACCATACAGAATCCAAAGAGTTTTGTTAGTTTTGCAGGGATCTGTTTAGGGGGAGATTTTAATGCAAAGATATCCAGCGGAAGTTATACAGCTATCCATTTTACTAGTAAGGCACCTTTATGTAACAGGGGGGTTGAATTAACAGACTATTTATGTACCAACAACCTCTTAGATGTAATGGAGATCGCCGCAGTATCTAAAAGGGATAATCATATTATACCAACATATAGAGGCAGGGGCAGTGCCTCCACAATTGATTATGTCTTTATATCCCCCTCATTAGAAGATTGTCTGCTAAAGCTGAGGTTATCCCCACGGTTTATGGGGATCATAACCCCATTAACTTAACTCTGAGACTCGCCCCCAGGCCAATATATGGTAAAGAGTGTGGTGCAAGGGATTTGTCTCGCTCTACCGATAATCTTAGATTGGTCTGGCGTGGCGTTGATAATACAGTCTTATTTGGCAAGATGGTAAGAGAATATTCGGTCCTAATTGACACTTGTTTGTCTTTTAAAGAACATAATTCCGCAGTAGTTGGTGCCTTCACGCAATTATGCGAGGGTATCAAACATATGCTATCTAGGCCCATTAAGGAAACATATTCTGGCCCTAGATGGTTCAATAGCGACTGCTCTGCAGCTAACAGAGATCTTCGCAGGGCACTTGCAAAACACCCCAGAGATCAGGCTATTAAATTATTCAGACAACGCTATAAGGCAGTCATCATGCTAAGAAAGGAGGAAATAGTTAAAGAGCGCTGGGACAATCTTGTATGCGCCGTTACGCTAAACAACGAGAACAGCTTTTGGTCGGCTGTTAAAGACATGAGGTCCTTAGGACATCCCCTGTCCTCGACTAGCTGTAATATCACCAGCGAGACATGGGAGGCCCACTTTTCTAAGATTTATTCAGCTCCAGTTCAAAATAGGGCCTCTAATGAGCATCTAGTAGTTACCATGGTTCAGATAACTCTTTCTGAAGTGGAGGAAGCAATTCAACAGAGCCTGGGTAATAAAGCCCCAGGCCCTGATGGCTTGCCTATTGATCTTATTAAAAATCAGCCTGAATTCTGGGCGCCTCTTTTACTGAACGTTTTTAACAATTTAACAGTTTTAATACCAAATACATGGTCAACTAGCATTATCATGCCAATTTTTAAAAAGGGTGACCGTTCCAACCCAAGTTGTTACAGGCTGATCTCCCTGATTGACAACACATTGAAAATTTTGGGGAGGATCCTGTTCAACAAGATTAGGACATGGGCTGAGGAGGGCCATATTGTACATCCTTGTCAGTTGGGGTTTAGAAGCAGAATCGGCACTGTCGAGCAGTGTCTAAACCTCAATTTGATCATTGGTAAATATACAATAGCTAAAAATCCCCTATTTACCTGGCTTTTATGGACCTTACCTCGGCCTTCGATTTTGTCAACAGGTCCCGGCTTTGGTCTATCCTTTTAAAATACGGTTCGGACGAGGTTCTAGTACATTTTTTAGCTTATTTACATAAGGACCTGAATGCCCGGGTGCGGATCAGTAAGGGCGGAGAGGTATCAAAAGACATTAAAGTTGGTAGAGGGGTCAGGCAGGGTTGTGTCCTGGCCCCTCTTCTTTTTATCCTTTATATTAATGACTTGAATAAGTCATTGGTATCACTTACTTCTGATGTCCCTAGTATCAACGGTAACACGCTCCCCACCCTACTGTATGCAGACGATTCGGTCCTAATGGCCCGCACACCAAATGCTTTACGCGTTTTGGTGCGGGGGTTTGTTGATTTTATGGCTAGTTTGGACCTATGTACCAATTTTAAGAAATCGTTTCTAATGGCTTGTGGGTCGAAAAAGTATTCTAATAATACTATTGTTGTAGACTCAGAAAGTTTACAGAGCACTTGCACTTTTCCCTATTTGGGGTTGGTTTTTGCAGCGAATGGTTTGTGGGCTGAGCATGTGGCGCATAGTAGAAAAAAGTTTTCTAAAGCCATTAACAACATTCTTGGCCTGCCCCAACCTAGAAAGACAGAGGTAGTTTCGGCCATCATCAAAATTTTTAAACTACAATGCACCCCCACTGCTACTTATGGTGCAGAAGTTTGGGGTTTTAGACAGTGTGATAGCATCCAGGGGGAAGAAAATAGATTTTGTCGTAAACTGCTGGGTGCTCCTATTTCTTCATCACAGTATGCCTGTCATAGTGAACTGAAACTGCCCTATATCGAAGATTACATTAAGGCCCGCCCCGCTATATTTTGGCTCGTGGTCTGGAAGAATCCCGCAGCCCATTTAACTAGGGAAATGATAACAGACTGCCTTAATTGTGATAAGGGAAGGGAAATACCCTGGCTTGCTGCTGTTAGAAAGAGCATGATTAGCATGAATCTTGAGCGTATATTTTTAAATCCTATCGACTCAGAAGGTATAAGTAAAAAAAACCTACAGAAGGCACTTTACGCTGTTTACAGTAAAAACAGATATGAAACAGAGGTACAGAAATCTTCAGTCGCCAGATATATGACGATCGAGAATACCTCCCACTTACCATCTAGCTACCTTTTAAAACCTATTGAACGCTGGGAGAGGGGTTTGCTTTTTCGATTAAGAGTTGACACAATGAAATTTCTGCTCTGTTTCCCTCTGGGGTACAATTCTAATCTTGATCATCTGCCATGCCCTTGTAATGAACAATGTAATCAATCAATGTTGCATTTTTTATTCTTCTGCAACTTTTATCTAAAATACACTAAAAGGATTTTGATGCCATTTTTTAAGACTATACCTTCGATTGATTATTAGGCAGTCTATAGGAAAATCGTTACTTTGGAAGATGACGAGCTAACCTTCCGTGTAGGTTCCTTCTTGAAAGCTGCAACACGTGCTCGTAATTCAATGTGTACCCTTTGAAGCCTGTTTTTGTTAATATTATATTTTATATTCTAGATACATTTTGTCGAACTCTGTTTTTATATTGTATTTTTAACCTGTATCGAAATTCTTGATGGATTTGTTTGATGCTTGATCGGAAATTATTTCTTTTATGATATGTTCTATTTTTAATTGCCCCCCTCTTATCTGACCTAGGTATCATTGTTATATGCTGCTATTTTTGGATTTGTGCTTTTATGGATATATATTGTATCCGAATAAAGATTTTTGATTTGATTTGATTTTGCTATTTGTTGAAAAATGTATTTTTCAATTGACAAAAATGTAAAAATAATGTAATATGTGAACAAATAACATGATATATTTTTCTTCCTATTCTCATGAAAATAAATGCAATATACTTAAATAAATAAAATACTTGCTCTCATCTTTTTTCTAAATGTTTAATAATTAATAAAAATAAAAATGAAAAATAAAAGTTTCTGTATTTTTTTTACATGTAAGAAAATATGAAATGTTTGCAAAAATATGTATGTACTATCAATTAACTGTACTATATCTTTATACTTACACCAGAATATATTTATATTTCTTCACTACTCCCACTATAAAGTAAATTAATTCAAAGACAAAACTAAATTTAACACATATTAACTTACTTCTCACACTTCAATCGATAGTAATTCAGGGAACATGCTGGACACTAAACAAATATAATTTACTATTCTCACTCCAATTATTAAAAATACAGGGAAGGTGCTGGACAATAAACATATATTATTTACTATTCCCACTCCAATTTATATAAAGTCAGGGAAAGCGCTGGACACTAAACAAATATAAATTACTATTCTCACTTCAATCAATAAAAAGTCAGGGAAGGTGCTGGACACTAAACATATAATATTTACTATTCCCACTCCAATTTATATAAAGTCAAGGAAGGCGCTGGACACTAAGGGGGTCATTAGGATGTCGGACGGAAGGGCATCCGTAGTGCTGGCGGTGGCGGAAAACAGAGAATTCCCTGCACCCCATGCGGTTATTGCGACCACCACATTACAATGGGCCAACATAGGCCATTTACGTACCTCCGCGGTGTTTCTGCGTCCGCACGTATTGACCTCACTTAAGGGTGGCGGACGGAGCCAATAGAGCAAGAACAGTGTGTGGAATCACGTCTTCACTGCCAACCACATTACGATGTACCAAACAGCCAATCCCACCGCTGCGGAAACCCCACCTCATCGCGGATGTTGGAAGCACAATAACAGCAAGGGAATATCCAAGCCCTATACACGTACACCACCAGAGCCGCAATGGATCCAGCCCTACAGGCCTTACCGCTGCTGTACCGGATGCATTACCAGCAGATCAGACGTCACCGCTCACAACAGCAGAGGTACGTCCAACACCCATACACGCATGCAACCACGGTACAACAACAACTCACTGCAAGCGTGCAGGCAGGGCCTGCACAACCACGTCTGGGGAAAGATGCCTCCCCTATTCACATCAGTGAGACTCTCAGGGGCCAGAAGGTTGCCCTGTGCTGATGCCTCCTGCCACTCAGCTCCCCTCACACCCACCCACCAGCACCACTCACACAGCTCCAATTCTGATCAAGGTGACAAATTAGCATTGGTGATGGGAGTGCATACACTGCAGACTGCAAAGTGACCAAGATGCCTGCCCAGGATGGCTAGCAGGCGCAAGGGAAACAGCTACACATTTTGCCAACATCCACTGCCACACAACCCTGGCAAACATCCATGCAGGAACAAGACAAGAGGACTGTGCTGCCAATCTATCCGTACTGTACCACAGCAACCATTACTGAAAGCAAGTAGGTACAAATATCACACATCAGCCACTGAAATAGTGCCGCTGGCCAGCATGCCAATGGAAACAGATCATCAGCACACAGTGCAGTGCCAGAACATGGAGGGGAGTGGAGGGTCAAACATGTGCATGGCAGCCACTGGCACAGGTCACGAATGAAGTGGTGATCTGTACAGTTGAGGAGTGTCCCGAGCAAAAATCCATGTTTAAGTCTGACTCAATGTGCATGGCCAAATGCAATTACTGTCACAGCTATGAATCCGAACACCTCCAATTTGGGCACAGAAAGTGTCAAGTGACAGGTATGCCTGTGAGAAATCACATATCATGTTTGCAATCCACAGACAGGCAGCACAGTGCGAACAAAGGTAAGCAAGACCAAGGCCATATCCCAAGACACACAACACAGACATTGCACTGACACACTCTGCATACTCACCAATGATGAGTCGAACATGCAGGTGCACCCTATGCCTGCGAGGTCACAATGACACACAGCTCCTGCAACAACCCCAACATGTCCACCAACACCCCACAAGGTGTCTGACCATGGAAACAAACAGGCACACATCACATGGATCATACATGATTGAAAGGGCAATGCCCAAGGGCACACACACATCAACATCTCAGAGAATTACAGCACACTCACACTGTACGATGACTCCAATAAGAACATATACCTCCATCCATCTGACTATGAAGCCATACCCATCCAAGATGACAACATACCCACACTGGTGTGTACACATCAAGATATGTAGTACCCTGCCCACCCCTCAAGTCATCATGTAAATTGGAAGACATTCACATGATGGAGATCCAACCCATCTGACATGTGTGAAGAAGGAGAGCAGAGCCAACACAATGAACAGGACCAGAGTGGACCATCACTGACAAGTAGCCCGCCCCCATCAATACTCTGAGTCAAAACATGACAGTATTCTGCAGAACCCCTGGTAGCCCCTGTAAGATCTAGTACAGTACATGAGAATGGCAAAGTGTGACTTCAGAGCATTGAACCCATGAACACATGCACATACATTGTACAGCAACATTTGTAAGGCCAGCGACAACGTCAAGAACATGAATAACTTCATTCAAACACAAACTCGGTATCAGCATGTGAAGTGCAAAACATGAAGGGCAACTGCCAGTCAAAACTCAAGTCCGCACATGTGTGCTTTGGAAATACACACAGATCAATGTAACTCAGTCCACAGCCATGTAAACATCACCAGTACAGGGCTAGCAAATGGTCAGCTCAGGCACCGCTCAGGGAGGAATGGGCTGGGAAGAGGGACCAGCCATCAAATATGTGGAGAACTGGAACTGTGTGGGGGATGACTGTCTGGGGTAGTCTGAGGACTGGACCTGGGAGGGGGAGAACTGGCACAGGCAGAGGGATCCCTGGATGTGGGAGCCTGAGGGCTGGCAGGACCCGGTGGAGTCGTCGCACGGGGAGGTGGTGACATGCACTGGTGATGCTCAGTGGCTGATGTTGCATGTGGAGGGCTGGGCTTCACTTGTTTGGGGATACGATAGCCCACAAGTGTCTTTGGACAAGGGATAGGTGAGGTGCCCACAGCTGCTCCCTTCCCCCAGAAAGTGGAGCAGGTGGCCGTGGATACTTTCTTGCAAAACCCTCAGACCTAGTTCTACGCTGGGGGGGGCTCCTACCCTGCCTCCCCTGTTGTGGAACAATCACTACCTCAATGCTTCTCTGTCCATGCTTACTAGGGGGGCTTTTGGTGGGAGTGGAAGTTCTGGGCACAACATCCCTCTAAACTGGGGGGGGGGCAGTTGTGGAACGCAACAGCCCCACGGCAGCCAGGGCAAATTCTTGTGCTGAGCCTGGATCAGTAGTGGATCCTGGAGGGGTCTTGGAGTGCTGGGACTTTGACGTCTGCAATGTTGAGGCATGTCTTTTGTGTTTCGGCTCCGCACTCTCATGTGAGGTTATTTTAGTGGTGCTGGCATCTGTGCTCCTTGTGGATGATGTCTTGTGTCTCTGTCGCTTGGACTCCTGTTGTCGTGTGCTGCGTGGGGATGACCTGGTGCCTGAGTGTACAGGTGTGTGGCTCCTCTGATCATGTGGGGACACTAGCAGGGTGGTTGAGGAAGGGACAGGAGCCAGACTTAGAGCCTGTGACTGCACTATTGCAGCCGTCAGTGTGGAGGCCAGACACTGGACACTCCAGAGCAGGCCACCTACGTCAGAATGGATGCCCTCCATGAACGCTATTACCTGTGACAACTTGTTGCCATGATCCTGTAGGGCATTCAATAGCAAAGTCTGACCCACAGACACCTGACGCAAGATGTCAATGGCCTCCACACTGAGGGCAGCAGGGGACACAGGGGCTGGGGCAGCTGTGCCTGGGGGAAAAGATACCCTACCCATCTTAGGGCATTGTGCACGGATGACATTTGGGGGAGCATCAGGGACTGTGGACACAGGACGGGGTGTGTTGGATGAAGAAGCACAGCTCGATTCTCCTCTGCCCGACCACACAGAGGAGTCACCACCTGAGTCTGAGGAAGTGGAGGTAGGCGTTTCAGGAACTGACTCATCCAGGGCACTCCGGTCCCCCTACGATGCAGTGGTACCATCAGAGTCGCTGTACTCCAGGGGAGCAGTGATGCCAGTAGGTACACCAACTGTTAAGTGCCCTTCACCTTCTCTGATCTCGGTAGATTCAGCAGGAGACAGAGACACTGTTCAGTGAAGTGGCCTGACAACAAACATGATAGGCAAGATAAAAATAAAAGCATGTACCCAATCCACACATGTGACTGTCCATGCACAGGCTGCATTACTCTACACTTATTCCATGCTCAGCCCATGGATGTTAACATGCAAACTGGCAGTCATGCTCCAAGTAGCCATCATACAGCAAAATTGCCCATCATGTGGTGCCATATCAACATCACATCCTATTGTCTGTAGGTACATCCACATGCCTTCAGCTAATAGAGCTGCACATCAGTATACACTTAAACTCGTTTGGCTACACAGACTCCAACATGTATTCATCATCCTTTCTGAAAGTAACATGTGTGATGTTTCAGACATGTTGAGCAGCAACATTGAACAGTGTGCCATCCTCCCCACACACTCAAGTGCATCAAGTAGTGCGTAATGAATGTGAAATGCAGACAACAAAATCAGAATGCTGCCCTTTTGGCAAGCAGTCCGAGGCACACAGCACTGTACAGCCACATGTTTTGACCCTCATGGCCAACATAAGTAAGTGTGGCATACACTTTCCAGTCCCTCTGGAGCACCATATGGCCTCCCGTACTGTCCAAGGACCTCTCCTACCAGGACCCCCAGTTCCTCTGTGGTGAAGGGACGGGCCCTCGGGTTCTCTCTACGAGACATGACTGGTTCCAGAGATGACGTACAGCCGCTGTTCATGCTGAGGAATGGCAAGCAGCAGTGTCTCTAGGCGAGTGACAGATGTGGACATATCACAGGCATATATATAGTGCCCTAGGCTCGTTCAAATGTTGGTCTGCTGTTACCATTGGCCAGCCGGCTTAGCATCCTTCATTTGGGGCCAATGTTTGGCCCCGCAGGGGCCTAGCACGCCTAGCGTGACATTCCAAAATCACTACCGCTGCCGGTTCCCATTGGCTGATGGCTATACCTCATTGGCGGTCACGCCCCGCGGAGGTCACGCAGCGGCCACCGCTATCCGGCACCATTCGATTGGGACCAATGCTTGTTACCTCTGTGGATGCCAGCTCTAGCGCCTGTAAACACAATTTAGCTTTAGCATGCACGCTTTGCTAACTGCATCATTCACCACACAACATTTGCATAAGGTCAAATGTGCAAACTGTTATGGTTTCATGGCGTGTGACCTATGCCTTACGTCCTGACACACATGGAATGTCCATGAAAAGGAGAGTGGGAAGACATCACTCGTATTGTGTGGTGGCTAGCATGGCATGAGAAGAGTAAATGAGTCCAAAAGGACAAAGGCCGCTATCACTGTACTCACGTTGTGTACTGAGACATAAAAGATGTTAACACGTCTGGAGTAACACTTGCTACTTGAGAGTCGGACACTTGTCCATGTTTTGTCTCATGAAATGCCAGTGATGTCGGCTGCATCCCTAGCTGGCCATTGTCATGAAATCAGACATACTTATCAGCTCCACACTTTCTACACACGTACTGCTGTGCCATGCTGTGTGCTCACCTGCTATTGCCTCCATGTGTGTACACACGTCAGGGCAATGCACATGTGTCTCAACATACATTGCTGGATCCAACACAAGTTGTGCTGTCAAGCTATGTGTGCATGTATACACTAAACAAGTGTATCTGTTTAAATACACTTTGAACGTGGCAATGTGTGTCACGCAGATTCATCACACAGTCCTGATGGACTGACCACATAATGCACATGTGAACATGTCTACTGTGCTGCATACTCATGTGATGTTGTCCAGGTGACACAGACTGCCCTGATCCCGTTGTGTTGCTGTGTATTGTCGGACTTGAGATTGAGGACGTGCAATGGCAGAAGATACATGCAAGTCAGCATTGATGCTGGTAACCACATGTGCTGTGCCTAACACACAGGGCTGATCACACCCTGATGTAGCAGGGTACGACATGTCATACACAATGTCATATTGTTGATGTACTAGTGCTCAGTATGAGGAGTGGGTGGAGTGAACCAAGGTCTTAATGCATGTCACTTGTGTCTTTTCACGTACTCAAGAGTCCTGTCAATGTTGTGGCCGTGTGAGTCTCTGGTGAAACTGTCACACACATCTCATCAATTATTATATACTTCTGCATGTGTCCCCGGCCAGAGTACATAGGAGGAGCACACCTATCTATCACCTTGTCCCAGTACTGGAAACCATGGAGGACATTACAATCAGCATGGAATTCTGTCAGGATCGCCTCACAATGCGAGAGCTATGTGCTCAGTTGGAGCCCCACTTGAAGTCCAGGTGAACATATCCTTCGGCATTGTCAGCAAAAGTCAAAGTGATGGCTGCACTGCATTTTTTGGCAACTGGGTCTTTCCAGTACACCGTGTCCAGCACTGAAGGGATGTCATGGCCTATGCCCAGCATGGTGTTGCGTGATGTCCTGTCTGCATTAATGACATACAAGATTCACTACATACAGTTCCCAAGGCGCAATGATTTGGCAGGTGTGAAGGGGGATTCCTATGAACTTGGACGCATTCCACATGTAGTGTGCGACATTAACGGAACCCACATTGGCCTAGTTCCACCACAGGCACGTGAAAGCATTTATACTAACCGAAAAAATAACACTCCATAAATGTGCAAGTGGTATGCCAAGCGGACCAGACCATTTCACACGTGTGTGCCAAGTATCCTGTGTCGGTACATGACACAGTCATTCTGCGCCACAGCAGCATACCACAATTGATGGCTAATCTACACCCAGATTGGGCCTGGCTTGTTGGTGAGTGGGCTGTGTCAATGAGTGTGACTTTTGTGTGACATGCTGCTCCACTCACATGTCACAGTTACATTTTTATAAATGTGTTTATCCAGGATAGGTGACTCTGGCTATCCTAATCGTCCCTGGGTGCTGAGCCCACTGCGGAATCCAACTATGCCAGGGGAGGACCACTACAATGATGCCCATGATAGAACACGTCATGTGGTGGAGCGCACTTTTGCACTTCTGAAGTCGAGATTTAGATGTCTGGCCAAGACTGGAGGGGCACTTCTCTACTCACCCAAGAAGGTGTGCCAGATAGTAGTCGCATGCTGCACAACCTGGCCTTGCGCAAGAGGATACCCCGGATTCAGGACGATGATGACCAGCAACGGCCCCCCGCTGCAAACCCACACATGCCCAGGGATGATGACAGGGGTGAGGAAGAAGGTCTTGACCTGCGTGACCAGCTCATAGCCAACTACTTCCAATGAGTGTAAGTTATCATCATGCAACTATGACTGTGTCTGTGCGCATTGCTGTTGTCTCCCAAACTTGGTGGATTGTAGCTGTGAATCTGGACACATACACATGAAAAAGAACATGAATATGGGATTTGGGCAGGCAGTGGAAGAGTCAAACAAACAACTGGGTAAGCATTAGCACTGGCAACATTGTGTGTCCTGCTACAGTAGCTCTGTCACTCATCGACAGTGTAACAAGCGCCAAGACACCACATGACCCAACACTGCCTGATCCCTCTGTAATCTAGGTAACAGGACACACACTCTCGTCCTCACTCTCATACTTCTCAAAACTGATCATAGTAGAATTCAAGTTAATGTGCGAAATGTTTATTACTATTACTGTGTCCTAACGGGCAAGATACGTGCCACAACATGCAGAACAATGCATCAGACCGAAACAGGCAGCATAGGAACGTGTTCAGATGTCATGGAGGGAGATGTCACATTAATGAGCACTCAGGAGGGAGTACTCCGATCTGATCCCCCCTTCCCTTGCTGGACAAGTCATGTGATGGATCACATTAGCTCAATGCCCTTTGTCAGAGGAGCCCACTCTTCAGCCCATATGATTTGACATGTACTGTACTCCAGGACAGCGCTGACTGAATGTTCTGCTGACAGTAATCAGGTGAAAGACTCAAACTAAGATACTTGCAGTACAACAAAGGCATGTAAGAACTAGCTCAACAGCTGCATGATGGCAGCAAGACTGGTACTAGGCGACAATGTCCACTACGGGCAGGAGACAGCCTCACCTTGCACAGGTGTGTGCCAACAAGCGATGCAGGCCGCAAAGGTAATCGGAGTCCAAGCGAATGCAGACATGTCCATTGTCAGTGCTAAATCTGTAATCAGTTCCGAAAGATGCAACTGTATGTTGATACATCTGTCATTAGTCCCAATCAGTTGTGGATGCAGGTAAGTAGTTACTCATCCAATAGAGCTATTGCAGCTTCATAGGCAAACAGTTCCAAGAGTAGATCGTGACCAGCTTCAGCAAACAGGACGGCCACCCAATCCAGTAATATGAATGAACAGATGTGCTCCTCGCACCCCGTGTCCGTAAGGAGCATTTCAGGCCAATAGGGGAGCGATTCAATGTAGTCATTGCACACAAGAAGTTGTGCAATCGCACATGACCAGCTGTCAGCACTTATGCCAAGTTGTAAGGCATCCCATAGACGGGTATCCCGGGCACAGTCCCGGTCGTGGACCAACAAAGGACTCAACCACATGTCATAATCCAGTTCAGCAATCGATGTGTTGGATAGGCAGACATCCATGGTCCATTGAAAGGGACAGCTGCGACAGTGGGACACAGGTTGCACACAGGTGAAATAGGCATAGCGGAAGCTTAGCCTATAACTGATGTGCAGCACAGCCAATGGCAACGCTCCCAATATATTCAGCATTCGTTCACGGTACAGTTGGACATGACCGGGGATGTGCAGGACCACAGGATGTGCAGCCATTGCGTTGTAGCTGTCGTTGAACCTGCACTCTTCAGAACAGCGGGAGGAATGTTGCTGAAATGCCACATGTCCGACAAAAAGTTGTTTGAGTGAGCACCTGTTGTACTCCTGAAATGGTCTGAACGGAAGTGACAAGGCTATTCCCCACAAGGGAAATTGTGATATGAGCAAGGACTTCTGTGTGTGGAGTGTATGAACCTTGGTGTATCAGTTGCACTGAACCTAGTGGGAGACTCATATTCAGCTGTTACAGGATCTCACAGGAGGTAACAGCCACCTGGTATTCGAAGGTCAGAGGGGCGGATGTGAGTCCGACTTCTTGTTAATACAAATGAGCTTTCAGCCCTGTTGATACTTTGAAGTCTGCTTACATTGTTGGAATGTGAGCCCACAAATTACTGTTGACATTCACATATGGGGGAGTGATGAGTTCATCCCTACGGCAATGGACACGTTGAGAAACTCTTTCTGTGTACGTGAGCCCTGCACGGGAAATACCTCTGTTTGTGATGTAATGACTCGATCAGTTCTTTCTGGTACATATGAGGGGCGTGTCAGCCTGGTGGCTGGGACTGGTGTACATTGATGTATTTTGCCGACAGTCAACTTAGATAGGTTACAATACACGTGTGACTGTACTTGTCTTGCTGAACGCAATAATTTCCTCAATCTAGCTTTGACATGATTCGTTTGGTTCGTGCCTGTTTTTGGGACACTGCTGAGTGCTGCATTGTGAGGCGCTGTGTGAGTCATTGACACTGCAGTCATTCCCATGTGGATGGTTGTACGGGGGTGGGAGGACACTGATTCACCTACCAGCACAGTACATCCCTTAGCATCCATGAACGTGCACTTACGTCAAATGTGCATACTTGTGATGAAGCTGAAGGGTTTGACTTCAGTTTGACAGGGAGAGGTACAGGGAGCTGAGACAATGGCGGCTGCTTACTCACCTTACACCTATTTGCTGAATCTGTTCCCTACTGATGAAGGATGATATCCATGTACACGTGTGACTTGAGACTGACAACACTAACCCGCTAATACCTTGGTGTATCACCACGCACGAGAATCTAGTTGGCATTTAGGTGAATTTCCCAGGTTGCTAAGGTGTGTACTGTGCTGGGAGATGTAGTGCTCTGCTCCCATCCCCTTCTGTCCATGTTGATGTAGTTGACCAGTGTAATCTGGTTTGCACGTGTACAGTGTTGCCTGGTGCTGTGCTTAGGTTGTCATGCCATCATATGTCAACCACATGTCATGTTCTTGTGTCTTTCTAGGTACCTCCGCTCACACAATGGATTGTGGCATTCAAATATGGAGAGACATTGCAATGTGAGTTAACATGCTATTTTCTCTGAAAAAAATGGTACTGACACAAACGCTCAGTGTTGTGAATAGTGTTTATTTGTACATGAGTGACAGGTGAGGGGTGAAGTTGAAAGTGCTGGCACAAGAGTCATCAGGGTAGAACACACAATGCTGGTATGACACAGTCCAACAGTACACTGCCAACATTGTGGAAATGTGGGCTCTGATCTGCAGCAAAGTCAATGCTGGAGGCAACACTGCTGACATCATAGTTGGCGCATGGAACGGGTTGTGGGAGGTGCTTTGCCACGTGATCCTCCGTTTGTCTTCTTCGGACGTCCCCTCGAACGTTTGACCGGGGGGGAACCTGCTGCATGCTCTGAGGAGTCTGTGCCTGCTGCCTCACCCCTCCCTGTGGCCGCTGTGGTGGTGTTCTCAGTATCGTCCAACTGGCCACGGGGTGGGCAGTTGGCTAGTCGAGCAGCATGGATGTCCCTCAGAACACCTACTAGCTGGCCCAAGTAATCAGCAATGACACCCAAGGGGGTGTCCATGGACCCTTGCAGCAGGCGGAGTTCGCGCAGTTCTTCGACGACCTGGCCCATCTGTCCCTGGATCTGTTGGTATGCACCCAGGACAGTGTTGACCGTGGCCAGGGCCTCAGTCTCGGTGTCATCCTGGGACTGTCCCAGGGGGGCCCTCCCACCTGCCCTGCGTACACGGAATTGTGGCGGAGCCTGTCGCTGCTTTGTATCCCTAAATAGCTCCCTAAGTATTTCTGTGCTGATTCATGATAAGGGTGTTGCTTTTTCTCTATTGCTCCATAGCTGCACTGTTTTATCTGCTTTTTCTTTTCCTACCACTACTTTTCACAGAATTGTACCTGAATCATTAACCACTTCACCTCAAGTCTTGAGGAGGATCCTGGGAAATTGACCCTCAGTGACTGAAATACATGTTGAATTGGTTCTTGTGATCAGAACTTTATAATTTGTTTCAATTTAACAATAACAAAAGGAACTTGTCCTTTTAATTTGGACTTTCTTATACATGAATAAATATAAAGAAATGGAAATAGCTTACTCATAATCCTGGTGCTCTGTCATGGGAATCCATCAGAACTAACTGTAACAGGGAAATGCACAACACTAAACGCATAACACTTGCAAGTCCAAACACCAAATTTGATAAATATTAACTCTTTCCTTTCCACCTTTGCCCTACTCAATACCTCTAAATGCATCTGCATAATAACTTTGGGCAGTAAAACAACCCCTAGTTGAAGATCCAGATAGCAGTATCATCCAAACCAGATTCCCCATCGCACCCATTCAGAACCAGTTAACAAAACCACCAAAATCTTGAGGCGCAGTAAAGCATCCATTTCTACCCTAAATCGATCAGAACTATGTAAGCTGGCCTGGGCTATACAATCTACAACACACAAAAGGGTAAAGAAGTCAAAAAGAATAGGTCCGGATGAGTGTGAAGGAGACAAAATACAAAGTTTGTTAAAAGTGCCCTCACCCACTAGTAGTGACATGCTTCATCATTGGGCTTGCTAACATCATTCCCACGCAGACTAACGCTTGGGATGGAGCAAAAGGGAGGGGAGGACAATACAAACATAAAGGTCTAAAGGATCTTATTGTGCAGAAACTCAGTGTAACTATGATTAAAACTGGGTCCGGAATATCCCCAGCAGAATTTTATTTTTGGATTTTCTGGCCAGGATTAAAATTCTCTAAATGATGAAAGGGAAAGTTATTTTCCCTTCATCCCTCCTATCTGCAAAATTGTTGACATGTTTAAGCCCCTATATCTTGCCCATAAGGGTCAGTCGGCCTTCATCAGGACTACAGATCCCACAATGCCCCTAATTTCCCTATCTGCAATGGTTGGTAGAAAGAGGTCTGACCCAATCTGGTCATTACCATGTAATCACACTGCAGTAGTTCAGTGTTTCATCAATTCATCCTCTGAAACTGGTGTTTGAGGGGGAGTCACGCAGTCTTCAAAGTTGAGACGCCGCCACCATCAGCCTCTTGCCTCACCGTGTAGGGCTATACAATGCCCTCAAAATATATTGAGCAAGGGCTGATTCTAGCATCATGGTCATGCTTACGGGTGGCGTGGTTAGCAAGGCTAAGATGGTGGGCGCACTCTGAAGAGGCTCTGCACACCTACCACTTTATCTGCTTTAAATCCTGACCAAACCCTGCCATCTGGTAACTGGACCTGCGCCTTAAATGTCTCCCACTGCTGTTCCCTATCAGCACAACCGGGTTTCAGATTGGTGAGCCCCTGCAGGGGCGGTTTCTGGAACTGGGACTCGGCTGTGGCCTGCACCCGCGTGGAAGCAGATCAGGCCGACCACGATTTCGGCAGTTGCTGGTGCCGCGGGGACTGTCTGCCCTGAATGCCTCCCGCTTACCTAGGGATGAACCTGCAGGGACGCCTGCCTTGAACGTCACCAGGATCGCCGAGATGCAGTGCTGAGGGGGCCTGCTATGTCGAGATCCAGAAAGAAGGAAGTAAATCTGGCACTATCAAGTGAGCTGGGTGTGGTGACATGGCTGCTTCTGCATTCAATGCCCTCCCCCCCAGAAGCGGTCCTAGCTAAGAGCCCGGGGACGGTGTCGGTCCTAGGGTTGGCTGTGAGGTGCGGGGAAGAAGGGGTTATGCTGGGGCTGCACACCCGACTGGATCCTTGTGCCGCCCTCTCACCTGTGCTCCTGGAGGGTGCTCCATACCTGTGCCAGTCCATAAGCAGAGTTGTGGCTGGGGCCGAGAACACGGGCGGGGGCACAAGGGTGGAGTCGGGCCCAGGTCCCCGCAACAGAATATCACGCTACAATGGGGCTGGCTAGCTGCATGCCCCCAACACCTCTCGCTTGCCTGGGGACTGTAGTGTTAGAGGCACTCCTTTGGTTTGAAACCACGTGATGACCTTTGAGTACCATGATTTTAATTGACTTTTGGAGTTTCATTTTACCCTAGCATGAATGTACGTCCTGCATATGCCTTGTTTCCCTTGAAGATTTCTTTCGTATCTCTCGTAGTTTTAAAGTGGGAGCTGTCACACAGTAGAACAGCTTGCCAAGAACAGAACGTGTGGGATGTGCATTTGAAAGCATGAGAGAGAGAGAGAGAGAGAGAGAGAGAGAGAGAGAGAGATGTGGAATGAACTTCTTGGTCTTGAAGTGCAGTGTTATGAGCAGTGGTGCTCCAATGTGCATTATGTTGTACATTGGCAGATTTAGGGGCCGATTCCGATCTCGGCCGGTAGGGCTCCGAATCGGATTCGGCTTTACCGGATCCGATTCGGAGCCCTGTTTCCCGACCGAACCGTACACGGGTCCGGCCGAGCGAGTACGATGCGAAATCTCCGACCGACTCGTCCGGGCGTCCCGACCGCTCCGACCGACTCGCTCGGACTCGACTCGCACCGCGCAATGGAGACGTTTCCCGGCCGGGTAAGTACGATGCGCGCCGCGAGCAGTCCGACCGAGCCGCGCACTCCGGCTCGTAAGAGCTGTCGGAGCCGTACTTTGGGGGTCCGTGTCGGACCCCCCTGTACGCGTAGCCGCGTGAGTCGCACACAGGGGGGACCCATGGGTCCCCCTACCTGTGCGTGTACGGCGCGAATCGCCTCGCCGCGTACCCGCTGTAGGGGCGCCCTTGTCCGCCTCGCACCCATTGAGTCAATGGGAGCCCGCGTACGCGTTGTACGACCGGCTCCCATTGACTTCAATGGGAGTCCGACCGACTCGAGTCCGATAACATACGGACGCATCGTACTCGTTCGGTCGGACTGCACGGGTCCGATTCGGTCGGAAATCTCTCCGGGTCCGGCTCGGTCGGAGAAATTTCCGGCCCGAATCGGAATCGACCCCTAAGTATGTGATGCTGCAGGCAGTGGTGCACACATGTGCATTGTGTTGTACATTGGGAAGTATTATGAGGTTTTACTATTTGCTTTGACATGCCCTCATGTCATCTTGAATTCTGACTCTGTCTTGCTTGAGCTTTTTGCGTGCACAGGCAGGCCCCCAGAGTACTCAAGTTGTTTGGGTTAATCACGTTCAAGGTTGCTTTGTTTTTGGAGAGGAGATGGTTGAATGTACCGCCAGAGACTTTCGTAAGCTTCGTTAAGATAAAGGCTGGAATATGTGAGAATGCAGAAGGAATGTGGGAACTCCTTTTGCCTGCGGAATGCTTGTATGGAAAGTGGCCAATTCCATTAAGTTTCCTTGGCGCAGAGGGAGGGTCTCTCGGTACCATCTAGTGTGATTTGAGACAATAAAGCTGAGGTTTGTTGACTTAGAGACCGGGATTGTTTTGGAGTCCGAATAGGGATGGACACATCTACTTCGGTACAGCAGAACTACTGTATGCTGAGGCTCTTAACCCCGGCTGTGAATCCCCCAGTCTAGAGTGGGCTAAGATGCAGTGTTTGCAACCGGTGAGGTGATTTGTTTCTGATTGTTGCCATTGTGATGCGAGGCTGTTTGGGCGCTTATTCAGTTTCCAGTGGCTATAACAGTCATTGTGATGCGTGACAGATAGTGTGCCCCTTCAGTTTCCAGTGGCTATAATCATCTGAGGTGCTTCCTTTGAGTATTGACTTTGTGATGTGTGAATGACTCTGTGTGCACATCCAAGTTAATCATCTGATGTATTTAGTGTATATATCTTTCTGATTTCTTGCAGGACGTGTAGTATTATCTGCTGCTTGTGTTTATTATTATCTAGGCATTTAACAGTTGCATTTGCCAAGTGTATTATTATTGCTTGCATATATATATATATATCTCTATATACATTTGAATGGTGTTCATTTGAAATCTGGGAAAGCCTTTCTGTTAGAGGGCATTGCAAAAATAAAACCCCAAGTCTTATTCTTAAAAAACAGTCTTTGATGTGCTTCATTTTATAAAGTGAAATCCCTCTCCAGGGGGTGTGGTGTTGTGTCTATTGCTTCGTCATGTTTGAGCCACTGTGTGGTATTCTGTATTATCTGGAAGTGCGAAGCAAGACAGGTACATGCCTTCGGAGGTGACCGCATCGATCACTACTTGTATTGCTGAGACTGAAGCACAGTGCTGGGGGAAGAGAGCATGGTAGCTGAGGGACGGGCGAAGAATCCCCACTGTCTGGGGAACCCGGCGATGCAGGGCTGGCCGACTGTAGCAATTCCGCTACTCTTACATTAGCGTGCCCTCCCCCTGGACGTGGTCCCAGCTGAGAGCTCGGGGTCATATCGGGCATAGGCTCAATCCGCGAGGGGTGAAGAGGTTGACTTAGCACTACACCGGTGAACTCGACTTGGCTCTCTGTTCTAACCTCTCCCCGGTGCTGTGAGACTGCATTTGCTCCGCAGCGGAGCCGCTGCCGTACCTGTATGCATGAACGTTGACACAAGGGCGGGATTGAGCACAGGCACCCATCACGGATTGTGGGGTTGCGGCGCAGCTCAACACATTGCCCCCAGTCCTTACTGCATTGTACCAGACCCGCACACTGGATCCTGACTGTGCGGTGAGGGGCAAAGCGTTGAGTGAACGGGGGGTAGGAACATGGATGGTCACCACCAGTGTCCATGTAGCGATCCGCTTGCAGCCTACCCGATTCCATGAGACACCTGGATCTTCTGGTGTATGAATTGACACAGGTTAGTGGCTCTGGGGACGGGCTAAGCTCGGCAGATATCAACACTGCACCCAGACGCTCCACCTGGACCCTACACAAAGACACCTCTATTAATAGACTTGCTCTACAGCCCACATGTTTTGTTATGCTGACCGGGGTTGAAGCAGTAGGCTTGCCATTCCACTGCCTAGGGTAACAGACCCCACTTTTCTGAGACACCATTCAATTTCTACGTAGGCAGGATAATCCGGAACAGCGATTGTTTTTTGGCGCCCTCAGCCTTGCCACCTAGTTGCCCATCGCAGGTCATATTCCACTTGGGCAACTGGGGCGCAGGTGGTTCCCGACTACTGGCACAGCTGCGAGGCAGTCTGTGGGACCGCAGTACTGATGAATTACTAGCAGACCAGACGCCGTAGACCCCCGGGTGCGTCTCTGGCTGGCACTGGTCCCTCTGATGCCTAGCACCCAGCAGTTGGCCATGGGTCACCTGCGCTTGAGTGCCCAGCCTGCGTCGACACGGCCTACACTGGCCCTGGGGCAACCAGCTGAGGAACGAGTGGGGATCGGGCCACCTAACTCTGAAAGGTCGCTAGGTGCCCAGCTTGACACTGTCCTACAAGCTGTGGAGAAGATCGGAGCAACCCTTGGGCAGACGCGCACATCGCTTGAAAGCAGAATCGACAAAGTGTCTGCGGACTTCACTCTCCTACATGCAGACCACCGTAAACTTGCTGATTAGGTGCACAGTGCTGAACTCGCACTAGCCGAACTTCAGCCAGCAACCCGCGAAAACACAGCTCTGCTACAGTCCCTAGTAGATCGAGTGCACTTCCTGGAGCACAGAGTGGAAGACGCTGAAGGACGCTCTTGAAGAAATGGTATACGAGTGGTAGGTCTTCAGAAGGAAGAGGAAGGCCAAGATGCAGTGACCTATACTGAGAACTGGATCCGCACCTTACTACCTAACACCACAATCTCACCCGGGTTTTCAACTGAATGTGCTCACCGAGTACCAACACGTAGGCCACCATCTGGCGTTAATCCCAGGCCTTTTCTGTTCCGCCTATTAAACTATAGGGATTGTGGCACCATCTTATGCGAGGCATGTAAACTGCAGGAAATTAAAGTGAACAATGCCTCAGTCATGCTCTTCCCCGACTATACTCTGGCAGTACAAAAGCAGAGGAGCTCCTTTCAGGCAGTCAAGTGACGTCTTTGCGAGCTGGACATAGGCTACTCGTTACTGTTTCCTGCTCACCTCGGCGCTGTAGTCAATAGGAACGCCCAATTCTTCAACTCCTCTGAGGAGGCCTGAGATTGGATGGAGGCAACTGGCCTCACAGCTTAACGCCCCTCGGCTTCTAAGGCGAGGGGACTGCGTGACAATGAAATGAGTCATCGGCGTGGACACAGCAGGCGGACAAGCCGCCCTCCTCAGTCTAGAGCTGTACCGAACCTAGAACAAGTAATTTCGGAGCGGCAACAGGCCCTGCACATGGTGGCCACAATGCGAGAGCACGCCCCAAGCTCAGATCAAGATGCCAGTTCTACAATATCCCTTAGTGATGACAGCTCCTCTAACATCAGGCCATTAAGGCCAGAATCACTGACTCTGCCAGCTGTCACTCCACAAACAGTAGATGACATTATATGAACTACTGACAGCAATTAATTCTACTGAAATATTTGCTTCACAGTAACCTGATGTTCTCTTGCACTGACTCACAAATGTAGACACTAACCACTCTTGAACCACAGCAGTTGGGAGTCACACCGCGCTAGCTGACCTACTGAAGCGTCATGCAGGCAGGATCTATGTTTATAATGCAATACAGTTTAACACTACTAAACAACCACAGTTGGTAAGCTACACCTTGCATACTAGGGGTAATGTAATGTTGGCTTTCACTATCCAACTCCAGAGAATCTTTTTTCGGTTATAAAAAACCATAAAAGATGCAAGCGTAATACATTTTATACATATCAGCTAAAAAACAAATGCGCATACACTCCCACACGTCAAAATTTAAGATATCAATTCAATTAATAGTGCTTATCATAAAATCTATAAAAGTAGAATTCAGTTATAAATATAAAACACATTGCATTCAAGCAGTGACTCTATAATACCATGTTCAACTATTAATGACAAGTAAATTGGAATCATGGATTGGTAAAGTGCAGGTGTGACGGAGGTACAATGTCCACTTTCCAAAGCTGGCTTATCACGCATACATGGAAATAGTACAAAATTAAAATAGGTAATAAAATCAATAAACTATTGGTTAAAATTTAAAGCCGTTCCCCTTGCGTACTAAGTTTACAGTAAATAAATATCTACTTAGACTAAATACAATTGGCTGGGATGTGTCTGTCTTTAAAATTGTTAATGCTCCTAGATATTTTCTGATTCCCATATTACGACAGATAGGTTTAATTCACTTTTTCCTTAATATGGCATATGCTGGACAGAAAAATAATATATGGGAGTCGTTTTCTACATTATTTTGTGAACATAGAGTGCAGTGAACCTCTCTGCTATCAGCAAGATTGCATGACCATTTAGATGTATTACATTTAATCTGGAGGATATCAAAGCGGAACTTCATATACAGTGACTTGGCTAATTGCGGTTGCACTTCGTCCAGATAAGGTTAGAAAATAGGAGATGGTTTTACAGATAGAAACAGCAATGTCAGCCTTGCTATTTTAGGGCAATGGTGGATGCTACTTTGTATATACATCCAATAAGAGCTTTTCAGGACCTTTTTTGAATGAATTGTTAGTAGGTTAGGAGCATCCCAAAAACAGCTTAGGTCTAATTTTTGAAACCAGCTACGCACATGTCGAACCCAAGGAAGTGTTGTAGGGTGATTGTGGGAGGCTGGCTTAGTATGTGGTGCTCACTTATGTAAGTGAAGCATCCTGCACAAATCCAGACAACCCTTATGGTGATTTATGTGGTCTTAGACAACATTAGAAAGCTCTCTAAGTGGGAGCTGTGGAGAGCAGCCTTCAGGCCTAGTCCAGAAGGAGTGTAAAGCAGCTTGTTCTACCTGTACTTAATCTTATGGTATAGGTTAAGTGAAAAAGATTCACACAGTGTAGTTATAAAAATATGTATTTTATTACAAACACTCACTAACACAATTGTTCTATCTCCTAGACAGAGATAGAAACACAATACACCCAATACTTAGGAAATAGAGCACGTAGGTAGCCCAAATACACAGTGGTCTCCAGGGGGAGACCAAACCATATACTAAAATAGTGGAATGCGAACCACGACTCAAGTCAAGGATGGACCCAGAAGACGTAGAAGTTTTGGGCACCCAAGGAACCACCCGAGGTAAGTACCCAGGAACCCCACGGAGGCCGTGTGCAGAGCGTGAACACGACCGCGTGATCAACACAAGTCAATGGGTAAGTCACGGTTGCAGTTTTAAAGAAAAAGGAACCTTCCCAGCGGACCCTGAAGAAACCCTGTGGAAGATGGAAAGTTTGGAGAGTCACCCCAGGAACCAGGATACCTACACCAGGGAAGCAGGGTGCATAGGTGTCAAGTGATGCCGTAGACCACAATGGAAGACTTCAGGAAAGATGCTGCTGGAGAAGAAGACGAAGGAGTCGGTGGAACCCAAAGGTGGATTCAAGATGAGAGGTACCTGGAAGCAGAGGGGACAGAGTCTATGCCACTCAGGAGTGACCAGGAGGCACAAAAGACGAATGCCCACCGATGTCGGAGATGCAGGTGAGGTTGACGGTGCCCTTGAAGTTGCAGCTGCGCTGACCAGGCAACGCTGTAGAAGACCGGGAGCCGTTCGCGAGCTTTCCCACGTCGGATGTCGAGGGCCAAGGGGTCAGTGTCCGGTAGGGGCACCAACAAGCCTTGGCAGTGGCAAACAACTTAGTCGACGAAAAAGGTGCAGTATCGGGACCAGCCAGGCCCAAGGGACTCACCACGACCAGGTAAGTCAGAGCAGGCCCTGAGCAAGCAGGGGAGTCCACTGAAGCCAAAGAAGACCCTCAAGAGGACCCACGGGCCGAAGGCACAGGAGTCGCAAGAGGACCTCGAGCAGCTCACCAAAGAGGAAGGCCCACGGTGCAGATGGAGTGGTGAGGGCAAAGATCTTGGCTGCAGGAGTTGCTTGAGATTGGAGCTTCTTGGAGCCCGAAGAACTCTGGAGGAGAGAGTCAACAAGCCTTGGCAATGGCAAGTCAATGCGGTGCACAGGGGTTTCTGTTCTAGCGGTTCCGATGAGGGATACTGGCCTCAAACTCGATATGAAGACAGTGCAGGCCTCGAGGGAGTTGCAGAACCACCACCTGTGTTGCTGAGCCTTTTGGAGTCCGTGGGAGCCCAGGATCAGCAGACCGGTCATCTGCGTTGCGGTGCCTGCAGATGCAGGGGAGTGATTCCTTCACTCCAAGGGAGATTCCTTCGGGTGTCTTGGATGTCCAGAGGCCTGGTGAAGAACCTGTATGGTGCACAGGCGCAGACGTTGCAGAAGACCAGCAGGAGGAGGAGACCAGGAGCAGCAGGAATCTTCCCCGGTGCAGTCTCTGTGCTTCCAACGCGAAGGCCAGCGAAGTCCAGAGTGTCCAGACGGTCGAAGTTGTGATCTGAATCTTGTCCCACGATGAATATAGGGCCCCACCCACAGGTAAGCCCTTAAGTACCCTAAGGAAAGGGTTGGGAAGATTCAGGGGTCCCTCCCAGAGGAGGGGCTGGACAGTGGGGAGGTTACTCCCATGTCCTTTGTCCAGTTTCGCGCCATAGCGGGAGCCAACGGCTCCCTGAACTGGTTTGAACTGGAGTATGCAAGGAGGGCACCAAATGTGCCCTTCAAGCAGTCTCAGTGGCGCTGGCAAGCACCCCCCCACCCTGTCCCAATACACTAAAGCCTGTCTGGGAGGTGGTCAGACCTCCCTGTGACAGGACACCTATTGTTCTGTCTTCCCCTGCTCGAGCTTGGCTCAGCAGCAGGAGGGCAGAAACGTGTCTCTGTCAGCAGCAGCCCTAGCTTGCTGTCCGGTTCTGGAAGACTGGTCCCAGGAGCACTGAGGGCCTCTCGGAGGAGCTTTACAGTGCATGGAATCATACCTCCCACACCATTTACGGTGTGGGAGGTATGATTCGTGTGGGGGTATGATTCCAACATGTTTGATACCAAACATGACAGGGTTCATTATAGCCAGTTTGGAGATGGTCATCGCGTAATGACGCATGGCCACTCTATATGTCGTAATGGCTGTTGAACTTACAACCCGGGAGAATGGACTTCGAAGGTTGTAGGGGTGCCCTGCTCATGCAGGGGCACCCTCACACTTAGGACCCATCACCCTTCCTTCAGGATTGAAAGGCCTGCCTTAGGGGTGACGTATAGGTTTTAAGTGTAGTGACCTCAGATATAGGGACACCTATATCTGTCGTAAGTGGTGCTAGCACCAGCTTACACAGGCTGCAATGGCAGGCCTGTTAGTCACAATTTGAGTGGTCTCTCATGCTGCAGCCCATGGGTGACCCCTAGTGTACCTATACCCTGGGTACATTAGTACCATATACTAGGGACTTACAAGGGTACAACAGTTGCCAATCTGGAGGGTACCTAGGTACTCACCATGTCTAATTTAGGGAAGAAGCACAGAGACTGGGGTCCTGATTAGCAGGATCCCAATCAGACTGGTCAGGAAAACATGATACCAGCAAAAAGTGGGGATGACCATGAAAGCAGATCCTACTTTCCTACACAACTCCCCCCCCAGACTAACCTTGCCCAGTTGAGTCTACATTTTCTAAGTGGAAATATATGGAGAGTCCATCTTAGTTGGCATGGTTACTCCCAGGCCTATGCTCCACTGAATAGTCCATCTCCTGTAGGGAAATGGACCACCTCAAATTTTGGGATTTTCACCCTTCATTTGTTTAAGCCATAAGAGGGGCTTATGGTCTGTCTGAACAATGAAGTGAGTACCAAACAGGAATGGTCTCAACTTCTTCAAGGCCCAGACCACAGCAAAGGCCTCCCTCTCTATAGCTGACTAACGTTTCCCCCTGGGGGTCAACCTTCTGCTTATAAAAGCTACTGGTTGGTCCTGGCCCTCTGCATTTAGTTGTGACAAAACAGCTCCTACCCCTATCTCAGATGCATCTGTCTGGACAATGAAAGTTTTGGAATAGTCAGGACTTTGCAGAATGGGAGCAGTGCACATGGCCTGCTTCAGGTCATCAAATGCCTTTTGACAGCTAACTGTCCACTGAACTTTCTTTGGCATTATTTTGGAGGTGAGATCATTAAGAGGAGTCACAATGGACCCATATCCCTTAACAAACCTCCTGTAGTACCCAGTCACGCCTAAGAAAGCTCTGACCTGAGTCTGGGTAGTGGGAGCAACCCAGTCCACGATGGTCTGGATTTTGCTCTCCAGTGGTTGAACCTGGCCTCCACCTTCCAGGGTGCCCAAGTATACAACCTTGCTCTGCCCTATCTGGCACGTGGTGGCCTTGATAGTGAGGCCTGCCTTTTGCAGGAACTCCAGAACATTTCTGAGGTGGACCAGGTGATCCTCCCAGGTGGAGCTAAAGACAGCAATATCATCTAGATATGCTGCACTATAGGCTTCCAGACCTGTTAGGACTTTGTTCACCAGCCTCTGAAATGTGGCAGGTGCATTTTGCAGACCACAGGGCATCACAATAAATTGATAATTCCCACTGGGGGTTAGAAATGCTGTCTTTGGCTTGGCATCCCCAGCTAGTCTGATTTGCCAGTAGCCAGCAGTCAGGTCAAATGTACTCAGAAACTTGGCTGGGGCCAAAGTATCTATGAGCTCATCTGCCCTTGGAATAGGATAAGCATCAGTCCTAGTGACTGCATTGAGGCCTCTGTAGTCCACTCAAAACCTCATCTCTTTTTCCACCTTGGCGTGAGGTTTTGGTACCAGGACTACTGGACTAGACCAGGGGCTATCTAAAGGCTCAATTATCCCAATTCCAGCATCTTTTGCACCTCTGTCCTGATGCAATCTCTGACATGGTCAGGCTGTCTGTAAATTTTGTTCATTATTGGCAGAATGTCACCTGTGTCCACTTCATGGATACACCAGGTGGTTTGACTGAGTGTAAGAGAAAACATATGCTTGTTCTGATTGAGGACCTTCCTGCAATCAGCTTGCTACTGGTCAGTGAGGCTGCCTGTCAGGGCTACTCCATCTACTGACACATCAATAGGGTTCTGAGAGAGGAGATCAGGGAGAGGGTCACTCTCTTCTTCCTGTCCCTCATCAGTTGCCATGAGCAAGCTCATGTCAGCCCTGTCTACAAAAGGTTTCAGGCGGTTCACATGAAGTACCCTGTGGGGACTTCTTGAGAGTGCCTAGGTCCACCAAGTAGGTGACCTCGCCTTTCTGTTCAAGGATTGTGTGGGGGCCACTCCATTTGTATTGGAGAGCTGCTGGGGCCACAGGCTCCAACCCCTACACCTTTTTGGCCTGGGTGGTAAACAGTCAGGACAGCCTTTTGGTCATGCCAGGCTTTCTGAAGCTCTTGGCTGTCCTCAAGGTTTTTACTGGCCTTCTTCATTTACTCAGCCGTACGAGAAAGCAGGCCAAGGACATAATCCACAATATCCTGTTTAGGAGGTTTGAGAGGTTGCTCCCAGCCCTCCTTAACAAGACACAATGGACCCCTTACTCGATGTCCAAACAGAACTTTCAAATGGGCTGTAGCCAACCCCCTTCTGAGGAACCTCTCTGTAGGCAAAGAGAAGGCAGGGTAGTAAGACATCCCATTTTCGCCTCAGCTTTTCTGGGAGTCCCATGATCATACCCTTGAGGGTCTTGTTGAACCTTTCAACAAGCCCATTACATTGTGGATGGTAGGGTGTGGTAAACTTATAGTTTACTCCACACTCTTTCCACATTGCAGTTTTGTAACTAGACATGAAGTTGGTACCGCAGTCTGTTAAGCCCTCCTTAGGGAATTCCACTCTGGAAAAGATTCCCAGGAGGGCCCTGGCCACAACAGGAGCTGTAGTGGTTCTAAGGGGAATTGCTTCTGGATACCTGGTAGCATGGTCCACCACCACTAGGATGTAACTGTGTCCAGATGCAGTTGGAGGGTTCAAGGGACCAACAATGTCAATCCCTACCCTCTCAAAGGGAACCCCAACCACTGGAAGTGGAATTAGGGGGAGGGGGGGTTTGTAATGCCACTAGACTTACCACTGGCTTGGCAAATGACACAGGAGCGACAAAACTCCTTGGTGTCTTCTGACATATGGGGCCAGTGAAAATGAGGGACAATCTTGTCCCAAGTCTTGCTTTGCCCAAGGTGTTCTGCAAGGGGAATGTCATGTGCCAGGGAGAGAACAAAACCCCTGAACTTCTGAGGTATTACCAACCTCCTGGTGGCACCAGGTTTGGGGTCTCTACCTTCAGAATACAAAAGCCCATCTTCCCAATAGATCCTATGGGCCCACTGATATTCCCTGCCTCCTCAGCAGCAGCTTGCTGTCTGAGGGGTTCAGGAGAGGGGCAGGATTGCTGCTCCAAACTCAAGTCTGCCCTGGGAGGCCCACCCGTCCCCAAGACCTCTGCCTGGTCAGGCCCAAGTTCCTCTGGGACAGTTCCTTCACAGGGACTGATGTCAGTTCCCTATGGAGACTGATCCTCACTGAGAGTTTGGCAGGAGGATAATTCCTTTCCCTTCCTGCTCCTTCTCTTAGAAGCAATCTGGTCCACTGTTCCAGGATCCAGTGCTACTTTAGTGCTGAGCTGTTTGGCCTGAGGCTTGGTTACAGCAAAGACACTGGCAGAAAGGCCCATCATTTCTGCATGAGTCCTGAACTCTTCTTCAGACCAGGCTGAAGTTTCTAAATCATTGCCCAACAAACAATCTATAGGTAGGTCTGGAAATTCCACAACTATTTTATGTCCAGTTACCCCTCCCCAGCTGAGATTCACAACTGCCAAGGAATGATCAGTCCTGACATTGCTAGCATTTGTGACTTGGTACATTTGTCCAAGTTTGATTTGCTCAGGGGACACAGGTTTCTCTGTCACCATGGTGACACTGGCCCCTGTGTCCCTGAAAGCATTTACATTTATCAAAGGCTGTTGCCTGTACTTGCCCAAGTTAGTGGGACTTACCAGTAAGGTGGCAGGATCAATGCCACCATCACAGACTAGAACAACCTGACCTGGAGTTCTGACTAGGCCAAAACCCACCTCAGAACCTAAGGTTAACCCAACTAATCCCTTGGTTGCTGTACTACCACTTGTACTGGTGCTAGGAGGGCGCAGTTGCCTTAGGGGCAGTGGTAGTAGGCTCTTTGGCCTTTGGACAATCAGCATCTCTTGTCCAATGGGTCTTTACCTTACATAAATTACACCAAAGTTTCTTTTTGCCTTTCTTGGCGTTTGAGGACTCCCCCTCTGAGGCAGGTTTTTAGGGACCTTGAGAAGACTCCTTTTTGTCTTTGCCCTTCTCCCCACCCTTTTCCTGGGATTTAGACGAATCCTGCTTCTTCTGGTCACCTCCACCACCATGGTTTTCCTGCTTGACCCTGGTGCGGACCCATTTGTCTGCCTTCTTTCCCAATTCTTGGGGAGAGGCCAGATCAGAGTCACCATGTATTGGTGCAAACGTTGGTTCTGACAGTTATTAAGGATGTTCTCCCTCATTATCAAATTGTACAATCCTTCATAGTCCTGTACCTTGCTGCCATGAAGCCAGCCTTCCAGAGCCTTAATAGCACTATCGATGAAGTCTACCCAGTCCTGGGTGTGTTCCTTCTGGGTGTCTCTGAACTTAATCCTGTACTGTTCAGTGGTTAAGCCAAACCCATCAATGGGTGCTCTCTTCAGAACTGACCAATTGTCAGTATCCTCTTCTCTAACAGTGAGGAGCTTATCTCTTCCTTTGTTAGCAAAGGAGAGCCACAGGATAGCTTCCCACAGCCCTTGAGGGACCTTCTGAACTTTACAGGCCCTCTCTAAGACAGACATACATTTCTGAATGTCATCACCCTCCTGGTAAGGCGGGACTATCCTGCTCAGGTTACTAGTGTCAAAGGATGGTTCCCTGATTCTAGGTACACTTGGGCTGCCACCATAGGAATCTAATCCCAGATTTTTCCTAGCTTTTTGGACTTCCAGGGCCTCCTTGTCAAGGGCCAACTGGTCTCACTTGAGTTTGAGACTAACTCTCTCAAGTTTGATCAGGTGGTATTCCCTTTCCAAGGAGTCCTCTCTCTGGCTAGAGATTGAGGTCCCTAAGGAATGTCCTGAAGCATTTGACTCAGCAGAAGGAGATCTAGATTTCCTCTGCCTGTTCTGAACCCTCCCAGGAGGAATAAAGGGGGGCCTACTTCTAGGGACACCCTCTGTGCCATCTGCACTATCCCCTGGATCAGAGTTCATCAAGGTGGAGTCCTCAGACTACTCTTAATCATGCTCAGAATTAGGGCCACTGGGGGTTATCCCTCCTCCCCCATCTTCTGGAGCATCCCCAACCACTTTGTCCTGATCCCCTGACCTGTCAGGGTTTGGAGATCATCTAGGATAAGCAGCTCTAAGAGATGCTTAGTGGTTGGATTGCTACCTGTCTTTAACTTCCTAGAGGTACACAGGGTCCTTTAGACCACTGTATCCAGAAGACTGGGCCCCATTGGGGTCCACTATTAAAGACATGTCTAGGTGTAGTGTGGTGTTGCACCTACCTACCCTAGTGGAAACTAAACTTTCTAAGATTGGAGCAAGGTCTGTGCTAGACCCTTGTCAACCAATCTATAAATTCAGTAGAACTTACTTAGTCTATCTAACTTTTGTATGTGCCTAATGCTAGTGATGTTTTTTCAATTAATCCACACCTAGATTAGCTGGTAAAACAATGCAGGCTTGAATCCCAACCGCTACACACCAATGTGGGAGGCTGGCTTAGTATATGGTGCTCACTTATGTAAGTGAAGCACCCTGCACTAATCCTGACAACCCTTATGGTGATTTTAGTGGTCTTAGACAACCTTAGAAAGCTCTCTAAATGGTAGCTGTGGAGAGCAGCCTTCAGGCTTAGTCGAGAAGGAGTGTAAAGCAGCTTGTTTTACCAGTACTTAATCCTATGGTATAGGTTAAGTGAAAAAGAATCACACAGTGTAGCTATAAAAATATGTATTTTATTACAAACACTCACTAACACAATTGTTCTATCTTCTACCCGGAGATAGAAACACAATACACCCAATACTTAGGAAATAGAGCACGTAAGTAGCATAAATACACAGTGGTCTCATGGGTGAGACCAAACCATTTACTAAAATAGTAGAATGCGAACCAAGGATGGACCCAGAAGACGTAGAAGTGTTGGGGACCCAAGGAACCACCCGAGGTAAGTTCCCAGGAACCCCACGGAGGCCGTGTGCATAGCCTGAACACGACCCCGTGATCAACACAAGTCAATGGGTAAGTCGCGGTTGCAGTTTTAAAGAAAAAGGACCCTTCCCAGCGGACCCTGAAGAAACCCTGTGGAAGGTGGAAGGTTGGAGAGTCTCCCCACCCGTGGATACCCCAGGAACCAGGATACTTACACCAGGGAAGACGGGTGCATAGGTGTCAAGTGACGTAGACCGCAATGGAGGACTTCAGGAAAGATGCCGCTGGAGAAGAAGATGAAGGCTTCCGGTGGAACCCAAAGGTGGATTCAAGATGAGAGGTACCTGCAAGCAGAGGGGACAGAGTCTATGTCACTCAGGAGTGACCAGGAGGCACGAAAGACGAATGCCCACCGATGTCAGAGATGCAGATGAGGTTGACAGTGCCCTTAAAGTTGCAGCTGTGCGGACCAGGTGATGCTGTAGAAGACCAGGAGCTGTTAACGAGCTGTCCCAAGTCAGATGTCGAGGGCCAAGGGGTCAGTGTCCGGCAAGGGCACCAACATGCCTTGGCAGTGGCAAACAACGTAGTCGACAAAAAAGGTGCAGTGTCGGGACCAGCCAGGTCCAAGGGACTCACCACGACTAGGTAAGTCAGAGCAGGCCCTGAGTAAGCAGGGGAGCCCACTGAAGCCAAAGAAGACCCTCAAGAGGACCCACGGGCCGAAGGCACAGGAGTCGCAAGAAGACCTCGGGCAGCTCACCAAAGAAGAAGGCCCACGGTGCAGAGGAAGCGGTGAGGTTGAAGATCTTGGCTGCAGGGGTTGCTTAAGGTTGGAGCTTCTTGGAGCCCAAAGATCTCTGGAGGAGAGAGTCAACAAGCCTTGGCAACGGCAAGTCGACGCTGTGCACAGGGGTTCCATTCCAGCGGTTCCGATGAGGGAGACTGACCTCAAACTCGGTATGAAGACAGTGCAGGCCTCAAGAGTATTGCAGAACCATCACTTGTGCTGCTGAGCCTTTCGGTGTCCTTGGGAGCCCAGGAACAGCAGACCGGTCAGCTGCGTTGCAGTGCCTGCAGATGCAGGGGAGTGACTCCTTTACTCCAAGGGAGATTCCTTCGGGTGTCTTGGATGTCCACAGGCCTGGTGAAGAACCTGTATGGAGCACGGGCACAGACTTTGCAGAAGACCAGCAGGATGACGAGACCAGGAGCATCAGGAATCTTCCCCGGTACAGTCTCGAGTCCCAATGCGAAGTCCAGAGTATCCAGATGGTCGAAGTTGAAGTGGTATGTGATCTGAATCTTGTCCCACGACGAATCTTGGGACCCACCCATAGGTAAGCCCTTAAGTACCCTTAGGAAAGGGTTTGGACGATTCAGGGGTCCCTCCCAGAGGAGGGGCTGGATAGTGGGGAGGTTACTCCCATGTCCTTTGTCCAGTTTTGCGCCAGAGAGTGAGCCAACTGGTTTGAACTGGAGGATGCAAGTAGGGCACCTAATGTGCCCTTCAAGCAGTCTCAGTGGCGCTGGCAAGCTCCTCCACCCTGTCTCAATACACTAAATCCTGTCTAGGAGGTGGTCAACCCCATTGTGACAGGATACCTATTGCTCTGCCTTGCCCTGCTCGGGCTTGGTTCAGCACCCAGAGGGCAGAAACGTGTCTCTGCCCGGCAGCAGCCCTAGCTTGCTGTCCGGTTCTGGAAGACTGGTACCAGGAGCACTGACGGCATCCCGGAAGATCTATACAGTGCATGGAATCATACAAACATGACAGGGTTAGTTACAGCTAATTTAGAGATGGTCATCGCGTAATGACGCATGGCCACTCTATATGTCGTAATGGCTGTTGCACTTACAACCCGGGAGAATGGACTCCGAAGGTTGTAGGTGTGCCCTGCTCATGCAGGGGCACCCTCACACTTAGGACCCAGCATCCTGCCATCAGGATTGAAAGGCCTGCCTTAGGGGTGACTTATAGGTTTTAAGTGTAGTGACCTCAGATATAGGGAAACCTATATCTGCCGTAATTGGTGCTAGCACCAGCTTACACAGGCTGCAATGGCAGGCAAGTTAGTCACAATTTCGGTGGTCTCTCATGAGTGGCATAATACATGCTGCAGCCCATGGGAGACCCATGGTGTACCTATGCCCTGGGTACCTTAGAACCATATACTAGGGACTTACAAGGATACACCAGTTGCCAATCTGGAGGGTACCTAGGTACTCACCATGTCCAATTTAGGGAAGAAGCACAGAGACTAGGGTCCTGATTAGCAGGATCCCAGTCAGACTAGACAGGAAAACATAATGACACCAGCAAAAAGTGGGGGTGACCATGAAAGCAGATCCTACTTTCCTACAGTGATCAAGACTCAATATCTCAATCAATTAATACCTCTTTATAACTTTTGAGTTCCTGCGTGGTCCACAAGCAGACCAAGAATAGCAGACGTCTTAGTATGGCTTGATGTTCTTTTCGCCTAATATTAATATCTTGGTTTATTGGAATCATAAGTGTACGTACTGGTAGATGAAGTAACTTCCTTATGAATTTATTTTCCTGTCCTATAAGCATGCTCAGACTATTAACCCCCCAAAGTTCTGCACCGTAAACGGTTGCAGATTGTGCCCTGTACTTGTAAACCTCCAGGGCTGGTGACACTGCCTATGATATGCTTGTCTGTTGCCTTTTCACAATTCCCATGGAATTTTGCAGCAAGATAGCTTTGCATTTGTGTATATGTAGTTTCCATGACAATTTGGTGTCTAAGGTGATGCCAAGATAATTAAAGTTGGCCACATACTCCAGTTTTTGAACAGTAATATTTTTCTTAGAAGATTTGTGGGGTTTTAAGGCCATATATTTGGTATTGGTTGAATTGATTTCAAGGCCTTTTATGGTGCAAAATTCGCTGAAACAGTCTAATAGCTCGTGTCATAAGCGAAGAGTAATGCCGGTATTGGCACCCCTCCTAACTTTGGGGAGTCATGTTTGCAACCCTGAAAATGTTGTACAACGTCACTTAGATATAATGAAAAGAGGGTGGGTGCCAGTACACATCCCTGCCTTACTCCCCTTTTTATTAGGATTGCCTCCGTGAGTTCACCCCATTCCCACGCTCCCTTTGATCAGCCGATACACCCAGTAGTTGCCGTGGATAGATTGGCAGTTTGGCCTGTTGTTCATCTGCTCTAATAATGTTGCGCGTGTTGGGATTTCCCCACCCCCTTTTTTTCAAGTTACGATATGTTTCCCTAAAATGCCCGCCCCCCCCCCCCGACTTGCCTCGCTCACTGGCGCTGCTACATGTAGCGGGATTCCCTGTTTTATGTGGCTTGTGTGCACAAGGGACATTACTACATTTCTGTCATGACCCACACTAACATCATCACTTGGAATGTAAAAGGCATGCATACACCCTCACACGTTACACAATGTACTCTTACCTTAAACGTAGATCTGCCCACATAGCACTGTTACAAGAGATGCTTTTGACACTTGCCGAAGCTGACCATCTTCCATGGCCAAGTATTCGCCACTGACTACTCCTCCTATGCTAGGGGAGTCCTAATATGGGTGAAGCCGGGGACCCCGTTTATGGCAGATGAGGTGGTGGTGGACACGGACGGTAAATATGTACTCATACAAGGTGGCCTAAATGGTCGACAGCTTCTATTAGGAGCAGTATATGCTCCCAACACAGATCAGGCTTGTATCTCCATAAATTATCGGGTATACTATCTAGTTGGAGTTGGATCCCATGGCTCTTAAGAGGCAACTTCAACTCTGTTCTCAGCACTACACTGGATCGTACCTTCCCTCCCCTACCACGTACAGTTGCCACGTCTAATGCCCAAACACTGAGCAACTGGCTACAATATTGGACTCTTGTGGACATATGGCGAATCCGCAACCCTGAAAAACGAGTGTACTCATTTTACTCTTCACCACACAACCTGCATGTCAGAATTGACCGCATCGTGGGATCAGTCGCATTATAGTCCGAGAAATTGATTATCTGGGTCAAACACACTCGGATCACAACCTTCAATCCCTACAATTTGCATGGGAGGTGGCCCCACCAGATATACCCAAGTGGCATCTCCAGCCTGCGGCACTGGAGGATCCTCTGTTCAGGGAGTCACTTGGTGCTGCAATAGTAGAATACTTTGAACTCAGCAGCGACTCGGCCACTAGCAGACTGATTGATTGAGACGCCATTAAGGTGACCATCAGGAGGCATAGCTTGGGTTTAACCTGGAACATCCACAAGCAGCTAGACGGTACCATCACTAAAATTGAGCGCAAGGTTTTGGGACTTGAGACACAGTCTTTAACGCATCGGAACATGCTCGTGGGTTAGATGAAGCACGTAGCGAACACACTTCACTATTAGAGCACCTGGGATGTTTAAATTACACAGCGCACTCCTCTCGCACCCATGCGACGTCAGACCACGTGGGATGGCGGCTGGCGTGGTTGATACGCCAGGAACAACCCCAGCACCCTATTCTCTCGCTGAGAGCCCAAACAGGACACCTTCTCCATACACAAAACGAAATACATGCTGAACTGATCCGTCATTATACGTCACTCTACAAATCAACAGTGAGACTAAGTCAAAACTGTCTTGCAAAATTTTTCTCCACAATACAATTACCCACCATCTCCCCTGCACAACGAGAGAAGCTCGATGTGACAATCGCGCTCTTTGAGATCTGTGAGGCTATTAGGGCCCTGGCGTCAGGCAAGACTCCAGGACAGATGGCCTACCTACAAGACCTATGCCCCGGCGTTGGCTCCTCACCTGCATGCCTTATACACCAACGCTCCCGCGGCCTCCACTCTCCCTGTGTCACTACGTGAGGCTTTGCTCATCACACTACCTAAACATGACAGAGATCCTACTGCCCTGGGTTCTTACCGTCCCCTGGCCTTGCTCAACACAGATTATAAAATACTGGCCAAGATCCTTGCTGACCGGCTGGCGCCCTTCGTCAAGTACCTTGTCCACCTGGACCAAAACGGGTTTGTCCCAGCTCATAAAACCTCACTGAATCTGCGACTCTTCTTCCGGATCTCCACTTATTCCACACTTTAATGTCCACACTCAAGGTGCCTGGTACTTGATCTGGAGAAAGCCTTTGATTCTCTGGAATGGGAATTTCTATTTGCCACCTTACCTCACTACGGTATCGGGTGCTGATTCCTTCGCCTGGTCTGACTGCTCTACACAGCGCTGACAGCCAGAGTGAAGATAGGCTCCTATATATCAGACCCAATCCCAGTGTGTCGTGGTACCCACCAAGGATGCCCGCTCTCCTCACTGTTCTTTTCCCTAGCTATAGAACCCCTTGCAGCTGCTATTCGAGCACACAGTGCAGACTGGGGCAACCCCCTGGGAAATGACACACACACAGTTTCTTTTTATGCCGACGATCTCCTTCTATATATCCGTGATGTGCCGTCAGACCCCTTTATATTGGCTCAAACGCTCAACAACTTTGCTGCCCTCTCTGGCCTACGGGTTAACTGGGCTAAATCATGTCCATACCCATTGTCTCCAACATGCCCTGACCCTGCTTTTGTACTTAGTGGTGTCCCCATAACGTGGCAACTTAATACATTCCGATACTTAGGGGTTAGAAGCTATCACCAGCCAGCAGATTTGTTAGAGGGCAACCTTTGGAGAGCGATAATGGATATCAGGTCCCAGATGACCTTCTGGCGCATGCTTCCCCTTTCGGTTATGGGTCGTGTAGCTCTTCTCAAAATGGTGGTTTTGTCACGACTACTCTATTACTTCACTAATCTGCCCCTTTACGTTGCACCCTCCTTCTTCCGTACATTCAAAAGTACCATGACAGAGGTTATCTGGAGTAACTCCCGTTGTCATGTGGCACTTTCCAAGCTATATTTGCCTACAGGCCAGGGTGGATTAGCATTTCCAAATATGGAGCAATACTATCTGGCCTCCCAGTTTCAATGGGCGGCCAAATGGATGACGGAACTCTAGCTATCTGACATGGCCACACTCTCACTGACCTGAATGCTCTCTGCGCTACTTCAGCTATTTCACCCCTGCGCTCAGGGTAGGCCACTGGCATGCCTACTTCTTGGAGTCGCGTACCGGTGCTACAGCAGAAGCTTGTACATAACACGATCAGCGATTCCGAACACACCGGCACTACCCATACTGGGCACACCCCGAGGTCACACAGCCACCATATCCGCGGAACTGTCCACTTGGCTGGAAGCCAGCCTGCTCACCTTAGGTGACCTGTACGGAGATGGTGCCTTGCTACCTTACAACATGCTAATGGAGGAAGATGGCCTTAACCCAGCCTAATTTCTATTACGCACCTCACTAATTGATGCCTCAGGAGGCAAATGGGGGGACATGTCAGGGGAACACCAGACACATCTTACTGTCCAGTACGTACATATTATGGGATCGGGTTGGCATTTCACTAGATGGTTCGCCGTCTCGTTGCGTCATCACACAGCAGTGTCGCTCTTGCCTCTGAGCCAACATTGGGAAGTGAACCTGAATCGTCCCTGTACTGACAAAGAATGGGCCGCAATACTACAAAGTCCCAACCAAATACCACATAACGCCCGCTCTGCCTAATTCAATATTACATCATACAGAGGGCATATCTCACCCCAGCTAAAATGAATCGATATTTCCACCACACTGATGCGGCTTGCCCCAGATGTCGCATTCCAGATGCTGACCTCCTCCATATCATATGGACCTGCCCGATTCTTGACACATATTGGCGGTCAGTCACATCCATATTATCCAGCTGTACTAGACGCACTGTGTCAAACACATAGGTAGATGTATTTTGAACCTTTTTCACAGGAGTATATGGCAAAAGGTTACTTCCCGCTTTGTAGACCTGGGCATGCTGGTGGCCAAACACTTAATCACAAGACCACTGGAAGTCACCAGAACCTCCTCCCAAGATAGCCTGGAGGCAATCACTGCTAGTGTAGGCCAAAGCTGAAAGCGTTGCACTACACAAGGAAGACACCCTGGGTCTTAGTAAAATCCCTATAGCTACTAACTGGGACACGATACTGCATGAATTCCAAAACGAGCTGCAGTCAGAGTCAGACCACTCAGGAACCATAATACCAGCAGCGGCGGAAGACGAAGGGACCTGACAGCCCCCTACATAACTGACACGAGAAACATTACTCCGGATTAGCATGTTTACCTTACATTACAAACACGACTTGAGGGGCCAGTTGTTTCAAGTATGCATAACACACATACATTCGACAAACAGGAGGAAAGGAGGAGGGCCGGAAATACCTCAGTTTGGCCAAGTTATCCCTGTTATTTTTGAGTTGTTCTTTAGGCCGAGCATTCGAGACCTCTTGTATATACTTTAGTATATACTTATATGTGTATGTACTTTGTGGGCTCTGGAGATCAGCCCTAGGACTTGTCTGCTTCCGCTTAGGGACTTTTTTTTCTGCTCAACTGCCTCTATTTAACTGACTTGATAGAAAACGACCAGTAGAGGTCAATAAAAGACCAGAATTGCTTTCTGCTTGTTCAACTGCCTCTATTTAACTGTCTTGATAGAAAACGACCAGTAGAGGTCAGTAAAATACCAGAATTGCTTTCTGCTGAGGGACTTTATTTTTTTTAATTTTTCTGGCAACTGCCTCTATTTAACTTTCTTGATAGAAAACGACCAGCAGAGGTCAGTAAAATACCAGAATCACTTTAGCATTCTCTAGATTCCAGTCCATAGAAATTGTCTTTCACGAGCACCCGTAGACAATAATATTTTTTTCAAATCTTGTATTTTCAGTGATATGACCACCGAAGGCCCTGATTTTATATTAAAAACAGAGGGGCCCATTACGATACCCGGTGTAAAAAAATCCGCCAGGCATGGAAGCGGCAAAAATCCGCCCGCACACACCGCCTGAACACCGACCACGCCATTACGATTACACAAACCGAAAACCGCCATCGGCGGAAAAATCACACAAAATACCGCCCGCCAACGTCCGAGTCGGAGTCAAACCGCCCGCCACGGACGGAAACACGCACGACAACACAAAACCGCCCGCCCTCACGGCCGACACACCGCACGTGAAATTACGATCGCACCGACATGAGCGCGGAAAAACAACAAATATACCGCCCGCCAGCGCAAACAACGCCGATGAGAATCGACACGGCAGAAGCCATGGCGCCAACGTACCTGCACAGAAACCATCCGCACACAAAACCAATAGCACACAACATGGCCAACAAGTCCACACAGCAAGGCACGCACAAATACACAAGCACAGTACACATCCCGAAAACACCCCCGGACAAACAAAAAATACAAAGGCCAGAACCCCAGACACAACACACCTGAAAACAACAGACCATGAGGACACACCCACATAGGTGAGTACAAAAGCAGCACTCCCACAGACCACAGCCCCTTGCTACATTGCAAACCAGAGAGGAGAGGAGAGGACACAGTGACACAGCAAGGACAGCAGCACACCACAGAAACGCACGCATCACAACCACCACCACCACCACCACCACCACCACCACCAAACACCACCACCACCACCACCACCACCAAACACCGGCACCACAAACCCCCTGCACATTACACAACACACACCGCACCAGCACCACAAACACCATGGCACCACAAAGAATGCCCAAGTTCACGCCCATGGAGCTGACGGTCATGGTCGACGAGATCATCAAGGTGTACCCACAAATCTATGGGAACATGGTCCAGCACACACCACTAGCCACCAGAAACAGAATGTGGAACCGGATCGTAGACCAGGTCAATGCAGTCGGGACCCTGCCCAGGAACAGAGGTGAAATAAACAAACGGTGGAATGACGTCAAGAGCCTGGTCAAGAAGAAGGAGGGCAAAAACAGAGAGCTGGCTGCCGTCACTGGCGGAGGGAATCCCGCGCTCTTTAAGACCTTCAAAGCGTGGGAGGAGAAGGTGCGAGTCGTAATACATCCGGAGATCCTCGCCGGATTAGCAGGGGAGTGGAGGCTGGTAAGTACAAACTAATGTATACCAGCACACCGCTATGTACTCACATGCGCAACCACCATGCCACAGCTCCCAGGGACAAACACCCCCATGTCCAGCACACAATACACAACACATCACACACACATGCAACAGACACCACCACACACAGCCCAAACCGAACAACTGTAACATACGTGGGGACATGTGTACACTCAGCCAGCCACGTAACCACCAACAGGTCCCCAAATATGCCAGAAGCGCCACAACGAGCACCCACCACACCCATGTGTCCGCCACAGCTGCACTAACCGACAAGTAACAGGTAAGTGGCAGGAACACAAAGTGCAGTGGGTGGGAGGGTGGACAGCCCAAGTACAACACACACCAGGCCCCAGTCCCACAGCACAGCAAGGAGGAGCATCCCCCACACCCCACAGCCACGTGTCAGCCACCGCAGTGCACAACGACAGCCGAAAGGCAGACATCACGGTCCACAGCAATCGGTGTCAGTGGGTGTACAGCCACCCCCACGACCCACAACACCCCCCACCCCCACAGACCTGCAACATGGAGCACCCCCCGCTTAGAGCCATGTGGCATCCAGTACAGTGCACGCATGAACAACTTGCAGGTGGGAAACTGGACAGGGCTGGATTACTGGAGGCATGAGGACCATAACACGACCAACACATGGGACATGTCACGTAGCAGACGAACACGCAGCACCGCCCACCGTCACGAACAAGTGAACAATGTGCACACGGACATGAACAACAGACTCACACCCCACATGACCCATCACATACATAGCAACACCCAAGGAGCCACGTCTGCATGCACAAGCCACACTGAATATAGTACCACACGGCAGCCACTGTGCAACTCATCACACACAACCGAAACACCATTGAAGTCCTGTCCATGTAGCCCCTACTGCCTGTCAACCACACACCCCACAACTACGCCTATGTAAGACAAACAACACTAGACGCAACAGAGCGGAACAACATATATGCACACGAACACCACTGAACCCATCAAACACACAGACACACCATGCACATACAACATACCATCCATCCGTCAGCCCCAGTCTCATGAAAGGCATGTCATCCGCACAGCTGCCACACATACAGCAGTCACGCTAAGATACATGCCCATGACCAACCATGTGCCAGAAGTCAATGAAGCGCACGACACACTGTGAGCAACAACACACAACATGGGCCACACCCCCCGAGCACTGCAGTGATGCACATGGCACAGGGCAGCACGCACACCAAGGAGATGGGACAACTGCAATACGTTGGCTGGCACACAACCATCACTCACTCATAACGATGCGTCCAATGCCATGTCCAGTAATCACAACAGACAGCAAATATGCAGGCCATGTCAAGCATGCACACACCTCAAACCATGCACTGTCATGCTGCCACAACACATGTCACGTTCGGCACCCATGGCTCACAGCATGTACCCCAAAAGCATATTCCCTCCCAAATGCGAATCTGGGGCATGGCCCCCATGTTGCCATATGCGTTCCTAAGCGTTCCATTTGAACCCCAAAAGCATATCCCCTCCCAAATGTGAATCTGGGGCATGGCCCCCATGTTGCCATATGCGTTCCTAAGCGTTCCATTTGAACCCCAAAAGCATATCCCCTCCCAAATGCGAATCTGGGGCATGGCCCCCATGTTGCCATATGCGTTCCTAAGCGTCCCATCTGAACACCAAAAGCAAAGTACAAACCAGACCCAGGATGGGCCAGGAGCCCGCATACACCAGAGTCACAATAAGTAGGGGCACAGCAACACACCCATCGGCATGGCCAATCCGTCCCATGCCACATGTGCACAGCACACAGTCCCATTGCCAAGCACACACAACTACAAATGCTACAGCCACACACACGCCTCCGGGAAACCCATGTACGAGATTGCACGAACTGCCAATGTCAGACGACAACTACATACTTCGCCAGGTGCAACACAATAACAAATCTCATTCTCTCCACAGGTGACGAACTGCTGGATGCTGGGGATGGAGCCAGCAGCCAGCACAGCCAGCCTACAAGCCCCCAACGAGGACACACGGATCTGGAGGATCTGTCCTCCTCTTCGGACACGGACCACCAAGCAGGCCCATCTGGTGTGGCAGGGCCCAGCCGCTCCCCAGGACCCCTCCTACCCACCAACCCATCATCCAGGGCTGCTGAACATTCCCAGCCCCCTGCTGCCACTGTCGTTGCGGCCACACCCAAGGTCATTGTGGCCACTACCACTGCCGCAACCGCCACCATCGCCGCACCGACCACCACCGCCGCCACCACCACCACGTCTTCGCTGGCACCAGCCCCAGCGCAGGTGGTGGCCCGGCCGACTGGATCCACCCTGGGAGCCACAGCGAGGACCGTGGTGAGCAATGTGGCTAGTGGGCAGGCCAGTGGCAGCAGGACTGGTAGGAGGAGCAGGGTCAGGGAAACGCCAGCCTCCCCTGGGAGCCATGCCCTGCCTCAAATGGCCAGAGTCCTTGGGGCCTATGAAGAGGCCCAAGGACAATGGGTCCGGTCTGCTTCAGACACGCGTGAGGTGCTGGGGGTGCTGAGGTCCATGGACGCCCGTATGGGCCAACTCGTGGACCTCATGGGCCAGCTGGTGGTGGCGGTGAGGTCACTGCCAGGGACAGCAGCTCCCCCTCCGCCACCACCTGCCGGGGCGCAGGGTGGAGCAGGAGTGTCCAGTTCCCCTGCGTCCACAGCCAGTGAGCACACCTCAACCACCAGCATGTCGCAAGCAGGCACCCCCCCTCGCAAACGTGGAAGGGGCCGTCCGAAGTGGAAACAGATCTCCCGGGAGGACTTCGCACGCTCCAAACGCAAGTGAGGCAGCCAGCCAGCCTTCCGCCAGCCTTCCTTGACCAGCCACTGCATTGACTTGGACTACGATCCCACTCCACACAGCCATCTGGATGGCATGTGTGTGTTGGACTATGGACATAGAACCAGTGGGTACACCCTGATCATCACGCAGCCATGACCGACAGCTCATTGTCACAGCACGCACCACTTTTGTCATCACCTTACACACAATCACATGTCACAGTTTGTAATAAATGCACCTTTTTCACTAACTGCTGTTTGTGCCCTGTGTTTTATTTGTACGGAATACAACGGCCACCTTGGGCGGAAAGGCACCTGATGCGTGGCATGGCAATTGAATCCGGAGGGCCTGTAGGGACCTAGGGGTGGGAGACAGAACAGGAGCACATTCAATGAGTGTGTCACACACCCATCACACAGTACATGTCAACAACTACAAGCAATGTACACACATCGCACAGAGCAATAGGGCACAATGCCACAGCCACCAAAAGTGGCATACTACCCTGGCCATGGAGCGTTGACACACAGCACGCAGTGAACAAACGGCCACCCTGACACAGCACACACACACCTGCACAGATACAGCCACATCAGCCGTCGTACATGGACACTCACCGTCAAGTGAAGTAGCGGGCGATGAGCTGCTGCCGCACATTACCAGCTTCCTCCTCTCCGCTGTCCTCCTCACTCGAGCTGTCCTGGTCTGCGGGCTGGGGCCCTGGTTGATCTCCGTCATCCACGATGAGGGGGATCTGCTTCCGAATGGCCAGATTGTGCAGCATGCAGCACGCCACCACTATCTGGCACACCTTCTGTGGGGAGTACGCCAGCGCACCCCCGGTGCGGTCCAGGCACCTGAACCTGGACTTGAGGAGGCCAAAGGTACGCTCGACCACACGTCTGGTCCTCCCATGTGCCTCATTGTAGCGATCGTCTGCTGGGGTGCAAGGATTCCTCAATGGACTGAGCAGCCATGCCCCATTCGGGTACGCAGAGTCACCTGGGTGTGAGGGACACAGAGAACCGTTGCAATTCCAACTGGACAGGGGACAGCATCGCACAACCGGCACGCTACACCACTCCACATACTCACCGACAATACAGGCACGATCCTGTTGCATATTGGACATCAGTCGTGGCAAGATGCTGTTGCGCATTATGTGTGCGTCATGGGCCGAGCCTGGGAACTTTGCACACACGTGGGTGATCACCATGTCCGCAAGGCACACCACTTGCACATTCAGGGAGTGCGTGTGCTTCCTGTTGCGGTACAGGTGCTCAGTGGCCTGTGGTGGAACAAGGCCGACATGTGTGCAGTCAATGGCTCCAACGACGTGTGGGATTCTGCCAAGGGCATAGAATGCACCCTTCACTGCCGCCAATTCACGAGCCCTGGGGAAGCGGATGTACCTGTTTCGGTACAGCATCATGGCTGCCAGTACATCCCTCAGCACCTTGCTGAACATGGGCTGGGACATCCCTCCTCCAATGCCCACTGTGTGCTGGAATGACCCAGTGGCGAAGAAATGCATGGCGGCCATCACCTTAGCCGTGGGGGTGACAGCAGTCGGATACACCCTGCGAGGACGGAGATGGGGTTCTAACATGGCACACAGTCGATGCAGGGTTGGCCTGTCCAGCCGAAACTTCCTAATAACCTCTGTATCGTCCATGTCCGCCAGCAATTGGTATGGGCGGTCAATGTTCGGTCTCCGCCTAGGGACAATGGCAGAGGACACATGTCAAAGCAACACGACACATAGCAATTTCGCATACACATCACTGACATGACTGAGCAAGCACATGAGCCACAGCCCAGCTGTCAAGCTGGGACGGCATGGCCACAATACACTTACACAGGTCTCCCAACAATGGCAATGGCTAGTGATACAAACCACTGCCATGTGCATGCACATGGGGATCTAGGCCCCAATGACTTGCGGGGCGTGCTGATGGGGACTGACTGCATATCCGTCAAGCGGCAACGCCACGGCAACATGAATGTCTGCTGAGCATGGAACTGCTTCCGAGGCTGGATGAGTATGGCACACGACGACGACGATGTGGGCACAGGCTGAGCGGCCAAAACAAGTGGGACCTGTGGCACGAGGGGATATGAGACAGTAGTAGGTGTCAGCACTGCACCCTATGTACAGCACTGTACGGATCACACCTCCCGAAACATTGACAGGTGTCCACATTGACAGCCCCATGCCAAGACGGCTGTGTGCTTCCAGTCACACATCACAGGTGAGAGGTTACATTGCACGTGCCAGGTGGCAGACGTACATAGTGGGAGCTGGCATGTGTGTGCATGTGTCTCCTGTTCAGGATCCACCAGATGGGCGCTGACTCTGTACTGACCATTGGACACAGCATGTTCCGTGGAAGGCTTGTGTGTGTGGGATGGTGGCACTGGATGTGCCTCCGTTGGGTGGGGGGCCATGCACAGGGCGGGTACGTCGATGATTGCGCATTGTTGGTCACGGTGGGTGCACCAACTAAGATGTGTTGCCCTGTGTTCAATTCCTATGTCCGCATGATGATGGACTGTAGATGTGGGCAGACTACACATTGGTCGATGTGCTGTCTATATGCATGTGCCTTCACACCAGGCACAGCTGCCCCTGCACATGTGACCCCTGCTGGACTCGCTGCTGGGTCTGTGGAGCTGATGCACCTTCTGCGCGTGGGGCGGACAGCTCTCCTCACTTCCCTCATTGCGCATGTCATGACTTTGCCGTAGGTGACATGGATCATGGAGGGCCCACATGTACGCGTGGGTAGGCTACACATGATTGTACACTGGTCGCCACCCCCAGTCAGTGTTTCGAATGGGAAGGTTGTCGTGCTGGTGGTATGTTCGATGTGGCGGATGGGCGGGCCTAGGTGCGGGCTTACATTCCGGACATGGGGGTAGTTGGATTGGCGACTAATTGCAGTACACACGGGACACGTCTCTTCCTTTCCACATCTGGGTCATCCCTTGTACTAACTGACAGTGATACAGTCATCTTCGCCCCAGCCCTCATGTCCTCCCCTCGCTCCCCCAATATGCATGCCCACCTGCGAGGCTAGCGCTTGCACAGGCAGCCCCAAGCTCGCACCAGAGAGGGCAAGGAGTGTATGTGTGGGTCCAGTTGCACGAGTGGGCTGTCTCAGGGTATGATGTGTTGCGGGACGCCGTCCACCTGCGTGCCCCAAATGGAGACCCGGCCTGCATGGACTATGCATCACAGTCTTCGCCTTCCGGATCCGCCACCTGCGACACCCAGTGGCTGTGGCTGCCCTTGCGGCCATGCCGCGTCCGTCTGTGACTGATGGCCCACACATTCACTCTTTGGCCTCTCTGGGGAGGGCTCGGGGTGGTGGCGCACGCGCTTGCACTTAGTCGCAATGGCATGTGGCGTGGTTGGTATGATGGGCAATGGATGGGATGGTGCGAGCCACCTCCCGTGACGTCAGTGCTGCTCGTGCTGTGGTGCGTCCCCCTACACTTCCATTTGACTTGTGCCATGCTAGACGTTGAGGTTCTATTGCCTGCGTGATATGACCAGGAGGAGCGCGAGGAGACCTCTCACACACCATGCTCCACTGCCATCCCGTGCCCTTTATCGCCTGTGCGGATTGACTATGTTGGGGTTACACCTGGTCGACTGGGGCTGTGTGTGCCTTGTCAAGGGGCATGGCGGGCGCACAACAGGATCCAGCTTGTCCACAGAGGGTGGGCTGAGGTGCGCCTGGTACCGCTTTGTACGTGTGCCCGGCTGCTGTGCACACACGTGTTCACTCCCCCCGACAGGTGTCCTCTCACAATGCCCAGGGAAGCGGTGGTGTACTGTTCATGACCCCTCCCAACACGGCGTGCTCCAACTTGGCATGTGCGCATCTACCCGTCGCACCCACCCACCTGAGCACTGCGTCCATACGACTTCACACGACACATGTGTGTCTTCCACAGTAGTGCTACTCATTTGCGTTGACATCCAATACCAGTGGACTACATGGTCATGTCACGACTGCCGTGTACTTCACATACTCTCATCCTCTCTCATTCGTACTTGTGAAATGAGTCAGCGGAGACAGTTTTGGTTTCAAACATTATATTGAGTCTTCTGTCCTCTGTGATGCAGTATAGTGGACACTACTGGCAGCGGAATACATGTTGAGGATATACTGAGCATGATTGCAAATGGGATAGGGTGTGGGGTTACATGTGATTGGCTGTTGCATGTGGGATGTGGGCTTCAGAGTGACATCTGCTTGGCCAAGGCTGTGCTAATGTACATTTACGTATAGCTGCGGAGCTGCGGACTTTGACACAGACGGTATACATGTAGCCTACCAGACCGCTTGGCATCATGGGCACAGTCCATCTCAGTTCCATGTGACAGGTTTGCTGCGGTTGTTCCTCATGCACGCGTGCATGTGAGATGACATCAGGGCATGTGCTTGCGTGCATGCAGCGGCGTGCCACTTGTTGTTGCACTGTGGTGGTTACTGGACATGTCACAGTCACTGGGGTCGTGTTGTTGTTGTATGCACTTGTCGTCCATGCAAAGGTCCTGGTATGGGATTCCCGGGGCGGGGGTGGGAGGGGTGCAGCACCCACAGACTCCAGGCGACCTATTCATGTCCACTGAGCGGTGTGTGTGTCCATGGGCGCTGGATCCATGTCGTGTCCTGGTTGTTCGTGCAGTTCCGTCCATGTGGGTGCGATACACAGAGCCCATGCCACTGCCTCCCACGATGCATGCGGTGTTCCTGGATGTGATGGGGAACAGTGTGCATGTCCCGGTCATATCCGATGTCATGGCGATGTCGTTGATGGTGTGGTTACAGTTGCCGGTCGTTTGGTATGGCTGTTGTGGTGGTGACTGGCCAGTCCGTGCGGAAGCTAAGCATGGGTGCGGGGTTGGACATCATAGGTCACTCGGGGAACCTGCGTTGTGGTCCGACGAATTGACAGGTTGTCAGGTATGCGATGCCGTCCAGCAGGGCTTCCATGTCATTGGTGGTGTACATGTTTGCCAGCCAATGTAGCGGATGGTGGCTGTCAAGGTGTTGTTCGTAAGTTGTCCCTTGGAGGACCATGATGGGGCATGCTGGGTGACATTCGATGTAGCTGTTCTCGATGATCCATCGTGTGGAGGCACAGTGGTCCCATTTCAGTGCGGGTGCGATGTTGGCCACATACGCCATGCCCCCATAGGCAGAGCAGGCCCTGTCGTGTGCGTCCAGAGGGAGGAGTAGTGGTAGCAGGTCCGCCTTCAGACATGCCGGGTTGGAGAGGCATATCTCGACGGGATGCTGGTATGGACACCTCCGACAGTAGAAGACGGGCATGACGCAGCTGAACAATGTGATGCGGTAAGTCAGTCGGTAACTTACGTTCAGCAGGGACAGGAGATCGCATCCCAATGTATGGAACAGGTTGGTTTTGTACAGCTTGAGCTGTTCGGCGTAGTTGGGTAGGTGTGTTGCGGTTGCCATTTCCCAGCGGTGCGTTGTGGTGGCGTGCTCCGGCTGTGTGTGCAGTCTGCAATGTGCACGCTCCGAGGTTGCTGTGAGCTCTGTGTAGTCGTAGGGAGACAGGACTTGTGTTCTGTTTGCTTGTTTGGAGGACACGGGCCCTCTTCCCACATGCTTCTCAGACAGTTCAAGGTCAGTGATGTGTGACTCCTTCCAATTAACTTGCATGTGGCCGACATGGGGGAGTGTTTTCTTCTTTCTTCCCCGTCCGTTGTGTGCTTCTGTGATATGCGCTATCTGCCCTGTGGTCGGTCTCCTCGGCATGCCTGTGTTGGTCTATTCTTGGACAATGGCTGTATTCACCGGCTTCTGTCGTAGGGCTGTGGTTTCGGAGTTGGAATGGAAGGTCATTCAGTGCTGTCTGCTCTCCCTTGTGTGGGCGGCAGACTGCCTTTCCGCTCTGCGTTGGGCCTTGTGTGTGAATGTTATTCTTGGGCCACCTGTTGTCGGTCCCCGGGCTCTTTGGTGTTCCGTTTTATATGTCTTGTTCATATGTGCAGGGTGGTATGGGTGTTTCAGTGTGGTACTGGCGTTCCTCTTCCCGAAGGGGCCCTGCTTCTCCTAGTTGGTGTTGACGCCGCTGTGTGCTTCGCCATGTTTGTTACACTGGGGTGTGTCCTGCTGTTGCGTGTCTTCACTGACATGTGTGCGTCGGTTGTGTGGCGTTGGGTGTTGTCCGTGAATTGGGCGTTGGGGACATGTCTGTGGCAGGCCTGTCACGTGTCATGTGCGTTCGGGGTGGGGCTGATGTGTGTGCTGCTAGGTTGTGTCCCTGTGTCTGTGTGCGACGCATGCATGGCGCTGCGGTTGGCCTCTGCGTTGTGCGCATGTGTGGCGGCGTCATCGGCGCTTTGGGGCCGTGACGGGGTGGTTGGTTCCTAGTCCCAGGTGGTGTGTACACATGTGTTCCGCGATGTTACGATTTGGCCTGTGTGTCATATGTGGATGCAATGGTGGATGTGTTGTGTACACGCGCTGGTGGGGGGTTGTCCGCTTTTTCCGCCCTTGCACTGTGTGCGCTGTTTGCGTGCACTTGTTATGTGTGTGCCTACCTGCGTCTCCGCGGTACGTTGCGTCCTTGTTGGTGCATCAGCAGGAGCATGGGGAGGGCCTGCAGTGCTGGATTCATGCTCGGGGAGCCGCTTCTTCGTTGTCCGTGCTCGGCATCCGTGTTACCGCTTCGGTTTGTCGTACGGTATCTCTTGGCCGTGGGAGCCGTTTGTTTGCGGCATCGTAATTTATGCGCCGGGCGGGACGTGTTTCGTCGGACGGTGTGTGTCAGTTGGGCTGCGCCGCTACGTGTACGGGCGCACTTTGATGGCGGACGGTGTTGCTGGCTTGCCGGCGGTGTTTGGCCTACTTTTCGCATCGTAATTGGACGGGCGTGTGGACTGCTGCGTGCCGGCGGTAACTGGTGCTTTTTGCATCCGCCAGCACGGCGGTGGTGCTTCCGCCCGCCATCGTAATGTGCCCCAGAGCTTTGGACTATACCATTTCCCGATGAAAGGCAATATTTCTCTCCATGTTTTCCCATACCTGGCGTGTCACGCAGTTTGGTGCTTACTTTCCCTCCATGTTAAAGAACAGTAGATGTTTCAGCACCTAGGCTAATGTGCTGCATAGCTAATAACATATAAGGTCCCAAAGGCGAGACCGATTGCATTGCAAATGCTTGTTTTCCTTTCCCTTCCGCTTCCCATTACTGATGGGGTTAAACAGGAACAGCACATTGCTAGCACCATAAGTGGACTCCTCCAAATGCAACGTCCAGGAACGCTCGATGCCCATTTTCACATTATGCCGCAACTAACCTGCCAGCCTCCATACACTGCTACATACCTATCTGTTACCACCAATGTAGTCAAATGTATAATTCCTTTTACATGATACTAATGATGTCATAATGATACATGAAATGTGGGAACATGCTGAGCACTTGGCAAGGGAATTAACACTGAAATATCGGTTCCCCAAACCTGTAACTGTTTGAATATGAAAAATAAAACCAGGCTGTTGTCGGGTATAAATATATACCATAAAGAAACCTGCACTAGCCATTGATCCATATTACGTTATAGATATATACACAGTCATTAATCATTGTGCATAAAGATATAATTATATACATTGAAGCAAAAAAGCACTTTAAAGACTCAGCACAAGAAATCAAATGGAAACATTTAAAGACATACCATAATTGAGAAGACAATACAATAATGAAAATTAAAAGTAAAACATTAATAAGTGTCCCAAGTATGTAAAGCTACTTCTAGTCCTCATTTGTAAAGCAAATGTATAGTCTAGTAGTCCTTGACATTCCCAGCTGAGGATTACTCTTTCTCAAATATATGCCAAAGTGGGAAATTGTTAAACTTCTTTAAGCATATGTAGCATATTTCTTAGATTTATCATGCTCCTATACAGGCTAGGCTGTATGTGCCGTACCGACGCTTTTGGACCTCTTTGAACATAAGACCTAAACAAGCATTTACAATGCAATAGGTTTCGCATTTGTTAAAGCTGGAGCTATTGGCATTGAAAATAACAATATTTTTTACTTGTACTTTTTTATTTGCAGTAGAGTAATTATATTTGCATAGTGCTATTGGTATGAGCTTGCAGCGCTGGAGAACGAGTTAATGGGAAATAAAAAGAGAGAGCCTCTGATGAAGGGAGGTACAGGGTAACGAGGAGAGCAGAGAGACAGGAGGACCGGGGTGTGGGGGGGTGCATTAGGAGAGATGAAAGGCTGAGGTGAACGGAGGGGTCCGGTATGAAGCAAATACTCTGGTAAAGGAAGGGGCAGGATGACAAGGAGAGCCCATGAAGTGCTGGTGGGGAGTGCCACAATGAGAGACTGAAAGATTGTGATGAAATAAGTGACTGACTGAGAAATGGAGAACCTCTGGTGAAAGGAGGGACAGAATGATGAGGGGAGAGATAGCCCGTGAAGTACTGGAGGGGAGTGCCATTAGAAGACAGTGAAAGGCTGAGGTGAAAGGAGGAGTCCAGTATGAAGCAGAGAATCTGGTGAAGGAAGGGGCAGGATGACATGGTAGAGCCCGTGAAATGGGGGTGGGAAGTGCGACAATGAAAGACTGAAAGATTGTGATGAAATAGGTGAGTGGGTGAGAAATGGAGAGTTTCTGGTGAAAGGAGGGACAGGATGACGAGGGGAGAGATAGCCAGTGAAGTGCCAGAGGGTAGTGCTATTAGAAGACAATGAAAGGCCGAGGTGAAAGGAGGAGTCCACTAAGAAACTGAGAGCCTCTGGTGAAAGGAGGGACAGTCTGACAATGTGAAAGGAGGGGCAGTGTGACAGTAAGAGCGGAGAGACAGCAATGAAGTAGTGGTAATGTTTTTACACATTTTTTGTTTGTTTGCAGTGGAGCTTTTTTTGTTGTAAATTAGAGTTAAAGCTATATTGAGGCTGTAAATCAAGCGATCAGCGCTCAGGAGACAGAGGGAAGGGAAGTGGTTCAGGGTGGAGGAGGGGTGGGGAGATGAGAGGCTAGGACAGGAGAGCAAGAGGACAGTGGGAGGGGGTGATCATGGTACGGGAGAACAACCAGCTGCTGGCCCAGCAGTTTCGCAAGAGCAAATCAATTGATTAGCCAGTGTGAAATAAAGAAAAGTAAATACGTAGTGAAAGCAACTCCGTTCTTAAACAATGAAAGGCGGGCTTAAAGTCAAAGCGTTGCTGTTTTGAAATAAATAAATAAAGATGCGAGGCGATGCCGATTGCTCGCTGCCACACATTCCTGTCTATTTTCCCATGTGTTTACTTCTGCGTCTGAGTCGAAACAAATCATTGGGTAAATGAGCCTTTTGGATCTGACAACAATTTTTTTAAATTTCTGTCATTTATGTTTAGGCATTTACCAGGGAGAAGCTATCTACACCTTCAGTTAAATCACAGAGGAGAGTTTCGTGGAAAAAAAGAGAGGAACAGTCAGCGTTTGAGGTACACGACGAGCGCGCTTTACAATACATCCAAGCACCATAAATAATTATGAAACGATTACCTGATTCTTTGGTACTGACGTCATGCCTATGGGATAACTACATTAATGTCAAACGTGAGCGGTGGACGCAGTGGAACAGATGGCACGAGATGACCTCACAGCATTCACTGTTTTCAGGCTTCTGTCAGAATCCTTGCTCTCACTATATTCCTTTAATATAAAATGTCAAACAAGAGTTGCTGAAATTGTATGTCATGCACTTATGTTCCACATGGTGGGCGAACTACGGAGCAAAATAAGAGACTCACAACGCGTACTCGTCACAAGTCATGCACTTTTCTTCCACGTGGAGGGCGAACTACGGAGCAAAATAAGAGACTCACAATGCCAAATGTGCCCTTGCTATAAAAAACAAGTAGTCCCCAAAGAACACACAACACTTGTGCGTAAGGAATCTGTAATTTACCGGTGCTCCTCGCCGTAAAACCGGAAATTATCTATCGGAGCTCTAACGAATAAGGAGCCAGGAAATGCAAGCGACGTAAGAGCGAACCAGTTGCAAGTAGCAGGCGGGATTACACTCAGTACGAGTGATTCCAGCAGGTCTTGCAGACAGCGTGCGTGCTGATGCTCGACCTAAAAATGAGTAGAGGCAGGGCTTTAAGTGGGCCGGGTCTCACTGGGTCTGAGCACCGGCAGTTTTTTTAGAGAGGCCTCGAAACGGGTCTCTATCGGGCTCTGTTTTGTGCCCTGGAGGCGGTCCGTTTTTTCCGGACTGCAGTGACAGCAGGCACATCGATGTGCGCGTGCTTGTCACTGCTCCGTTTTTTCGGGACTTCAGTGATAGCAGGCACATCGATGTGCGCAGCTCACACTGCTCTTCTCACTAGTGGAGAAGTTACGGACGTCATGCCAGGTGAGCGTTGTAAGAGAAGGGAAATCCTTTAAAGAGAGTCATTTTCTCTCTGGATTTCCCTTCTCTTTGAAAGCAGGAGCAGCAACATCGTCGTGGTGTCAGCAGGGCTTTAAGTGGAAGCTTTTTCAATATTATATACAACAAGCCATAGTTGCTGCTTATTTATCTTATGCAACTAACAACCATTGACAAAGCCAATAATCCTGCCTTGTAGGTATGATGTTACTTGTATCATATATCTAGATGCTATGACAGAAACAGCAAAATACAAGTCGGGCGGCACACTATACTAAGCACAGATTTTTAGCTTATGTGTTTTTAAGCCACGCCCTTAATTATATTGGCCACGCCCCTTTGAGAGACCCTCCAGTTTTTTCATCCCACTTAAAGCCCTGAGTGGAGCTCTTCCTCAGGCCGGTCTCTGTTAATCATGTGAGGCACTAGATAAATAATCAGATAACGAGTACCTAAATCTTATGCACTTCAAGAATTGAGATGTTATCACACAGGTAAAATTCATTCGTGCTACATACCCAGAAACAAATCCTAGAAGTTTTTGTTCTATTTTTAAAAGAAAAGTAGCAAAGATTTAAGAATGATTTGTAGTTTGTGAGGATTGTCATGTATACTGCCCAAGCCATACCTGTGGTGGTGACATTGCTAGATATTTATACTCCTGCGGAATTGTGTTTCTGAAAAGACAAATTGTGTTATACCTTTTACACATTGTTTGAAAATCAGACCTCATGTGAATCAGATATGTTTTACCACAGGGCATATCAGAGCTACTGAAGTGCCTGTGTCTTCTGCATAGTCAAGTTTCTCATGTGCAAAATTATTGAAATATTTGCATCCGATGTGCAAACACATGGGTGACTTCATTGTTTCTTGTTCCAATAGGGCAGGTTTCTATTCCTTCAAATTTCTCCCATCTGGATGCTTTCTTACTTTTTCCGGGTTCGCCGGTGGAGCGCTACCCTGCGCCGTTGTTGCGTCACATGTATTCTCTTCACAGGACCAGGACTGAGTCTTTATGATGTTATGAACATCTGACCTCCCCTCAGTGCCCATTGGAAATGCAGCCCTTTTAACATGGTGGTTGCCAAAGCAATGCATGTCCTAAAAAATCATTACAGTAAAACTGCCTAATAGTGTGTTTGTGTTTCCTTCTAGTGTGATCGCATACATGCGTTGCTGTTTTTCAAGGTTTAAGATGTTTTTACAGTGATCACTAAATTGCTAGGCGTCAAGTGTTGCTGTTACCAAGAGGAGATGTAGTCTCTTCAGTAGCGCTTTCTCCTCGTTATCGTGGATATTATATTTTGAAAGTTCTTGTTGTCACGGTCACTCTCGATTGCGAGGTGCCCTGATTCACCATTGCCCAGTGCATTATGGGTGATGTACTGTCTTCAATACTATTTCATCCCCTTATCAAGGATGACATGTTTTGAAAGTTCTAATCACATTTACAGTCTCAGATGCAAGTAGCCAGATTTTGTAGGGGGCTGGATGCAGGTTCCTTCGGGTTGATTTTTCAAATTTGTAATCAATTTTTTGTGATATGTTATGACCTCATTAACCCCTTTGCAGCGGGTGATGTGCAAATATTCCCCATTTTTTGTATCTCTTTCAGACCAGTTTCAACTGTATACAGACATAAAATCATGTAAGCTTCTTGTCATAAAAGTAGTGGTTCCAAATTTCCATTTACACCTGTGAAGCTTTGTGTGTAATATATGGTATGGCTGTGTGGCCTTACAGTGGAATACACTGGAAACGGGTCCAGTCAGACTTGTTTGCACAACCTTAGGCTCAACCCTGAGTAGCTATGGCTTTGAGCAGCGAGGCTTGAACAAAGGAACCAGTGTAAAGTATTTAACAGTAACAAACAACAAAATAAGTAAGCCACACAACTCAAAAGAAATACAACACCAATTTACAAAAATAGATTACATTTTTATGAATTTTTAGAGTCCAAGATCAGCAAAATCTGCCGGAGGGTTCCGGAGATACAGATATACATTTTTAATCCAACCGCAAACAAGCATTGGCAACCATAAAGTTTGTAAACATTAGTTTGGCTACTCTAGCCGGCCTGGCTGACCATATCTGACATGAAGAAGGTCTGGGCGTCCCAATGAGGTAGTTTTGGACAGTTACCTGGCCGCCAGAGCATTTTCCAGTCCAGTTCCACACTTTGCAGCATAACCGGCATCAACTTCAATGGAGTGGAGATGCTCAAGGATGTTCTGGGTGCTGTGCAGTTGACGAGGGTGCCTTTACGGTTATTCCTGGGTCCACGGGTCAAGTGGGGTGACTTTAGCCACAGAGGTCGGGGTCTCTTGAAGTCCTGTTTGAGATTGTAGAAGGTCAGCAGAGGCTGGGCTACCGGTCCCGGTCCACAGGGGTTCCATCAATATCTCTTGGTGGGAGTGGTGTCCCTCCTGGGTGACCTATCTGGACTAAGAAGGCACTCCCTGGTCTGGCTGACTCAGGTGCAACTTTTGGCCCTCTAGGATTAGACTCTTGGGAGACCTAACGGCAACTGGTAGCACATCTTCCTTAGTGGATACCAACTTGCCAATGTGTGCTACTTCAGTTGTTCTGACCCTGGTGCGGGTTCCACGGGGTCAGCCCACTGTTCTCTTGAGTCACTCCTTTGGTCTGGAGCACAACCTTTCCCCAAGCCACAGGCACAGTCCTCTCTTCGCTAGCTCATTGTGCAGCAGCTGTAGTCCAGCAGATGGTGCAGTCTCTCTTTGGGCAGTCCAGGGGGCAGCAGGGTAGTCCTTCTTTGGTCCTTGTTCCGGTTCCAATGTGATTGCAGGGCCAGGGTACCAAGGGTGACATTTTTATTCCCAGAAAGTGCCCTGGCGGGATGACGTGGTCACTAATGCACAATTGCATTATGCACTGATGCCAATGAGCTACCAGGTCCCCTCCCTCTTGGTGATGACTTTCCGGCTATGTGTGGCATCTTGCAATCCCAGAGTTGCAGCCCTGGGTGGACACTCTGCCTTACATGCCTTGAATACCATATACTAGGGACTTATAAGTAGGTCAGAGTGCACTGTTCTGTCCACTCTCAAGATGTTGGTACCCTTCCTCGGATGTCAGGAGCTTGGTAGCCCATCCTAGATGTTTGGCTGCCTGTGGGATATGTGCCCTCTGGAAAACTGGTTTGGGTACTGGTCTCCCTTCGCTGTCCCTGTCTCCAGCACATCTACCTGAACAAAGGGCAGCCCCTCAGGAGTGTGAGCACCATTTGCCCATCAAAGGCAGCTTCGCCTTTGAAACTTGCCTTTTGGGCTAACACCCTCAGTGGCTTCCTGTAAACACGAGGTAACCCCTCGCCATGTAGAAGGCTGCTATTGTTCCTAAGCCTGGGAGTAGTTCACATGACTCCCCAAGCGGGCAGATGGCTGTCTGTTGGCCAGTGACCGTTTAAGGTCACTAGACAAACTGGGTCATATAGTGGCAACTTTCTAAAAGTTGTATTTCTTTAATAGTGACATTAAATTCGACCTGGCTATCAAGAAGTCTTTAATGCCACGATTAATTTGATACCTTATAGTACCCTGATAGGTAGTCCCATTCAGAAGTTAGCCGGGCTAAGGGGTCAGCGGGTAACCCTGTGTTAGCCAATGGGGCTCCTAGCCCTTTCACAGCAAAACAACAATTTAGAAGTGTTGCTGTTAAGACATATATAAAAATACACACCCTACATAATAATACACAGCTACCTGTTTTAGGGCTCTATAAGTCTTCCTTAGGGGAGACTCACATATATTGCAAAGGGAAGCGGGGGCTTTGCCATTAGTTTGAATGGCAAAGTCGAGCTAGTAGTATTACCACTGCCCTTCCAGTCTGCAGTGGCAGGCTGTGTGCCATTTTGTACATTGTCACACACAGGTTGGCTCAAGCAGCGTTGCAGCCCTGGGTGGACACTCTGCCTTACATGCCTTGAATACCATATACTAGGGACTTATAAGTAGGTCAGTTCTTGCCAAATGGGGATAGCGAATTCGACATACACCTTGTAATGGGTTAGAACACTGGCACTGATGTCTGGTTAGCAGGCCTCACTGCAATCGCAGAGTCGAAAAACCAGCAGCCAGTAATCCAAATTGGGGCAACAAGTGGAGGGGGTGGGGGAACCTGCAAAAAGCCTGTTTCCTTACAACACCTGTGATATGCATCTGGACAGTCCATTTTAGTTCTGACATTGTGTGGTCCTTTTCCCAAAAATTACTTACCAGGGGAGCATTCAAGGTTTTGCACCTGATTCGGGATTTGTGTTGGCTTATCCTTTTCTGTATCTCCTGGTTGGTTTTTCCGACATATGCTTTTCCACATCACCAAATGAATCCCCATGCCTCATGGTGATGCTGTTGTAGACAAGTTCAACGCCTTCAACTGTGCTTCTTCAGGCTGTGCAATTGTCCCATCTGTGGTGTCCTTTATTCAGAGGTAGTCCCAGCAGGTTCCTAGTGTTAGTATGTACTTTCTTTGTTTCTAAATTTGAATGTACCAGTTTGTCCTGCACATTTCTGTTCCTCTTCAGTGCAAACAGCTGAGGGCTTTGAAATTCATTTCAATTCAGACAGCATGCACCAGGTTTGTGTTCCCACTGAATGTAGTGCAAACGATCACACAGTCCATTCATTTGCATTTTATAGGTCCAAGAAAACACTCCCTTGGTGTATCATTGCCCTTTTCAGAAGTTTATGTGAATATTTACCCTCTCCGAGTTTGTTGTTTAATATCTTCACATTCATGGAGTAGTTGTCGTTTTTTAGCAGTTTCGGCATATCCAAAGGAACTGGCTGATTGCCACCCATAGTATCTGTTAGAATTGTGGGTCTCTACTTGGCAGTGGCTTGCACCCTGTCCAAGTAGGGACCCTTTCTTCTAGTCAGCAAAAGGGTGTTACACACTTGAGATAACCCCTGCTCACCCCCTTTGTAGCTTGGCATGAGCAGACAGGCTTATCCCAAAGGCAATGTGTAAAGTATTTGTACCCAAACACACAGCAGCACAGTGAACGCATTACAAATGGACACCACACCAGTTTAGAGAAATAAAGTATCTTTATCTAAACCAAACAAGACTAAAATGACAAACATCCAACATACATATATCAAAATATCACTTTAAAAAGGTTTCAAGCTATTCTGTCCATAGAAATCTATGGATGCGTGATTTTACACAGCGTTACCTTCAGATGCGTCAAAATTCACAAGGCCAAACAACCGCAGAAAAGGGAAGCGTTGAAAAACACTGCAATGCGTCGGTTCCTGAGGCCTCGTGGAAGTGATGCGTCAGTTCTGCTGCACGCAGGAGAAGTGTTGTGTCGAATCCGGACTGTACGGGAAATCGATGCATTGATTCCAAGATGATTCTGATCTACGGGTGATGCGTCGGAAAACTTGCCACACAGGTGCAATACGTGGAAATCTGTATGCGCTGGAGGTCGATGTGGCGGCGGCACAACAGGTGCTGCATCGATTTATTCAGCCGCGGTCCCACGATGTATCGATTCTTTCAGCCGCACAGCAGGGCCTGCGTCGGAGTCGGTGCGGTGATCTAGGACTTCGGAGGTCGATGCACTGCACTCGCCGTACAGTGGAGTTTTCAGCCGCCGACAGGAGCTGCTCCAATTCTTTGGCTGCAAGGCGGAGGTGCGTGGAAATTCTACCAGCAAGGCGGTGCTGCGTCGCAAAAATGGGCACTGGAAGGGCGATGCTCGATTTTCAGGTTCTTTTAGTTCTTTGCAGCACGAACAACCTCCAAGGGCCCAGAACTTGAGTTGCCACCACAAGACAGGTCAGAACTCTCAGCAATGGAGTTCAAGGATGCTGCAGATGAAGTCTTTGTGTCCCTGAGACTTCAAAACAGGAGACAAACTCTACATCAAGCCCTTGGAGATCTTCTTTAAGCAGGATACCACAGCATGGCAAAAGTTTCAGTCCTTTCCTCTGCCCACAGACCGAAGCAGCAACTGCAGGCCAACCCAACAAAGCAAAACACAGCAAAGGGGCAGTACTCCTCCTGGCAGCTCTTCAGCTCATCTTGTTGGCAGGGTCCTCTTAGTTCCAGAAGTGATCTAAAGTTCTGGGGTTTTAGGTCCAATACTTATACCCCATTTCCTCTTTGTAGTCTTTGTTTCAAGAACTCAATAAAAAAACAGTTCTGTCCTCCCTGGTCCAGCTTCACTACAGGAGGTGGAGACAGCATTGTACAAGGCAGACACAGCCTATTCAGTTGCTAGTGAAAACTCCTCCCACCACTCTAAATGCAGAAAGGTCTATTCAGCCTGGCTATGAGTCACCCAGGAAAAGCAGGGCACACCACAACCCCCTTGTAACTGTCTAGAGCGAATGCACATCCCCAGCTCTTGGCACTCCAAAACCAGACGGTGAATACACAATCAGGCAGAGGTACACAGGATGGTTAAACAAAAAAGTGGCATTTTCAAACACACAACTTAAAAACCACCTTTACTAAAAAGTCGGTTATTAAATTCTGAGTTCAGAGAGCCTAAACTCCAAATCTCTAGCTCTTCCCAATTGAAAGTTACACATGTAAAATGTTGCAAGGCAGCTCCAATGATAGCCTATGGGAGAGCTAGTCCTTGCAATAGTTAAAACCAAAATGCACAGTATTTCACCATCAGCAAATGTAACACGGCACACCACCAACTCATCAAATCAACTCTGTTGACATCCGTGGTCATCCGAAGAAACAGGTCTTGTGATCCTTTCTGAATAGGTGCAGTGTCGGGCATCGCCTGATGCAGAGGGGGAGTTCGTTCCAGGTCTTGGCCGCAACGTATGAGAAGGATCTGCCACCCACTCTGGTCCTGTGGATGCGGGGGACAGTGGCTAGGGCTAGATCGGCAGAGCGGAGGTTTCTCTTGGGGGCATGGAAGAAGATTCTTTCGTTGAGGTATTGGGGTCCGGTGTTGTGGAGGGCTTTGTAGGCGTGGGTGAGTAGTTTGAAGGTTATTCTTTTTTCGACAGGGAGCCAGTGGAGGTCGCGGAGGTGTTGGGTGATGTGGTCATGTCGTGGGATGTCGAGGACGAGTCTGGCTGCGGCATTCTGGACGGTTTTGAGTTTGTGGACCAGTGTTTTGTTGATTCCGGCGTAGAGCGCGTTTCCATAGTCCAGTCTGCTGGTGATGAGTGCGTGGGTGATGGTCCTCCTGGAGTCAAGGGGGATTCATCTGATGGTCTTGTGGAGTATGTAGAGGGTGTTGAAGCATGTGGAGGATACGGCGTTGCTCTGGCGGTTCATGGTGAGTGAAGAGTCGAGTATGATGCCGAGGTTTCGAGCATGGTCCGTAGGGGTGGGTGGGCTTCCAAGGGTGGGGCGCCACCAGGAGTTGTCCCATGCAGAGGGGGTGGATCTGAGGATGAGAACTTATGTTTTCTCCGAGTTGAACTTCAGGCAGCTGCTGCTCATCCCTGATGCAACGTCCTTCATCCTTTCTTGGAAGCTGCGCCTGGTGATGTCAGGGTCCTTGGTGAGGGAGAGGATGAGTTGGGTGTGGTCGGCGTATAAGACTATGTTGAGTCCATGTTTTCTGACAATGGTTGCGAGGGAGGCCATGTAGACGTTGAAGAGTGTGGGGCTGAGGGAGGATCCTTGGGGTACTCCGCATCTGATCTCTGTAGGTTCGGAGAGGAAGGGCGGGAGTCTTATTCTTTGTTTCTGCCTAAGAGGAAAGATCAAATCCAGTCTAAGGCAGTTCCCTGGATGCCGGCGTTGTGGAGTCTGGTGGCTAGTGTGCGGTGGGAGACTGTGTCGAAGGCTGCTGAGAGGTCTAGGGGGATGAGGGCTGCAGTGTGGCCTTGGTAGAGGAGGGTGTGGATGTTGTCAGTGGCAGCTATGAGGGCAGTCTCAGTGCTGTGGTTTCTGCGGAATCCGGACTGAGAGGAATGCTAGGATGTTATTGCTTTCTATGATGTGCGCTAGCTGGGTGTTGACTACTTTCTCAATGACTTTGGCGGCGAAGGGGAGAAGAGAGATGGGCCTGAGGTTCTTGAGGTCTGTCGGGTCCGCGGAGGACTTCTTGCGGAGGGGTTTGACTTCAGCGCATTTCCAGTCATCGGGGAATGTGGCTGTCTTGAGGGAGCAGTTGATCGTTCGTCATAGTTCGGGTGCAATGGCGGTGGCAGCCCTGTGGAAGATGTGCGGTGGGCAGGGGTCAGTGGGTGCTCCAGAGTGGATGCTTTTCATAGTCTGTGCGGTATCTTCTGTGGTGAGAGGGGTCCAGGTGAGGAGGGTCGGCTGGATGGCAAAGCTAGCGGGGGGTGTAGGGTCGGTGCCGTGGTCTTGGTCCTCAAAGTTGTCGTAGAGCGTCTTGATCTTGTGGTGGAAGAAGGAGCTGAGTTTGTTGCAGAGGTCTTGGGAGGGAGGGAAGTCTGTAGTTTTGCTGTTCGGTCTGGTGAATTCTTGTATGATGGCGAAGAGTTCTTTGGAGTTGTGGGTGTTGGAAAGGATTCTGTCCTGGATGAAATTTTTCTTAGTTGATTTGATGAGTTGGTGGTGTGCCGTGTTTGCGGCCTTGTAGGCAGAGCGTGCTTCCGGGGTTTTGCAGTTTCTCCATGTTTTTTCCAGTCGTTGGCATGAGCGCTTGGATTCCCGCAGGTCCGTGGTGAACCAGGTGGCTTTCGCGTTGTGTCGTCTGGCGGAGTTCTGGAGGGGGGGGAGAGTGTTGGCGCAGTTGGCGATCCATTGGTGAAGGTTATGTGCTGCTGTGTTGGTGTCTGTCGTGGTAGGGGGAGGAGTGCAGCTGAGGGCGGGGGTTAGGTGTTCTTCGGTGATTTTGTTCCAGTTTCTGTGTGGGAAGCGTGGCATGCGCTTGTGTGCGGTGGGTTTCGAGAAGAAGAAATGGATTCAGTGGTGGTCCGTCCAGAGCGGTTCCGTGGTGTGACTGAAGCAAATGTTTTTTCCTCCGGCGAAGATGGGGTCGAGAGTGTGTCCTGCGGTGTGAGTGGGGGTGGAGACGAGTTGCTTCAGTCCAATGTTGGTGAGGTTTTCTAGGAGGGCGGTGGTGTTGGGGTCGCTGAGGTTGCCTAGGTGGAAGTTCAGGTCCCCGAGCAGTATGTAGTCCATAAAGATGAGGGCGTGGGTAGCGATGTAGTCTGCGATGGCGTTGGTGAACGGGGAGCGGGGTCCGGTCGGTCTGTAGGAAGTGCTCCACGGAGCGTCGTTCTGGAGTTGGGCTGGATCTGGAAGTGGATGTGTTCCATGGGGGATGAGGCGTCGTCCAAGTTGGTGATCGTTAGTCGGAGGGAGCTTTTGTGGACGATGGTGAGGCCTCCTCCGGGGCTGATTGGGCGGTCTTTCCTCAGGATCGTGTATCCATCGGGGATGGCGGTTGCGATGACGGGTGCGAAGCTGGCATTGGTCCAGTTCTCTGTAAAGGAAGGTGACATCGGGCGAGTGGGTGTGGAGGAGGTCCCAAACTTCAACTGCGTGTCTGTGCAGGGAGCGCAGGTTGAGGAGGATGCAGCTCAGGCTCTTGCGTACGTTGGCTTCCGGAGGGTTGAGGGTGACTGTCTGGGTTCGGAGGTGGGTGAAGGTGTGGCAGCAGTGTCAGCAGGAGATTGGGCCTTGGGTGTTGCTCGCGTCGAGAGCTGGCAGTTGTTGTTGCGTCCAGGGTTGAGTGCGTGGAGAGTGCTGGGAAAAGAAATAAAGGCAAAGAAAGGAAAAAAGAGGCAGCAGGCAAAACAGGCAGATAACAAGAGAGAGGAAAAACAGAAAGAGGAAGCCACACACAGAGCGGACTAGCAGAAGAGCAGGCTCTTTCACTAGACCACCAGGGATGAGGCACAACAGGAGCCTGCGGGTAGAGGAGGGCCTCGAACACCTTACCTGAATCACCAGACGGCGTTGGGGCAGTGCCTTAACGGTGGAGCTGCGCGAGGGGGAGCAGTTACCCTGACCAGGAGGTCAGAGGTCTTGCTCACCTTGTCACGCAGTGGACTTCATTAAGTAGGGGTCAGGGGGAGGGTGAGCAGCTGGGAGGCGGGAGTGGGAACACGCACAGGGGCGGGGTCGGGGGCAGCAGTGGCGGGGAAAAAAGGCAACGCAGAAACAGGGAAAACAAAAGAAAAAAATAAATAAAGGCAAAGAAAGGAAAAAAGAGACAGCAGGCAAAACAGGCAGATTACAAAAGAGAGGAAAAACAGAAAGAGGAAGCCACACACAGAGCGGACTAGCAGAAGAGGAGGCTCTTCCACTAGACCACTAGGGATGAGGCGCAGGCAGGAGCCTGTGGGTGGAGGAGATCCTCGAACACCTTACCTGGATCACCAGAAGGCGCTGGGGGCAGTGCCTTAACGGTGGCGCTATGGTAATGTATGAAAAGTATCTGACCAGTGAGGATCATCTCTGGGCGAGAGATTAAAAATCCTCTTACTTAGAGCTTTCCTGCCAAAAACCAATGGCTTTACCAAGACCTTCTCCAGTGGCTGACTGACGACGCAGAGTCCTCTTTGGCCAGAAGCTGCTGCCTTAGCTCGCTGAGGATTTTTGACTTTCTTTTCAGAGACTAAGTCTGACGGTAAAACATCTGACCGGCTTGAACCTGGTTTATGTATCTGACCTATGCCCCATTGTGGTGAGCTTTACTTTACACCTAGGTACCGGTCAAACGCAACCAGATGACCGCGGTTAGCGCTTAATATTTTTGGGTATTATTTTGAACCTTCCTGCACTTCCCCTACCCCTACTTAATGGCGGCCGCTGCACGCTGAGGTCGAACAAGACCCCCTGTGCTCTGCTCTCCAAGCACGCACCCCCGACCCCATCTTCACTGGAGGGCACAACATTTGCTTCAGCCACACCACGCAAGCCACCTGGACGGACCACCACTGTGTCCACTTCTCCTTCTCCACGACTCCAGAAAGCTTGGAGGAACGGCAAAACCCCTGAAGCACGCTCCACCTACAAGACCTCCACGACAGAACACCACCAACTCATCAGAACCACGAAGAAGAACTTCATCCAGAACAGAATACTCACCAACTCCCGCAACTCTAAGGAACTGTTCAGCATCATACATGAATTCACCAAACTCCGCAGCAAATCCTCCGACGTCCCTCCCTCCCAGGACCTCTGCAACAAACTTGGCTCCTACTTCCATCTCAAGATCAGAACTCTCTACAGCAACTTCGACAAGCAAAACCTAGACACCGACCCTACACCTCCAACCGACAACGCAACCCAGCCTACCATCACCACCTGGACGTCTGTCACCACAGAAGACACCGCCAAGACCATGAGAAGTATACACTCAGGAGCACCCACCAACCCCTGCCCACCCAACATCTTCCACAGAGCCGCCTCTACTATTGCACCTGAACTACGACATACCATCAACTGCTCCCTCGAAACAGGCACTTTCCCCGACGACTGGAAACACGCAGAGGTCAAGCCCCTCTTCAAGAAGCCCACCGCAGACCCAACGGACCTCAAGAACTACTGACCCATCTCTTCTCCCCTTCGCAGCCAAAGTCACCGAGAAGATCGTCAACAACCAGCTCACTAACTTCATAGAAGCCAACTCGATCCTCGATTCCTCCCAATCCAGATTCTGCAGCAACCACAGCACTGAGACCGCCCTCCTAGCCGCCACAGACGACATCCGCACCCTCCTTGACCAGGGCCACACGGCAGCCCTCATCCTACTAGACCTCTCAGCAGCATTCGGCACCGTCTCCCACCGCACACTAACCGCCAGACTCCAGGACGCCGGCATCCTGGAAACCGCCCTTGACTGGATTCGCTCCTTCCTCACCGGCCGAACCCAAAGAATCAGACTCCCACCCTTTCTCTCCGAACCCACAGAGATCAGCTGCGGAGTACCCCAACAATCCTCACTCAGCCCCACGCTCTTCAACATCTACATGGCCCCTCTCGCCACCATCGTCAGAAAACACGGACTCAGCATAGTATTCTACGCCGACGACACCCAGCTCATCCTCTCCCTCACCAACGAACCCGACATCACCAGACACAGCTGCCAGGAAGGTATGAAAGACGTCGCCTCCTGGATGAGCAACAGCTGCCTGAAGCTCAACTCAAGAGAAAACTGAAGTCCTCGTCTTCTGATCCACCCCCTCAGCATGGGACAACACCTGGTGGCCCACCACCCTCGGTGAACCTCCCACACCCACAGACCACGCTCGCAACCTCAGCATCATACTCAACTCCTCCCTCAACATGCACAGACAGATCAACACCGTATCCTCCACATGCTTCAACACTCTCCGCATCCTCTGCAAGACCTTCAAATGGATCTCCCCCGAATCCAGAAGGATCATCACCCACGCACTCATAACCAGCAGACTTCACTACGGGAACGCCCTCTACGCCGGAATAAACAAATCTCTACTCCTCAAACTTCAGACAATCCAGAACGTCGCAGCTAGACTTGTCCTCGGCATCCCACGACAACACCACATCACCCAACACCTACGAGAACTCCACTGGCTCCCCGTTGAAAAGAGAGTGACCTTCAAGCTCCTCACTCACGCCTACAAATCCCTCCACAACATCGGACCCCAATACCTCAACGAAAGAATCTCCTTCTACGCACCCAAGAGAAGCTTCCGATCTGCCGATCTTGCCCTAGCCAAAATCCCACGCATCTGCAGAGCCAGAACGGGGGGGGGAGATCCCTCTCCTACATCGCAGCCAAGACCTGGAACGAATTCCCACTCAGCATCAGACAAACCTCCACACTGCAAGCTTTCAGGAAGAGCCTCAAGACCTGGCTCTTCGGATGAGAAGAAGCTGCGCAAAACCACCCCCCAGCGCCTTGAGACCCTCGCGGGTGAGTAGTGCGCTTCACAAATCCCTGATTGAACATTATATCAAAAAAATGCATAACTTTGATTTTCTTATTGTATTTTGGTTGTTTTGGTCGTTTTGGTCTCATTTTGTTTATTAACCCCTTGCATGCTCCCGACGGCCCCCAGCCGTCACGCGTTACAGTGGGCGTGTGCTCACGACGGTTGGGGGCCGTCGAAAACCCACACGCGCGTTAATTCTCCCGCACAGCGGGAGAATTTACCACGCACGGAAGGGGTTAAAATTGTCTCTATTTTTCTATATAGGTTCAGGATTTTTCTTGTCTTGTGCTTTGACTTTATTACTGTTTAAGTACTGCATATATACTTGCTCATTGTCCCTAAAAGTTAAGCCTATCCGCTCTGTACCATAGCTATCAGGGTGCTGAGCTCAGGATAATTTAGTGAGGGTTTACCCTGAAACGTTTTGTGGTTATTGCTTGAGATGGGCAGTTGTACTGCCTTTGGATTGAGGGCAGAAAACTGAAATAAATCTGCCTCATATTCTTTCATTGATCAGTGTTCTTATTCTTAAAGGGTCTCTTGATTAGTCTCAGTTACCGGTTGATGCTCCAGTCGTTCTTTTTTTAAATCCACTCTTATTCCTGCTCAATTGATCATCTTCTACAGTCTTCCAGTGTTTCTTAGTGTCCTCAGTGTTCTTGTGTAATCATTGTGCTACTGTGTCTTTCATTTCTTCCAAGAATTTCTCAGGTTCATCTGGGTCTTGGTACTCTCTGGCCCTTCCGTCAATAGTGATAAGCATCACTGCTGGATCCAGTAGACTGTATTCAGCTCAAAAGGGGAGCACATGAGGAAGGTGAGAACTAAATTCAAGTCCCATTGGAGCAAAATGAAGGGCTTGGGTAGAAACATATGTTGCAAACCTTTAAGGAATCTAGTCCCAATAGGTGATTTAAACAGGGAAGGTTGATCCGGCAGCAGTAGAAAGGTGGAAATGGCAGACAGATATCCTTCCACTGTGCCCAAAGCAAAGCTTTGTCGGGCCAGGGATAGAACAAAGAGCAGAACTTCAGACAAAGGTGTCAACAGAGGATCAACTGACTTAGATGCACACCATGATTCAAACCTTTCCTATCGTCAGGGGTAAACAGTTTTGGTAGAACGTCTGACTGCTAGAATGACATTGCATACTTCAGGAGGGAGATCGAACACCCTCAACTGATGCTGTTCAATCTCCATGCATGAAGGTGGAGAGTGTACAGGTTCGGTTGCAGTACCCTGCCCTGTTGCTGCGACAGAAGATCCTCCCAAAAGGGCAGCCTGACTGAAGGACAGATGCTCATGCTCAGACGTTTGGGATACCATACTCTCCATGCCCAGTTCGTAGTCACTAAGATGAGTTGGACCTGGTCGTTCTTGATCTTTTAGGCATCAACGGCTGAATTTGTCTCCTCGAGCATTCAAAAAGCCCGCCAGATGTTGAACCACCAGGAACATGTCCTGACGTTCTAGCCACTTCCAAAGGTGCAGAGCCTCTTGACATAGAGTCCATGACCCCTCCCTGCCCTGCTTGTTGCAATACCACATGGTGGGAGTGTTGTCTGTGAACACTTGAATTAGCTTTCCCTTGAATGAAGAAAGAAAGGCTTTCAATGCCAGTCTGATTGCTCTCAGTTCCAACAGACTGACGTGGACCTGAGAGAGACCTGAGACCTCTGATCTCTACCTCTCCCAGGTGGCCGCCTGAAACCCAGAAGTGATGGGTCTGTCACTACTGTGAGCTCTAGGTGGGGAAGAGAGAGAGGTCTGCCGTTGACCCAATCACCGTCCATGATCCACCACTGCAGGTCGTTTGCAGTTCTCTCTGATTTCTGGACCAGGTCGGAGAGATTCCCCTGATGCTGTGCCCTTTGGGTCTTCAAGTCCCACTGCAGTGCCCACATATGCCAACAGGCGTTTGTAACCAACAGGATGCAGGATGAAATGAGACCCAGAGGCCTCAGAGTTAGTCTCATCAAAATTTAGGATAGAGGCTGAAACATCAAAATCACAGCCCCAATATCCTGGACTAGCTGTTCCGGAGGATAAGCCAGAAACTGCACTGTATCCAGAACAGCTCCGATGAAAGAGAGTGTCTGAGAGGGAGTCAGGTGTGACTTCGGCACATTGATAGTAAACCCCAGTGAATGCAGGAGGTCCACCATAGTCTGGAGGTGGAAGTGCTTCAATAGCCAATTGTTGAAGCAAGGAAAGACTGGAACCTCTGACCATCGTAGATGTACTGCAACCACCACCATCACCTTGGTAAACAGCCGAGGGGCACCAGTAGGGCCAAATTGGAGCACAGTGAACTGATAATGCGCCTGGCCCACCATGAACTGCAGGTAATGTCTGTGGGATGTAGAATGGGAATGTAGAAATAGGCGCCCTGCAAGTCCAACAATTCCATCCAGTCTCCAAGGTCGAGGGAAGATAAGATCTGAGCCAAGGTGAGAATCTTGAATTTTTCCTTTTCCAAGAAGCAATTGAGAGGACGCTGATCTATTAGAGGAGGGAGGCCTCCATTCTTCTTTGGTACTAGAAAGTAGCAGGAACAGCAACCACTACCTACTTTTGATGCTGGCATCCTCTCAATGGCTCCTTTGGCCAGTACTTCTTGTCGCAAGAGCACAAGGTGGTCTTATTTCAGCCGATCTGGGGATGGAGGAAGTGGCAATGGGGTTTGTTGGAAGGGGAGGGCGTAACCACAGTGGACAATCTGGAGTACCCACTTGTCTGTTGTGATTTTCCACCATCGGGACAGATGGTGTTGAATTCTACTGCCAACCGGGGGCCCATGCTGGATTAAGGGAATAATAAAGATGCTTTGATTGGTGGCTGCCGGGTAGGGGGAGCAGAATGGGCAGAACACTGACTTTGGGTCCCACAAGGCATGTGGGAGCAGCGGACATGAAAGGACTGAGTGTGCTGGCCGTGGTGGTTAGGGGGTTATGGATGCAGCTGATAGCCCCTACAGTAGCCACGGAGAGCAAGAATGCTGCTTTTGTGGGGTCATGGAGAGCCGCAACCAACTGGCAGCGGCCTTACTGTCCTTGAATGTCTCCAAGGCCGAATCCGCCTCATCTCCAAAGAGATGGGTTCCATCAAA